>MU004184.1:2405736-2482353 GCA_010093605.1 Lophium mytilinum | reverse complement strand
TTTCTATAGAATATTATTAAAGTTATTAGAATTATCCTCTCTCTATAATAGCTCTAGTTAGCTTATTAGATAGAAGGCTATATTAGCTATAATAGGCTCTTATTAGAAGGGAAGGTTCTAAGCTAGAAGAAAGCTAGTAACTTAGCTAAGAGATCTACTCTAAGAAACTATTATATAGTTACTTACTATATTATAATATTAGCTACTATATTATCTAAATAGAAAGAGTTAAAATATATAGTAAGTATACTAGACTTCTAATACTAATTAGATTATACTTACTATATATAGAGTATTTATTAATAGATTATTATACCTATATATATTAGCTTTATATAAACTATAGAGCTTATAATACTTACCTATTAAGGTTTATTTTATCTATAACTTTATCTATAATCTCGCTATTACCTTTACTATTTAAGGCTATATTATCTACCCTACTACCTTAATTCTCTAGCGTAACTTTATTAAGTAAACCCGGTAATTTATCTATAGTATCTTACTATTTTTATATATATATACCTTCTCTACTCTCTTTAACTCTATTATTTAATACCTTATCTATATCTATACCTACTTCTACCTTATTTTTAAGTTAGATAAATTCCTCTTCTATAACCTTAGTTACTAGTGTTAGGCGGAGAGATAATAAGGTAGCGTACTACTCTATTTAAATCTAACTATTATTATGCGCTAGTTATATAAACTAACTTATATTAGCTAGCATTTTCTTCTTATCTATTTATTCTATAGCGTCTATTCTAGAGAGTACTTTTATAGCCTTATTTTATTACGCTAAGAATAATTCTACTATAATCTCTTTATTAGTTATTTATATAAGTATATAGAGTAGTAATATAGTAATAAGGGCTAGTATTTAGTATTATATTATTAGTTCTAGTTATATAGAAGTAGAAGCTACTATAGTTTATTAAGCGCATAAACTTATATATAGTATTATAGCTATCTATAGAGTATTCTAGAGAGTAAGAATAGTATATATACCTATATATATATATAGTATAGCTATAGGTTTAAGAAATACTTTATAGAGATAGTATATAGCAGGTAGAACCTAGCCTAAAGCTTTATTATTATTATTTATAGCTTACTAAGGTATTCCTATACTATAAGGTAGTAATAGAGAGGGTAATACCTCTCTAGTATCTAGAGGTAGTAGTAATATAGGTATATAAGAAGATAATATAGAAGATATAAATAATAGTAACTTTAATACTACCTCTTCTACTTCTTTATCTACTTAGGCTACTTCTTTATTTACTCTACTTTCTTTAGCTACTTCTTCTTCTTCTTTAACTACTACTCTCTTAATAGTCTATATAATAGTATACTTACTACTATTACTTTAATCTTACTTTATAGCTTCTATTAATTCTATATTACTTTAAATTTTAGGTATATATTAGGCCGCTTTTAACTTACTAGAGTATATACTACTACTAGTAGACTACTAGGTATAAGAAAGTTATATTAGTTAAGTAGGTTAAGAGGTTAAAGGAGTAAGAGAATAAGTACTACTATAAGTAGCCCGCCCTAGAGTAGAATATTAGGTAGATTTAGTAGATAGAGAAGGAGTAGTAAAATAAATACTACTATAGGTAGACTACTATAGAGAAGTATATTACATAGATTATATAGATTAGATAGATAGAGAAGAAATAGTAGAATAGGTACTACTATAAGTAGACTACTATAGAGGAGTATATTATATAGATTAAGTAGAGGTAGAAGGTAATAATTCTTCTATTAAGACAGGTTCTACTTAAGTTTATTAAAACCTAACTATAAATACTAGAAGATTATAAAAGATATACTAATTATAAGTTATATAATAGTTTCCTCTAAAGGCTTTTAAGGTGTAATTAGTTATTAAAAGGGCGTAGGCGTAGGGCGGGTAGAATAAGGGGCCCTAATATTTATACTAGAAAGACCTCTAGAGTTTTTAAAAATAATTAGAAATAGATCTAGAATAGAAGTAGAAGTAGGCTTACTAGCCTCTTCTACTATAGCTATTTAGTCTATAGCTCTCTTCTTTTTATCTCTCTTATATTAGTTTAAATCTACTATTAAATATAATTTAGCTACTTTTTACTCTTCTTTATTCTAGTACTTTTAGGGGCGTTTTATACTAACTACTAGGTATAGTAGTAAGGGGGATAATAGTTTAAAATATAGAGCTAAGAAGTAGAAAGTAGTTAGAGAGTATAATTAGTTAAAAATAAGAATTTATTAATATTCTTATTATAGGGCTTACTCTACCTAACTTGTTTTAATACTCCTTATAGATACGGCCACTTAGTTAAGGTTACTAGAAAAGGGCTCTAGTAGAAAGGCTTTCTATAGTAGCTCTATTAATTACTTTATCTATAAATATTATATAAACTATATTCTACTCTTTACTTTATATATTTTATTTAATATAGCTAAAATTTCTATTATATAAGAATACTATCTAGTAGTAACCTATACTAAGGTAAGGCTATTATAATATAAAACCCTTTCTATTATATCTATTACCCTCTATAGGCACCTACTACTAGAACTTTACCTTTTCTATAATACTTTAAATTTAATTATATATACTATATCTAGTATTATAGCTCTATTATAGTATCTTAATATCTAGAAGTTATTATATATAGTAGTAGAAGGCTGCTTAATTATAGGGCTATACTCTACGCTACTAGCTACCCTCTTTCCTTACCCTCTATACCTACCTAGAGCTATAACTATAGCCTATAAAATATTTCTAAATTACTAGAATACTATTATATTATATAATAAGTAATTTTTCTTATAAATATCTTTAATCTTATATTATAGTAGTTCTATATAGCGCTAGTTAAGGTCTTTATTAAGTATAAGGCTAGTATTATACTAAACTCTTTAAGTAACTTCTATTATTTAGAATCTTACCTCTATATATAACTGCTACTACTACTATAGCCTATATATTAATTCTAAGTTAATAGATTACTATTATATTATATATTATATATAATCCTTTATATATTTCTTCTATACTACATTATAGTAGTTATATATAGTAGTAGTTACACTAATTCTTAAGCGTAAGGCTATTCTTACGCTAAACTCTTTAAGTAATTTCTATCCTGTGCCTGCGCACTCTATAGTCTCTCTATATCTACCTTAAGCTACTACTATAGCTTATAAATTAAATTAAAGTTAATAGAACGCTATTATATTATATTCTAAGTATTATTCTTTATATATATACTCTATTTTATATTATAGTAGTTAAATGCAGTAGTATAAGGTTATACTACACGCAATTTTTAAAGGTTAATTTTCTCTATATTAAACTTACTTCTCTTTATATAACTTTAACCCTCTAGTCCCTATAATAGAATAGTTATAAAAGTAAGAATTATATTTACTAAAAGAAAAAAAGAGTAGAAAAAAATAATCTTAATTATATTATATTAAAGATAAGGCTATAGCTATTATACTACTTAGAGTAGACT
This sequence comes from Lophium mytilinum, assembly GCA_010093605.1. NCBI lineage: Eukaryota > Fungi > Ascomycota > Dothideomycetes > Mytilinidiales > Mytilinidiaceae > Lophium > Lophium mytilinum. Next base: position 2,478,844 of record MU004184.1, on the reverse strand, counting down.
TTATAAAAAGAAAAGATAATAGATAATAAAGCTCTACCCTCTATAATTAAAAAGGGGCCTAGACGCTTATTATATACCGCTTATATATCTATACTAATCTACCTTACTATAGTATCTAATTATATTCTTAGAGTACGTAAAATTCTATTAAGGGACCAGCTAGTAATTCAGTGAATTGAATTAGGCGGAGCAGCTCCCGATGTAACAAAGCTACATATTTAAGGCCTTCTTCGCACAATGAGGGCTTTCCTGTCAAACACACCACCACTCCATCCACCCCCCCCAACTCGTCCACCACACAGTCATGTCGTTCCCTAGGATGCCAAACGAGCTGGTGCTGGAGACAGCGCTCTATCTAGATGATCGGTCGTTATACAGGCTCAGCCAAACATGCTGGCGCTACCAGAACCTCCTCCACGGCGAGTTCCACGCGCGCGCCATCGTGGATCGACCTGCCAGCGGAGAGCGTGCGGAAGACACAGCTACCATTCCGGCCATCGAATGGGCTGTCAACAAAGACAACTTTCTCCTCGTGCGATACCTCCTTACTCAATGCGAGACCTGGCCGAACGACCGAGGCGCTACCAGGGAGGTCTTACAGCGTATTAGCGACGGCGACTACTTCGAGATCGAGACTATAACGGAAATCGTCGCGAAGGTAGCCGATAAAGGAATAGTACAACTGAGAGGCCGTAAGGATTACGCGACCATTATCCTCCACGAACTCCTTGCGAGAAAGGACCAGGAAAAACGATACGCGACCACGGACTATCCGGCGAAGAGGCTGAAGTTGATCGAGACACTTCTCTTTAAGCACAGAGCTGATCCAAACGAACTCGAAGTGCAGCGGAACTCTCACTTCAGTTGGTATTCTCATGATCGGACGTCACGCTCGTGGCTGCACCAAACCATAGACCAGCCCGAGGTGTTCAAGCTGCTGGCGCGCCATGGAGCTGACCAGATTTCCACCTCACGCCATGAGAGGGACATACTATGCACCCTGCTCTTGAGACACGACGAGAAGGCCGAGCTTGTCCGCGCGCTCCTCAAAGCGGGCGCGAAACCAAACCAGGCTATACCAGAGGATGAACCTCTCTGGGAGACGGTGAAGGGGCCATGGCTCCGAGTAGCAATCACTAGGCAGCACTATAAGACGGCGATGGCGTTAGTGGAGTTTGGCGCTTCTCTCCAGCTTTGCACCATCAAGAATGATGCTGGTGAAGAGTCTCAATACCTACCCCTTCACCATGTTGTCAGCCTGTGCAAACCGGGTGAACCACTCCAGGTCCAGATGGACCTCATTAGTCTTTTCTTCAGACACAGGGCAAACCCGAATGCCTTCACGCTGACCTGTAAGAAGGGTTCGGATACTAAGGTCCACGCTCTGGATATTGCAGTCAAAGAGCGCGTAGATGAAGAATCACTGGAGGGCCAGGATATCGCAGACAGGGCCAAAATCCTCAACCTACTTCTCGCACACGGCGCCGATCCGACGGCGAAAGATTTGAAGGGTCGGGACTTCTTGCAACGATGCAAATCAAACCACGTTGAGGGAGACAGGCTAGGTTTTGCGTTGCAGGTCGTCATGAAGGTGGCGCTAGATCATGGTCGCACTGATCTGCTACCCGCAGAGTTCGTTCTAGAAAACACGAAGACTACCGTGCTCCGGTTTCAGGAGATTCTGAAGAAAAAGACGCAGCTAGACCCTGCTATCGTCTATATTAGGCAAGCGTTGGCGGATAACTGGAAGATGCTTCTGTGGATCCTCAATACCGTCAAGTTTCAGGAGTTTCCCATCGCGCGAGAGGTTTATCGGTTCATGCACGAGAATCAAGTTGAGGTAGCTGTCCTTCTGAACATCCTGCCATACTGAGGAAGGGCTTTTTGACCCGGAGAACACGGCCTTCTGAAAATTGGGCCTTGGAATATTTTGAGTTTGACTTTTTCGCATACATGGTAGTGGTGGCAACAAAGCAATCACCCGATGGGAAAGGCTCTTGGAATCCCCGAGCATGATGCATTTTCTTATGTATTCGCAATGGGTAGCCGTTCACCGGCTGTATCGTGTCAACGGCGATGACGTCAAGATTTCTATGTAGTTGCTGACTTCGTCTGCGCCAAAGGACTGTACAGACATATCAAGACGATCGCGGATAGATAGCAGAGTGGAAGGGGGTCTCTACTTCCAGTGTGGTGCAGCTAGCTAAGAGCCCCAATAATGGTCAAATCTGCATGCGCACCCCTTCGTGATATTGACCTGAATTCCATGTTGCTGCGACATTCTCATCACATCTTTGCACAAAATTTCCGGATCCCCAATGTAATCTTTGAAACAGTCCAGCGGGACGTTGCATTCCACCGTCCAGACGGTTACTGGGTCCTTTGACAATACCCCTAAACAATCGATGAACGCCTCCCGGCTCTTAGCAGAGAGCCATTTGAAGTACGGAGGGGTCCAGTCGATCTCTGGTAGTATGCTGATTATTGTATATCGCTTCCGGCCTTTCCACTGGGCGTCCATGGAAGCCTCTACCCAAGCCTTGATTATCTTCTGCGGACGCCGATGGTTTTTCGCACATGCGCCCTCCCAGAGCAATGTTCCACTGCGAAAGTTTCGCACGCCGTTTTCTTCCGTAGTAAGGAAGCCTTTCATGAGGTCCAACTTGTCCTTCACCGCTTGATCGTAGTGCCGGATCATGCATTGCATGCAGCCGGCAATGAAAAGAGTGTCGCGCGCAAGAATCTCTTTCGCCTCTCCGTGCATGGTCTTGTTGACATGTAAGATTGGGTAGAGTTGCCCGGAAACTGGGTAATGGGGTGTGTTAGGCCGAATTCCATCGTGGAGTTGGATACGGTCCTGGAAGTAGTGCGCGTACACGAGGTCTCGGAGCTCGCGGGGAAGCCCCGGGAAGAGTGTAAAACGTGTCGGTGCTCCTGGAGTTCGATTGGAAACATCGTTTCAGATGGTCGTCTTCGATGCAGGCTCGTAGGGTTTGGAATCACTTCCGGTCGAGACGGCTCCATCGCAGGATTCTGCCATCTTCATCCGGCTAGGAATGTTCTCGTCGCTAGCTTCCTTTACTTGGACTTGGGAAGGAGTACTTGTAGAAAAATCTGTTGTTTCTTGTCTGGTAGGGTTGATTCGCGATCGGTATCAGGTACTCGATGTCGATGACCGGGGAAACAAAACTCTGGCGAACTTTTTGGGCGGCTGCTTTGACTGTGCTGATGTTTTCCAGAGTTCCAGGCGCACGTAAGGTAAGTGTCATCGAGTCGTACTAATGTGGGTCTGTGCTAAGATTATTTGAATTCAACCACGGTTCAGAGTCCTCTACCTCGAATCTATCTAAACTTGCCACGTTACCCATCTGGATTCTAGATATAGACATTCTTCCAGCTTTCTTTAGATTGCCTAAGTAATACTCGAACACTACCTTATCGAGGAATGAATTTACCCCAAGGTCCCAGGCGAGACTGGAGCGTGGGAAGACGTCAGGTTCCAGTCACGTGACAACCATGCTGCTCTCTTCACATCCTAGGATCGTGCACTTTGCATACTCAAGAGTACGCCGAATTGAAACATCGACACCAAGCGAAGGGTCTTGTGGGGCGGGCTCTCATACTCTGCGAAGTGCTTCATTGGGATCAGGGGCCGAGCGGCAGCGAAGCGACAGCAAGGAATCAGAAACCTCCGACGTCACACCAATAAAATCTATCTTTACACCAACACCATTCATGTTATTGGAACTGCCGACGTTACAGCCTTTCCTACGCGACAAAAGGTTTGGGTAGCATTGTTGACAGCCTGATCATTTCAAATTTCAGATGAGGCAGCTCGGAAAGGTTTGACGAGAAGATCAGACGTCTGGAATGTTTTGCCCAGCAGCGCGAGCCGAGGGCATATTTTGAGGCGTGTATAGATAGGTGCTGATATACTGCATAGATACAATCCGCATTCATTCTTTTCCAGTCCATCATTGCCCTCCTTGTACCATATCACTATTCCATCGGTTGTCATCTGGATCCCGTTCATCAAATTTTCAATATTTCATTCCTTTACACAAACAAAATGAAGTACTCAGTCTTCGCTTTCATCCTCGCAAGTGCCGCCTCTGCAGGTTTGTCGGTTGAAACTTCTATGCCGAGATATGTCCTTGCTCACCACTTCAGCACCTCTCGCCCTCCCACGTCAGGCTCAAGCGTGTTTTGTTGTAGGAAGTACCGCACTCCCCGCCGAGACCGCAACATCAGTGGAATCCATCCAATCAAAGATTACGTGCGACACCTCTACTACGACCATTGGCACCGTTCCCGATGTGACTGAAGCCGGCGTGTCATTCTCCTCCGTCAACTTTGCCGCCTCTTCATCGACACCTCTTCAATTCGCACTGGACACCTTCGCGACGTCAACACCGCTTGCCTCGACCGACTTGGCAACTTTTCAAACGAATCTTGACTTGTATTTGGCCACTGAAGCTGGTTTACGTAGCACCGGCGGGAGCCTAGCAATCAAGTCGCCCAAGTTCTTCCTTGCATTTCAGATTGCGAGGATCCAAACAGCCCAGGGTGTGGCCATTACGGACCCGAGTCAGACGGTGGAGCATTTGCTAGGTAAAGTAACGAAGAATTCGGCTTCTGAGAGCCAGGCGTTGTTAGATCAAGTTACTGCGCTATCGACACAGCTGGCGTAGGAAGGGCATCAGGAGTATGTCTCGAAAATTGGAGTTTGGAAACAGTTTCAATCCAAGACTTCATCACAATCAAAGACGCAAGCAAAAATCAAACATCAAGTCTTCACAGCCAGCTGATATCCATCTCTAACCCTTTCACTCACACGTCTCAGCATTCCAGTCAAAAATCGATCTTCTTACTGTTTCGCTCAATGTTAGACTACAGTATCCTAATATTCGCACTCGCATTTTATTCGCAGTCTTGCTGAATATTAGCGGTCACGTGCACGCATGTGGACTGCCGCAGGTACTGTAGTGTTATTTACCGAAGTATCAATTTATTCACCTTGTTGACTCGCTCTTGACTCGCTCTTGGGAGTCAATCCTTTTTGACCAGCTACTTATGACTAGATACGCCCAATTTCTTTCTCCACTCTATCAACAGTAACCACCACACCCACCAATTTTGACCCACACCACTGTACAACTCTTTCATCTCTTAATCATATTCCTAGCCTACCGAAGCCATCTTGTGTAAGCGGCTTCATTATGCCCGACCACATTCACTCTCGCGATATCGACGACGAACATTGTCGCCCACCCGCTCCGCTTCGACCTCGACCTCAATCACGTAGGCTCCACAATAGTCCTTCCTTGACCGCGCCGAACGTTGGGTCCAAGAGCGACGATGGAACGCTTTATTGCCAGATGGCTTCAGGTCCCGCGGGCCTGGAATCTGAACACATCTCTAATACAATCGACGAAGCGGCGGGGCGTGCCGCGGATACTCGGGCCAATGCTGGCATCATCATCGCGGTGGATGGTGTTAGGAGTGTGAATGCTCCCCTTGGAGCGTCCACGGAACACGGCCTCGAGGGGCTTCCTATGACTACAGCCGCGATCGTTGCAGTCTTGGACGATGTAGTGGCAGAGAACCGTAGAGAGTGCCTCCACGAGGAAACTGATGGTGATAGTCCAGGGGAAATCGGAATGACATCGTCTCCATCTCCAACTCCTTTCCTAGACGATCAATCTGTTGAAGGCCTGAGCCAAGACGGAGATGAGAAGCGGACCAATGTCAAGACACTCGCATCGTATGAGAATCGGTCTACTGCCACGAAAACCATTGTAGGATATGCCGATAACTCATTCGATGGAACGCAGTCCTCAAGTTCCAAGGTCAAGCGAAAGGCATCAACCCTAATACCAGGCTCAGACCTCGAGACTACGACAGACAACCATCGAGATCGCCCAATCTCACGCCATGAATCCCGCGAATCACTGCCCTCCGAATGGGAGTGCGATGGTAGCGAAACAAATTTCTCGGAAACGGACGAGAACCACCCTCTTAGCACACATCATACATACGAGACCGAGGACGGAGTGACACTGTTGTCTACTCCCCCTCCATCTACTCGAAACACTGCCACCCCGAGAAATTATAGGCCCTCCAGCGGTGTACAGACCCCTATTCACCGCGTTCCAGACTTCCAGAATCTTTCGTCGAAGGCGAACGAGCTGGTATTACAGCGTCAGCAGTCTCAAATCCGTAGTAAGCCGGGCATGAAACCGCAAACCAACGGCTTCGATTCGTTTCCCGCTGGCAATGAAAATGATTTCCGGGGACCATTGTACGACCTCAGGCAGCTAGCAGTGGATACTCCAAATCGTCAAGATCAAGACCTCGTTCCAACTTACTCGTCGACAAATCACTTCAATCCGCTCTCTAGAGGCCGCAAACCGCGCCGAGGTGTGTTACCACAATTTCCTTCTCGGATACCTCAACCCTCATTACCCGCAAAGCCTGCCCATCTATCCATTGACGGGGGAATGGATGATGCGTTCGCTGATCACTTAGATACGCTTCTCCGCGACACGGCATATGCTTTGCAAAGTATGAAGACAAGCGAAGAGGGCGAACACATGCAACTTCCTGAAGCCCTCGAGCTCCTCCACGCCGGCTTCGTCAATATCCACCAGCTACATGACCAATCTAAGTCCCGACCGCTCAATCACGAACGCGCCGCTCGCTTGAAGGCCGAGTACGAGCTTGCCTATCAATCCTCCGAGCTCCAGGTCGCAAGAGAGAACGAAACCGAGCTCCAAGAGCGTGTCGCTATGCTCGAGCACGCAGACACAGAGAACATCCAACTTCGAGCCGCAAACCAGCAGCTCGCCCAGGACAATCGTTCCCTGAGGTCTGCAAACGACGTCGCAAAGCACATCTTCGCTCAGTCAAATACCGCTATTAAGGAGCTAGCTCGGAAGGCTGAGAAGTCCCTCCGCAACGAAATCTCCACCCTCCACGCCGAGACCACAATCGCCATACGCGTCAAGAACTCCGAACTTGCCCAAGCGAGAAAAGAAAACGAGATCCTCAAAGAATCCCTCCGCGACCGCAACATCCGTCTATACGCCAAAGTCTTCGAGGCACGCGAGCTGCGTGGAAACCACGGCCACATGGAGCGGAAGCTCAAAGACCTTCAAGCGGTCGAGGACGATCGAGAACGTGAGGAATGGGATGATGTTCGTGAAGATGAGGTGCCGAAATGCACGACGAGGGCGGATCGATTGTGGGATATGGCGCATGGGCGCGAGCGGCGCTGTGAGGAGAATTGGTGCTCGGTGTGTCTCTGCCAGGATCATCGTTGCCCCGTACATGGGAAGGCGGTTGTTTTGGGCAATTTCTGGGATCCAGATGAGGGCGTGTGGACGAAAGAGGGTCGGCGGGCTCTGGGTGACATGGGTACGGATCCGCCGGTGGAATGGGAACCGGCTGTGAAGAAGAAGGGGTGGTTCTCCGGCTGGGGGTTTCTTTAAATAGAGAGTTCAGCCGACTATGGAACTGTTGGGCTTTGGAAGCATTTATCTCACAATGAGGTAGTATTCTCATATTCATAGCTCTGAGGTATACCTCGTTGCGAAAGGTGGTAGATAGAGAATGCTGTCTTAGGTATCCTAGCCGACTTATGAACAACTGAAGCATTTACTACTCAAATCAAATGTGATATAGTGACGTGAAGAAGAGGACAACTCTCACTCCCACTTCGCAAAGTGCTTCCTGGCCTCCGCCATCTCCTTCCGAATCGTATCCACGTGCGCCTGGCTTCTAACCTTGATTTCGCACTTGAACGGCAAAGGCGCATGCAGCAGCCCCGACTCATACGCCTCAGGGTCTAGCGGTACTCTCTCCCCCTTCTCGTTCAAGGGTTCCCTAATCTCAAATGCCCATAGCAGCTTCGACACCATCCTGAACTGATTTCGTTCAGCGAGGTGGATTCCCGGGCACATCCTACGCCCAGCTCCGTACCCGTAGTGATCGCGCATATTGTAGTCTGGAGACCCGGCGTAGTCGTTTGCAAGTTTGGGATGGTTGAGGAAGCGGTCGGGGTTGAAGGTGTCAGGGTCTTCATAGCCGTTGTTCTCGTTGTGATGTAGGGCCCAGGCGGGCACAAAGATCATAGAGTCTTTAGGAATGAGCATGCCCTCGTATGTGTCTTCGGCGTTGTTTCGGTGAGGGAGACCACTCGAGATGCTAACACGGGTTAGTGCTAAGCTGGAAATGAGGTAGTGCGGTGATTGACTTACACCGGACGATATCGCATGCCTTCCTTGACAATGCAGTTGACATACGGCAAGTCTTTGAAATCCGTCCAGGTTGGTGATCTATCAGCAGTGAGTACCATGAGCATCTGGCATGAATCTGTACGGTGCCATACCTCTCAGTCCCGCAGACAGCGTCGATCTCCTTCCTTGCCTTCTCTTGGTACTGGGGGTTTATCGCCAATGCCAAAACGACGGTCAACAGACTCGAGCTGGTAGTCTCCGCGCCACCCTCCACCATCTCTCCAAGAAGCATGTTGACGGCATGCTGGCTGAATGGGAACCCTTTAGCCTCGTATGTGTCCAAAAGCTGATCTGCAACGCAGTCGCGCTTGACTCCGGACCGTCTCCTCTCTTCAACGAACTCTCGCGCCTTACCCCATATACGGTCGAAGCAGTCCCGGGAGCCGAGTGCCCGTGTCTGCCAGTTGGGCCAAGGAGTCAGGCGAGCAGGCCAATATTTGAAGATGGGAAATTCATCCACGGGAGGATTGGCACCTGGCTCTAGACATTCTCCGAACTACGAAAGTGTAAGTGTAATTGCAAATGAGATGGAAAGCTTTACTTACGCTTGCTAAGGCTTCGTAAACACACTTCAGACTGTTAGCAAAGTTCAGAGCCGAAGAAAAGATTGACCGGCTAGTCGCTTACAGATCCCCAAAACGAATCATAGGTTGCCCCTCGCTGGCCAAAAACCAACGTACAAGCGATCGACGAGGTCACGCGACGAAGATGCTTATAGAAGTCTTCGGGCTTCTCCAGGAAGTCGAACATCAACTGAGTTATTCTAGTGCCATCAGCCACCGTTTAGATTTCTGGAAAACGCCGAGCGTGACTTACTCGGATTCCTGAATAGGAGCGACCTTTTCGTCGATGTTTCTTGGCTAGGACAGGTCAGCAAAGAAAGGTGTGTTGAGGGGATTTAGTCTTACCGAAAGATTGTGCGTCGTGACTTTTCGTTTTTCTCTGGTGAGTGGATCATTGCTGGACAGCACCATATGATCACCACCAGTTATCATATGTCCAACATGACTGAACGGCCGATCCGCGTACATCAGGCCTTTCTTATCGACCATGTCATGGACGCTCTTCCGGTCGGCGCATACAATCACATTGGTGGACCCAAATTTGAGCGAATAGATGCCTTTGTATTCCTTGCCCCATTCTCGAAGTCTGAGCACATTTCAGCAATTCGGTAATTTTAATCAGAACAAGAAAGGGGACTGACTGCTTGTAGAATCCAGTCATAGGAATCTGGTGCAGGTTGCCAATGATGGGGAGCGTCGGCGGCCCTTTGGGCATGCGAGGATCCCGCTTGCCAGTCTGAAGAACTCGGTAGACGCCATAGGAGAGCAAGGCGATGATGATGGAAAGAGTGGTTGGAGTCATGATGGTATATACCGATATCTCGGTATTAAGAGAGTCAACTTAATCTCAGCGATCCGGGGAAAACATCTGGTGATATCCCTAGTTATATTACCTTGACGCCGTGGTTCCCGGGCCAGATCTGAATGGCTCCGAGCTTTTTGCATGTGGACCAACATAGCTGGCACAAAGTACGGAGAACCTGGAAGTACTGCATCATGCAGTGCACTCAATTGTGCGAGCGTAGATCCATCATTGGAGAATGCATATATCCGTGCGACCCCATGGGGAAACTCGCGCCCGAACTCCCGGGGACAATTTTTCCCAGAGCGGCATCTGGAATATCTGTACTACCCTTCTTGTCTACTTCAACCGGCCAAACTTCGCAGTCCAATCGTAGCCCTGTAGGTACGGCAAGACTTCAAACACGTGACATTCACGGTCATGGACATTGAAAAAACGGCCCGGCAGCGGAAGGATTGCATATGTGAAAGTAGAATGCGGGGTTACAGGCATCAGTGGCGTATTGCAGGGTGCGGAGAGATTTGAGCGAGAAGAGGTATAAATGTTGGTAGGTCTGAGTGTGCAGATAGTAAAAATCACTGTCATCCACCCAAGAAAGCTTTTTTCCGAACCCGTCAATAGTCTTTCAAATCTTACACCTCCAATATGTCTTATTTCGACGAGAACACTTTGACCACGGTCCAGGACCTTCAAAAGAACCTGAGCTACCCTCCTAGCACGGTATGTTTGTCGATCTCGGAAGACTGCATCACCCGTCATTGGACTCATATGTCTCCCCTAGTCCCACAAGCCCGAGCTGCTCAAGGAAGAGGAAGAGATCCTAGAGTTCTACAAGGGATGGGCGCGCTGCCTGAACCGTGACTTCCTCGACGACTCTGAGTCCGGCAAGCCCTTCTACAAGATCGATGAAGTAGTCACATTCGACCTCTTCGGCTTCACCGGCCGTGGTGCTTTCAAGGAGCATTTCGAGGAGACCTTCCCATGTCAGTTCATCCCAGTGATTATCCCGAATGCCACTTGCTTACCCTGCTTTAGACTTCGCGAACGCCAAAGTCGACTTCAAGGACCTAGAAGTCTTCGCGACATCCAAGACGTCCGGCTATGCGACCATGGTCCAGCGACTCCGCGGGAAGTCCAAGGATGACAAGGAGTTTGAGATGATCTACCGTATCACCGGTCTGCTTTCCAAGGACAACGGTGTGTGGAAGTGGGTGCACGAGCATGTTTCATTCCCGGTCAATATGGCGACCAGGGAGGCGGATTTCACCTCGTCGATTGACCCGAAGAAGGCTTTCTCATTCTAGAGGGTCGACGTGAAGTAGTGTTGTTTGAAAGATATTTGAGCGGACCTAGATATGTGAAGAATTGGCCTTGAGAAATTCGACCATGAAGTTTGTAGTCAACCGATTTCGCTACAACTCGAGCCTGATCACGTGTTCTTGAATGAGTAGCCAATGACAGATTGGACCGCCTGCTTGGACCTCCCGAGAACCCACCTGTACCTGACGTAGAAGCACAGTAGATATGGGCGTTTGGCCGAAGTCGATCCCCCGCATGTACCCACTGATACGCCAATGCTTCTAGAAAGTCCGGTTGTACATACCCTTGAATAGATATCATAGGTCTGTCCGCCAGTTTTTTCCTCTACCTACGCGGGACTTTTGCCGAGCACGGGATCCTAAACGGGCCAATATCAAACATCGATTTCTGACCAGAGGTTATCCATTGCACCGCCATCAAAATGGGACTATCTCTGAACGGGTACATTGCCATTTTCCATCTCTCTACCTGAATTATACCTCGCCTGAAATTTCGTCTGACACTTGCAGCGTCCTCTTCCTCACCGGAGCCGGTGGCGCCATAGGCACAGCTATACTCCTCCAATTCGCCCGCGATGGCTGCACCAAGATCTCGGCCGTCGACATCTCTGCCGCCGCCCTCGAATCCACGGCCGCCATTGTAGCCGCTCAATTCCCGAACGTCGAGCTGCTGCAAAACACAGGCGACATCACCAAAGAAACAGACATCGACCGCATCTTCGCCAACACGGTCAAGAAATTCGGCCGAATCGACTACGCAGTCAACAATGCGGGCGTGGGCGCGCAATTAAGACCAACGACTGAAGTGCCCTCCTCAGACTACGACCGCGTACTCAACATAAACCTGAAAGGAACATGGCTGTGCGAGAAGGCAGAGCTGGCGATCATGGAGGCGCAAGAGCCGTTGGTGAGCGCAGACGCCGTGTACGTTCTGCCGCCACCACCTCCGCCAAAATACCCCGGATTGAAGCACTGACCACTCCCACAGCGTCGGGAGAACACCCAGTCGAGGCTCGATCGTGAACATCGACTCCGTGCTGGGGATGCTTGTCGTCCCCGGAAACGCGATATACGCAATGTCGAAACATGGTACGCAAGACCCCGGAAGCCTCTCGGCTCGAGAAATCTTCGAACCCGATTCCAACCGCTGAATCTCAAACCAGGTCTTCTCGGCCCGACCCGAACGGACGCCCTAGACTTTGCGAAGAAAGGCGTTCGCGTTAACGCGGTGTGTCCAGGGTAGGTCGTCGTGCTCGGTCGAACTCAGCCTCGCACAAACTAGTGGAAAAAGGGTTCTCTCGGTCTAATACAGGGATCTAGCTTCGTCGATACCCCGCTCGTGACCGACGCCGTCAAGAAGGTGCTCAAGCCGAACATCGACAAGACGCCCATGGGCAGGCTGGCCCATGTCCAAGAGATCGCTGATGGGGTTGCATTTTTGGCAAGCGAGCGTGCGAGCTACATCACTGGGACAGCATTGACGGTGAGTGGGTCCGATGCCGATTGCGTAATGGGGGGTTGCTAATTGGTGCAGGTCGATGGTGGATACACTCTTCATTGAGGACTGAAATACATATGCGAAATCGGAGCTCTACGCCAGATCGAACAGGGATTGCTCGGCCCTGGAGAAGGAGAATAAATAAAGATGGAGGAAAGATGGAAGAGACGGGGTATCGAATTTGACGCTAAATAGAGATGTTCCTCATAGGAATACAAAGCGCAAGAAACCTCAATGCTGCCGCCCAAAAACAAATGCCGCGTCTCCGCTCCTGCGATCCATTTTCCCAACCCAAAAGCCGTTGAGAGAATTGTTCACCCAATTAATGCACCGGACAAAACGCCCCCCAAGTACCCTTGCAGCTCGCTCTCGCTCATATCCAGGCTCATGCTGAAGTCCAGATCGTCAATCATATCGCCAGTTGAATCATGCATCGCATTGAACGTATTTGGGTCATCCATTGATCCGGCCAACATCTCGTTCTGCTGAGCCCCTCCGAACGAAGGGAAGTTTCCAATGTTATGAGCAAATGGGTCGTGCATGGTGTGCTCTTGCTGCTGCTGTTGTTGTTGTGGATGCTGCTGCTGTTGGCGCGGGCTTTGGACCAGCTGTAGGTGGTTCATAGTCGAGAATGGGGGAATTTCGGAGCGAGGAATGTGGTAGAGGTTTGGAGAGGCATGATTGGTGGTGTTGTTCGACGCCGTCTGCGAGTCGTTGGGGTTTGTGTGATTGCTCGCCGCTGTCTTCGGGCGCGAACTCTGCCCATTAGTCATAGGCCGAGAACCCGGATCTTCACTTCCATTCAGTCGTGCGCTGATGCGTTCAAGACGTGCTTCAAGAGTGTTCAAGTTCTCCTGCAATGCCGTGAATATGCCCCAGTAGTTGACGAATTGCTTATGCAGCAGATACAGGACCTCAAATTTGGACCTCGCAAGGTTTGCGTCCGTGTTCGGAGAGCCAAAAACTCTCGAAATAAGTTGAGCTGCCGCCGCAAGCCATACGGTGCTTGCTAGGAATGGATTCACGTAGCGGACATGGTCTTCGTGGCTCCTGTTAATGATGGTGAGGATGTCGTCGGCGGCTTCGAAGTACTGGTCAAGGGCGAGTCCAGAAGGCCGATACTGCCAGTGTCCAGATTTCTCCTTTGTAGTGTGGGTAGGATCCTCAGTTGAAACAGTTGGCGTGTTTTCTGGTGGCACCGAGAAGACGTAATAGTGATGTATCATGAGCTTGGCTAGCGCAATCATGAGATGAATGCTGTAGATGGCACTATGCAGCCTGCGCGGGGAATTCGCATCGTCGGGTCCTGTGGACTCGAAGCTCAAATATTGGTTCCGGTACTTAAGGGATGGTGGGAGCGTCAGAGAGATACAGCGAAGGGCATTCGATATTGCTCCCAGCCTTTCAGACACGTCTTTAGAAGCTTTGCCCGGGAGCATGCGCCAGCCAGTCCTTGAAGACGATGCTCGATCATCGGACGCCCCTGATATAGAAATTGGCACTCCCCGGGGGCTTGCAAGCATCTGTGCTTCTCGCATGAGAGAATTCACGATGATGAACCAGGCTTTCGAGGACTCGTTCCCGCTCTCATGCAAGGCCTTCCATCGGTCAATCGCATTTCTTTCCAAGTAGCAGCTCCGCTTCGGAATTCCGCTAAAGAATGCCTCGTCGTCGACGGGGAGGTATGTTTCGTTCTGCGACCAATCTATTGCGGCTGGACATCTCCGCACAGTTCCGGCGAAAGTGTCCATCTCCCAAACTGCCCACCATGCGCGCCGGCGCTCTTCGTCTACTACCCATTGATCTCGACTTTGAGACTGTGGTGCATCTCCTCGCCCAATGCCCTCCGAGTCGATCAAATGGAGGTTCATTTCGTAAGCTAGGCGAACGCAAGTACCAAGTGATCTCCACGCTCGACCACGAGCGCCTTTGATGAGCTTTCGATATGTGGTTAGTATCAGGGCTTGGAGTAAACAGAGGGGCGGCGATTCATCTTCGAGCTTCATGAGCGATTCTTGCACGAATCTCTCCGCGAGGTCGGCAAAGTGTTCAGAATTTGGTACAGCAGGGTTGTCAGGATCGGGGAAGCCGTTCGGGCTCGTGGTGTCGGGAACATAAAAGGGGGCCGCGAATGAGAACATGGCAGCTAAGAGAGCGTGGAGATGCAGAGATGAGGCGACATTTTGCGCTTTCACTTCGAAAACCGGTTGTTGAAATAACGAAAAGGCTGTAAAATTCTCGAAATACAAGTCGACCCTAGAAAAGAGGTAAGCATGGCATTATCTTCGTTTTCAAAGGATTCAGCAACGTACAATCGATAGATGACCTGAGGCTTCACGCCAAGAGCAACCCAGGTGCGCGCAATGATCAACGTCACGGGTTCTGTTCGGGATGGGGTTCCGAAATCGGACTTGGCCGTCTCGGGGGTGCAAGTTTCGTGCGAAGGATGAATGATGAAGGAAAGACTTTGCATGTTCAGCTGGTCTCTTGGGCTCCCGGTAGACGGAGTGGTCGCGGGCGAGAGTGGCCTGCGCCCATCCAGTCCCGCTTGTGAGGGCCGGTGTGCAGCCCTCGCTTGGATTCCAAGCTCAGTATTCGAAACGGAGGAGCCGCGGCGATTTGCGAAGTCCTGGTTTCCAGTAAACTCGTTGGATCGTGATGAATTGGCTCCCCCAGTGTTTGCAGGGCGATTCTCCCATTCCGCGGGATCCGCGTTGGGGCCCCTCGCGTCCGTGGAATCGCCATCTGAATTGCGAGGCGGCTGGGAAGAACTCTCTTCCGAGGGATTGGTCTTTTGTCGTTTGCGACCTCGCTGCGATGCTCCGATTTTAGGGCCTGGCTTCAAGGGTCCTGGTGGGTATTGACAGTCTTGCTGTGAGCCTACGCATATTGCGCACCGAGGAAGCTCGCGACCACTGGAGGGACTGGAGTCAGAAATGCGGCGACTGCAGCTAGAACATCAGACCTACCATTTTATTTTGCGCCTGCGTTAAAAGTCAGCAGCTATTCAGTCACGGCGCGCATGCGAAAACATGCTCAAATTGAGGCAAGGAGAACGCAAGGTCGAAAGGGGTTCATGCTTTGCAGACGCGACGCGGGTGGAGAAAGCGCTGGGGAAGAGGCTCACTTGCGACAGAGCTGGCAAGCCAACGCAGCTTGGGGCTGGGAATCGGTAGTCGGTGCCATTATTACTACTTTATCTCGCAGATAGCTCTACCGGGTCGTCTGAGGCCCCTGCGTGGATTGAAACAAAGCGAGCACAGAAATTGATGACCAAAGACAGAGAGTGGGAGACGGGTGGTGTGAATATCAGCAGAGACAGACGGCGCTGGCGAATATTGATGGGCAGCGATCTGTACCCCGCGTGCCAGCCGTGCCAGCTTCTCCACAAAGTGGAGATGAGTGGCCAGGGAGAGCTCCAGCCAAATCCGGGCTCGAGTCATGCAACCGCGTCTGAAGCGGGTTTGGGGGGCCAGACGCAGGGAGCAGGGAGAAGCCGGAACTCGGGGGGTGAAGGCCCAAGCACGCCCGGCCCCAGCAGCCCCAGCACGTCCAAGCACCGGCTCTGAGTTTCGAGCAAAGCTGCTCTCCAGGCACAGCAAGTCGGGGCCCCGCATGCACCAGACCGCACTCGAAGAGATCCGGCGGCGTCGGCTGTCCAATGACCTTCTGGACGTGGTAAGTTTCCGCACGTTGATCGCTGGGCAAAGGCGGGGAAGAAATAGTCCGTCCGAAGACCCTCGCTCCGGACCAATTCAAGAGGATGCTACGTAGCAGCGAATCAGCGCCTAGTCAAAAGCCATGGACCCTAATATTCGCGGTCAGTTGCATTTCGCGGGGTTTGTTTGCTGGCCTGCCAAGCTCGACTTCGTCGTCATGTGGCGATGCGTAAAGACCCGCGGCTGAAATGTGAAGTGCGCGAGGCTTGAGAAGATTGAAGCTTGAATTGATGATGCGGCGGTCAGTCTACAGAGGGATCCCGACGGTGAACCCGCCATCCACGGCGATGTTCTGCCCGGTGACCCACACGGCTTCATCCGTGCACAGGAACACCACGACGCCAGCCACGTCCTTGGGCTCTCCCAGCCGCGGCCACGGCGTGCCCTTCTTCATGTTCTTGATGATCTCCGGGTCATTGAAGTTCGTGCTCGAGAGCGCCGTCCGCACCACACCTGGACAGACTGCGTTGACGTTGATCGAGTCTTTCGCGTGGTCGAGGGCGACTGCGCGCGTGAGCATCGACACGGCAGCTTTCGAGGCGCAGTAGGTCGCTTCGCGTGCGATGGCCGTAATACCCGCGCTGGAAGAGATGTTGACTATGCGACCGCGCGAGCCAGAGCTGGTGACGTCCTGCTTGAGAAACTGCTTGATGGCTTGTCGCATAGCGATGGTCGAGCCTTTGCTGTTGATGGCCATCATGCGGTCCCACATCTCGTCCGTTTCCTCAACGAACTCGCGGAGCGGCATCCAAAGACCTGCATTGTTGATCAGGATGTCTAGCCGACCGAACTCCTGGAATTGGGTTAGTCTCGCTGTCTACCTCGAATAGGCATATACGTCATTGTGTACCTGCACGGTAAAGTCTATCAGCGCATAAACTTCTTCCGGTACCCCCATGTCGCATTTCTTGAATCGAGATGTGCCACCGTTGTTGGCGATGACAGTGTGAGTAGGAATGTGAATGTCCTTTTCGAATCCGTTTGGCGATGCCTCCGCCCGCAAGTCTGCGCAAACCACGTGAGCTCCTTCACTGGCAAGGGTAAGAGCAATTGATCTTCCCATGCCCGATGAGGCGCCCGTGACAATGGCAATGCGATCTTGGAGGCGGCCAGGCCGTGGGGCTGTTGTTGTGGATGCCATCTTTTGTGTCTTTGGGCTGTGTAAGGCGATGGAGGCTACGACTTCTAAGATACTGGTTTGCGGTCTTCGAAATGGGGAGATATGGTTGTGTCTTCTATAGAGTCGTTCTTGGGAGTGAACTACACGCAAACTTGAAACAATGAGAAGCATTTGAGATTTGTCAGAACGGACGGAATGTCTTCGGCCAAGTCTTCGGCCAATTTCTCTCCGATGACCGTCCTACTTGCGGGGAAGCAACTCCGGTTATCGGTTTCGATGCTTGAGATGCAATATATGCTTTCAACGAGTGCCGGGGTGGAAGCGTTACACAAACAAGAAAGTTCTCGAATACCGTTGCCAACCATGTCCAAACAAGCACTACAATTAATTTTCATACCTCACCGTCCAACGCCGACGGAAGAAGAGATCAATGCCGACTTGGCCCCTGCGATAGAGATATTGCAAAGGTTTGTTGATACGTAAACCTGCGCCCAGCGAAGATACTAACGGTTCTGTGGTAGTGCTCCGGGCTTAAAAGCAGTCTTCCGAGGGAAGAAATATGAGGAGCGGTACACACAGGTGCTGGTGCTGGTGTGGGAGTCATTAGCATCAAGTCACGCGTTTTTCATTAGTCCAGCGTATGGAAAGTTCCACAAGGTGGTGCAGCCAGCGTTGAATGGGCGCAAAGTGGAATGGCAGCAGCATGCTCTCCTCGGGACGTCCGATCTCGATAGTGACGCCCGGTTGAAGAGCATTCTCAACAGCCCAGCCATCGAGGTGGCCTTGACCAAGGTGGTAGAGGGAGGCGTATCAGGATACTATGATCAGTTCAGAGCTGTGGTGACCAAAGTTCTCGAGGAAGACCCAGGGTGTGATGGCTACTTTATTAGCCCGCAGATTGAGAACCCCCAGGATCAGATTCTCCTGATCAACTGGAAGACTGTCGATGTGAGTAATCAACCTCGACTTTGCCCCCCGAAAATGTGCTGACGTTGAACAGGCACATCATGAAGAATTCGAGAAGCGGCCAGGCTTCAAGGCCTGCATCGACGCGCTTTTCAATTACTACGCGTCGTTTGTGGTTCCGTGGCACATTGTGGGGTTGAAGCTGACCTGGGGGTCAGTATGAGAATGGACATGGTGGTGTACGAGATGGATGCAGATGGGTGAATGGGTGAAGGTCTGCGGACGTCGGAGGAGAGGAAGTGGGGGATGCTTGGCACACTCCGATTGGGCCTAGCGTCACATTCCACGACTCCAGCTGCCTTGCCTCACCTCCATCTCAACCCCCTTCCATCTGTCTCGAAACTCTGTATTTGCAACCATCCTAGACTTTAGAACTTATCAAGCATGATGTTGTAGCTCCTCAGGCTACGCATGTCTTCTCTCCACTAATCTTTACCCTGCGAATGAGAAAACGGCGTGTCGTAGATGGCCTGCGCGTTTACAAGTCATTCGCACCCACCAGCTTCATCGTGATATGCCACCGATTACACTAGGACAGCAGCGATGACTACTGATAGTACACTGACTCGCGGTACCTGTACCTATCGTAGACTGGTCCCTCCAGCAATGAATCATCGCCCAGCCACTAAGCAGTGTCAAATGATCGCCAACATGCATTCAACAGGCAGCAAATCGTTATCCGAGAAATCGAGCACCCCGGAATGTTGTTTCCAACCCCAGAATTGCTAACGAAGCTACCCAGTGCGGGGATGAAAAATCTGGGGACATGCGCCACCCTTGGCCAGCAATAGTATATGAACACTCTGTCTCACTATGTAGATCTGCATCAAACTTAAGCTTCGCCTTCCCTTCGTACAGCAAGTCCATTGCGAATTTACTTTACTCCTTCGCTGCCATCATGGACGAGAAAGAACTTGAGCCCTCTCTTCACAATGTCCATATCGAGCACGCCACCGATGGTACTCGACTAGAGATCGCCGAAGAGGCGCGAGGCGGCGACCTCGAAGATATGCCAGAAGGCTACTATCGGAACTGGCGGTTCATTGGATCTGTTGCTGCCGTTGCATTCATGGCTCAGGGCCTCTACCTAGGTATTATAACTCGTTTGACCTCAATTGATTCCCGCTCACCCATCATAGGCTATATCCTGCCCGCCAATACCATTACCATAATCAATGCCGACCTAGGCCCCGATCCGAACTATGCCTTGATCCCCGTGATAAAGACACTCTGTGGAGGAGTGGGCTTGACACTTGTTGGACGGTTGAGCGACATATTTGGGTGGGTTTCTTGAAGCATTGCACGATCTATGGCGCATTTACTGACCTACAATCAGACGCCGGTGGTTCATGATCACGGGAGCTATACTTGGAATCATCGGATCATGCATCAATGGCACTGCCAAGGACATCAACACCATTCTCGGGGGCACCGTCTTCATGGGCCTTGCTGGAGCCATCCAGACTTGCTTCAGCTTTGTCCTCATGGAACTCGTCGCAAACAAGCATCGCGGCATTGTTACCGGCCTCCTCTTTCTCACAACATGCCCACTTGCTGCCTTTGGCCCTCTCATCGCCCGTTGTCTGGCTCAGTACACCGCTCTTAGTTGGCGTTGGAACTACTGGCTCAATCTCATCACTTGCTCCATGTCTGGCATCTTGTTCTTTATCTGCTATCATCCTCCAACACACAAGCAGCTCCACGAGGATACGAGCATGGCCAAGCAGCTCCGTCAACTAGATTGGGGAGGAATCGTTCTCTTTGCCAGCGGGCTCACATCCTTCGTGTTGGGCCTCTCTTGGGGCGGAGGCCTCTATCCTTGGGACTCGTATCATGTCATCGTTCCAATCGTTGTCGGATTTGCTATACTTGTGGCTTTCGCCTTCTATGGTAAATATACTTTCAGAATGCGTCATGGACGAAAAGCTAACCGTGACAGAAATATACATGCCGCTGAAATACCCTCTCATTCCAATGTCCCTTTTTATGAACGGTCGCTTTATGGCGCTTGTGGGCGTCGCATCCGTCGCAAGCGTACGTACTAAGTGCTGGCTTTTTTATGCCTGACTCTAACAGTTCTGCAGATGTTCTACTACTCTCTGACCGTCATTTGGCCGCAAATGATCACTTCTCTCTACGAAAACAAGCAAGTCATGATCGGGCTCATGTCTGGTACGCTTGGAGGCTCCATCGCCTTCGGTCAAGTCCTCGGAGGCTTCACAGTTCGCTTCGGCTTCGGTCACTGGCAACTCCGCATTGCCGCTCTGCTCATGTGCGCCTTTATCGGTGCTATGGCCGCCGCCGATGCCTCCACGCGCACCATGTCCATCGTTTTCTGCTGCCTCGGCGCTCTAGCCGTCGGCGTCGTTGAAGTTGTAGGCATTGTCGCTGTGCCCTTCTGCGTTCCTCCTGCGGATCTTGGCCTCGCCAGTGGCCTGCTTGGGTCATGTCGCTCGACCCTGGGCAGCGTGGCTCTCGCTATCTTTTCTAGCGTCTTGACAAGCACCAAGGCGGATGAGATACCTCCCAGGTTAAGAAAATTGGCGGTCGAAGACCACCTCTCTGCGAAATCGACGGCTCTCCTCATCAAGTCTGGACTCCTGGGTGCTGTTGCCACATTCGCAAAGATCCCCGGGATCGCCGCCGACAGGGTTCCGTTATATGTGAAGGCGGTTCAGGATGGGAACGTGAAGGCATATCATATGGTGTTCTACTCTAGTCTGGCTTTCGGGGCCGTGGCGATCATCTGCGCGTTTTGCACGAAGCCGTTTAACCAGTTCTTCACCGAACGGGTTGAGAGGAGGCTACAAGGGGTGGAAAAGGAGCACGTTGCCGGCAAAGAGGTGTGAAAGTGGCTATCTTGAGCCAGTTTGTGAGGTATTATTGCATCCTCGTCGATCTGCATACGCATCTAGTCACTCTCAAAGTCAGGGCGCGGAGATATCAGGACCTCAAACGACCCGAGTCCTCCTTGGGATGATCTGTCACAAACTTAAATTATACCCTGCGTAGCCATTCCGCCTGTAGGCTCAATGCCCTGCAAAATCTCTTCACGATGAGATGACGAAAATGCAATGACTGATGATCTTATATGCATTCGAATCTACTGTCGCTCTTCACTATCAAACTTCCTGGACGCGACAGGATAACGACGCTTGAATGCATCATCATGTACTATCTCTACACCTCTATACGACTATTTGTGGTACTCCGACTCATCTTTGTAATTGCAAACTTGATTCTACTTCAGCATTCAGAACCAATAGTATACTTACAAAGTGTTGGATTTTGACAATCGCCTACAGCAAGCATTCACGGTAGCACAATAGGGTCGTTCCTGTATATTAGGCTGTCCTCCGCCTAATGTCAAACGCTATGGCCTACATTCAACACGAGGCCCGCTCAGATCATGGTATGGAGCTAGACACGGGCTCTAGTCCCGAGATCCGATTTGTTCTTCGCCACTTGGCTAAGCCTTGCCACGATCGTACACGCTTGGCCAAACCGGTGAATGTTGAGTGCACAAGGGAACGGAGTATGTCCTGTGAATGTTCTTTACATGTTCACCATATAAATGCCTCCCCTGCTGCAGAGTTGTAGCGTTCGTAAGATTCAACCCCAACAGACTATCGTCCACACCACATTATCCACCACACGACCGAGTTCTCGCAACCCTTCCGGACTCGAAGGCTCGACTACCTCGACTACTATAGTTTCTCCGCACGAGAACAGATCTCACCACAGGGATGTCTTCGAATCATAATTTACTCAATACCACGAGCTTTGGGACGTCTCCAAGCACGACCCCTTGCATACATTTCGGGTCCTATCATCGACTTAGATGCAACCACTGGGTCCACACCGCGGCTCCCACGTTCTGTGCCGAGAATTGTCGTCAGCCGTGCCCGGATACCCACGCGCAGGAGCACTCGCAACCATTCTTCTGTGAGGAGTGCGCCATGGAAATGATAGAACTATGGCCGGATATAGTACACGCAAAGACCAAAGCTGAGTGGGTGACATCTGAGCTTGGGAACGCACTGCCGAAGGAGACTCGACGACAACTTCTAGAGAAGCAGCGCGGCCTTTGGCGAGCTTACGACTTCATGAAGAAGGAAAACATCAAAGAGCTTCGGAGGAAGGCGATTCATGAAACACATGGCGACACATTCTCGCCTAGCCAATGGTCGGACTACGATTTCGCAGTAAAGGACCTCGAGGAAGACGCATTCGTCCGGACGGGAACGTTTGCAGATATCAAGCGCAAAGAGCAACAAGCTGCTGAAGAGCAGCGAGCGCTAGGACCCTTCGCCATGTTCAAGGAGATGGAACAACCAGCTGCTCCAGCACCGGTAACACAAGCTTCCTGGCAAGATCGCAGTCCTAGCCCTGGTATGAACTCGGAGGACGATGAGGACCGTGGTCTCCTTGAAGCCTGCTACTGTGGAGGCCATCAGCCAGCCGATGAGCCCGTGATCGAATGCGAAAACGCCGACAAGTGGTGTGAAGGATGTGCCAGTTATGACAACGATTGCCTGGCTTGTCAAGAGGCCAGATGTCCTGTTGGCTGGTACCATGCGACTTGCGTTGTTGAGGATAAACCAGGGCAAGACGATACCTGGGTATGCTCGAAGTGCATCGAGCGCGAGGGACGCGGAGCGCCTGCTGCCCAGATTACCACGAAGGATGAAGGTAAGAAGAAAACACATGATGAGGGTGAACACCGCCGGTCCGAGCGAGAAGTGATGGGCGACGCTCCCGCACAGCTTGGGCTCGACTTGAAGGGCTTGGTGGAGGGCATTGAGAAGCTGTGGAACTGAGAGACGGCTTCGATGTACTCCCTGCCTTGTGAAATCTAGATAATGGTCAGGTACTAGGTTGATGGCTGTAATAATCTACAAAGGTACCTACGTCTCTGAAAACTAATATTCTCTTGCATCCCTCCTGGGAAGCCTTCGAAATGTAGGTAATGTCTGAGATTATTTGGCGCTGCGTATCTTACGAGCGCTCTGCGTCTACCAACTCCCAGAATTGAGTGACCTTGCCTCGTCTTCTTGTACCGCATTGTCTGTATACATAGATATCCTAGACAAGCGTACATTGCTTTTGAGTCCTAGTTCGACCCGGTCAAGCATGGGTTGTTTTTCAAGACGGAAAAGTTCTCCGGGAAGTCCCTTATATGTATTTTATAATGATAGGCCGCAAGTCACGGCACACGGATTCACTGCCGCCTGGACTGTGAGGGGTGGCCAGGCTAGGTAGCAGTCAATGAGCCATGGGGCAATCTAGTTTACACTGCCAGGGACTTGTCACTGTATCTAGACGTGTAAGACCCCATGGGGTAAGTACATGCAGTGCTAAATGAGTATGCACAAACCTTTGGCCAGACTTCTGGCTTGTTCCTGTAGAAAAGTTGAGGGTAGATTATGAAAGGATAGCTTGGCGCAGTGAATTACGTATTGCATGGAGTGGGCCCACGATCGAGTGCACATTCACTGGTTTTTGTGAGTTGCACTTGTTTCCCTGCCTATAAATCGCCCAGGTCTCTGTTCGTTCTCTTCAGAATCCGTCTTCTCTTCACACCACACCACCACCGGCAACCTTTCTTCACAACGCCCAATCGACAGCCAGTAACATCATTGTGTAATAAGTGCCCAATCGCCGTCATGATGTCTGGAAAACTGATGGAGGCCGCCCACTTTGGGATTACGCCTAGTACGACACCCTGCATCTTTTACGGCCATTATCATATCCTCGAGTGCAAGCACTGGGTACACACGAGCACTTTGACATACTGCGCTGAGAATTGTGTCGAACCGTACCCGACGAGTGGCCCACTCGAACGCTCCCGCCCCTTTCTTTGTGAGGCCTGTCTCTCGGAACAATTGGAGTCATGGCCAGACATAGCCCGTGTTAAGGCCAAGGCCGAACAGGTCAGGGTTCAGCTCGCGATCCCATTAAAGAATCGTCATCAGCTTCAAGAAGAACTGCATGGCCTGTGGCAGGCATACCATTTCCTTAAGAAGATGAACTTCGAGCATATAAAGCGCCATACTGGCAACAGGGCCTACGAGACACTCTGCGACCAGTTCTCCCCGGATGACTGGCTCGAGTACGACTTTGCCCGGCGAGACTTTGAAAATGATGTCGCAGCTGCCGCAATGGCTAGTTCCGAAGGCTCGAAAGACAAGAAGAAGGTTGTGGAAGATAAGCGAGAGCTGGGAATCCCGGGCTTGACCGAGCCTCCGCCTTCATCTCTTCCCCGAGTGCCGCAGCCCGCGTGGCGCGATCGTAGTCGGAGTCCCGGTGGTATGTCTGATGACGAGCGTAGCCGGCGGGGAAGACGCCGTGATCGATCGCCTCGACGTCGAATGCACGATCGAGATGCTGTTGATCCGGCCGCCAATCCGAAGTACAGGCGCCGCTCGATCTCACCTCTAAGAGCGGATGTGATGGAGATATTTGGTCAGCTTACGGTGGATCCAAATGCTGGAACAGATCGTACCGTATCAAAAGAGGTCAGGGCAGGCGAACCCAATCCCAAGGTAGACTGCGAGTGTGGGAAGGATATCAAGGAGCCCATCATTATTTGCCACAACAAATGGTGCCGCAAGCGGTTCCATTATAAGAGTTGTGCTGGGCTCCTACGCAAACCAAAAGGGCGATGGCACTGCGGCGACTGCCGAGGGCTGAAGGACATTTGCTATTGCCGTGGTCGCAAGCCTGCCAGCGAACCCACTATGCGATGTCAGAGCATTGAGTGCAAGTCCAAAAGCCGACTCTCTCATTTCTCTTGCGTCAAGGGCACGGTTAATCAGGCTCAGCGCCATGGCGAAGCAGTGTGGTCCTGCCCTGCATGTTGGGAAGACTCGTGCGCAAAGGCAGAGCATGAGCACTACTGCATCTGCAAACTCTGCATGGCTGGGGCCCTGATGGTCGAGTGTGAGAACGCAAAGAAGAGCTGTGATGCATGCGATCGCTATGACGATGACTGTCCAAACTGTCAGAGCCGGAATTCGCAGACGGGCTGTGGTGAATGCGATCGGTATGACGACGACTGCGCTGGTTGCCGGAGCTCAAAATGCGTTGTCGGGTGGTACCATATCACGTGCATTGGCATGAAGGAGGACGAAGTACCTGGTGAGGACGAGAAGTGGACTTGCGGTAAATGCATTGAAAAGAAGAAACGAAAGGTTGCTGAGGCGAAGAAGGCCGTAAAAGACGAGCAAAAGCGCAAAGAAGTTGAACAAGCAGCGAAGCGGAGGTCCGAGCGAGAAAACAAGGGCAAGGCCCCTGCGCGACTGGGATTTGATGTGGATGGACTGGCTGAGGGCTTGCAGAAGCTTTTCAAGTAGAGAGGGCATTATGTCTCCCCAGCAGAGGTACTCATTCTTGACTATGTTTTAAAGATGTATCCATAGTTGCAGTCCATTGATCTCATGGCGGAGTAATGAAGCCCGACGCCACCGGATAGATCTTTGATCCTCCCGATAACTCGCTGTGTTTGGGAAGTGGCATATGAACGTTGCGATATTAGAGAATAATTCATTCATTGCTGGGTAGATTGTCCTTACGTATGCAGTGCCCTTTACCTTCAAGACTGCGATCTAGTGACTTAGTGGATGACGACGGAAAGTGTTTGCCAGTACTGATGTGATGTTCAAGATCCGTATTGGAAGCAAGCAAGGGACAAACTGTGAGCGACCACAAAGAACACATGCTCTGAACAATGCATTCTTAAGCAGATATTTCAGCGCCGTGTCCCTGCGCTGGTGTGGGATAGCCGCTATATCCTTTCTAGTGCCGTATACCTTTCAGTGCATTGAACATGAGGGGCTCTATGTGTTGTATATCATGCAGCTCCGTGAGCATAGCTCTATATCGACCTCTTAGTGACCAACCCTAGAAGTTGGTAAGTCCTTAATAGTGGTCGTAGGCGGATTTCATGTACAAGAGGTCATCGCTACATCGAGAATCTCGAAAGCCGAAAGCTGTTGTAAACTTCACACGGAGCAGCAAAGTGTTCGGCTTAGCATATATTCAGCTCACTAACACTACAATCATAACAACCTGACGTAAAGAAAGTTGAGAGTAGGCTGGCTTAAATGGTAACGATGCCTAAAGCAATAGAAGAATCAAGAAATAAGCATTTAATACCACCGCACTACCCCAAGCTCTAACTAGAGATGAGATGATAGCTTCGGTTCTCAAAAAGCTTCAGTTCTCCTCCAAAGGCAACCATTCTAGATGGTCGCTGAGCCTACGAGCTCGCCATCCCGTTTAAAAATCAGGCTGCCGTAGTTCATAACACTGGTTTCAGTGGTAAGATCCTTTCGACCGGATGATTCACAGTCAAGAAATGGCGTATATGTCTTTCTGGTGCATGTGAATGCACAAGGATGTTGCGGAGAGCAGCTGCCGGATCTGTTTCTTCAATTTCACCTCTTCCGTGGGACTACAAAGGGCGACCTCTCGCACCACAGAGCCGCGGCTTCAAACACAGATCCACTGAGCAGCACACCCACCACCCCACTCAATCGGTCAATCCCAACTCCCAAACATTCTATCTTTCTCCTCCAACATCCCGGTCGAAGCGTTACTCCACTGGCAAAATGGCAGCAAGGGAGTTTGGAACCACGCCTACGACCGTGCCCTGCATCTTCCTGGCTAATTACCACAAGCTGGTATGCGGTCATTGGGCACACACCAGCCAACCGACCTATTGTGCGCCGAACTGCTCCGAGCCTTACCCACACATGGCCCGCAACGAGCAGAATCCTAGGTTCCTTTGCGTAATATGTATGCTTAAGGTCATGGAGACTTGGGAAGGGGTGGCAGAATCCTTGGCGGCTGCTAGGGCCGAGGAACGTAAGCCATTGGTTGCCGGTAATGGCAAGGGAATTCGAGAAGTGCTTGCTGAGCGCCGTAAGCTGTGGAGGCGTGTTGTGGAGGTCAAACTGGAGTACTTTGAAGGCATTAACAAATCGAGGGAGTACTACGTTGGTAGCGACTCTTTCGAGATCAAGGAATGGGATAAATACAGATTCGCTGTAGATGACCTTGATGGGGATAAACTCGCTGCGAGATTGGAGGACATGACTACCAAGAACGGAATCGACGGGCTGGGAGAGTTGGAGGAGACTGAAAATTTCAACATCCTTGAGCGATTCGATCGAGCCGCACGAAAGGCGGACACAAAAATGCGTCAAGCTGTCGCCCCTGAACGCCCATGGCGCGATCGAAGTAGGAGCCCTGGTCGAGATGGCCGGTCGACAAATCCAAACTCGGATGGAACTCGACAGCGGTCCCCTGGACGAGGCCTCAGGCGTATGCACGATCGATTCGCAAACGAGCCGCAGAATGACCGACGTGGTAAATGGCGACCCCGTTCCGCCTCGCCGACGGACATGCATTGCATGTTCGATAGCATGTCGCTGAAACCCAAGCCCCAATACGAAAAAAACGACACTCGAAATCCCAATCTCCCAGCCTCAAAGTCCGTTTGCCCATGCGGATCTTCAAAGGAAGAGTTCGTTATCATCTGCGACAACAAATGGTGCCAGCAGACCTATCACTTGAAGTCGTGCGCTAAGCTTGAGAAGCGTCCGTCTAGGCGATGGCTTTGTGCGTCCTGTAGCGACCTGCCGGAGCAATGCTACTGCCGTGGACGCAAAGAGGACGCACTAATCTCTTGTCACGGACGTGGCTGCAAGACCTCTCAGTTCCACCTATCCTGCGTAGAGCTGACTGTCACGGAAGATCAGCGACTAGGCAAGCAGGACTGGTATTGTCCCTCTTGCGACTTGGCCAACAAAGGTGCGGCAAAGTGCTGTGTTTGCCGGCTTCCTGACTTCGGCATCGCTATGATTGCGTGTGAATACGAGAACCGAGGGTGTGAAGATTGCGACCATTACGATGAAGATTGCCCGCTTTGCCGAGTCTCTGACGACCGATGCCCTGTGGGATGGTATCACCTTCCATGCGTGGGCATGACGGAAGTTCCAAAGCAAGAAAAGTGGGAGTGCAGGAAGTGCCTAGACCGTGCTCAATGCAAGCGCCTCGCAGCGGAGAAGGCGAAAGAAGGCGCTGTGAAACAGCATAAGCCCGAAGTAGCAGGGCTGAGGCGATCAGAGCGGGCAACGAAGGGTTTGCTACCGAAGCGATTTCGCGACGTCGATGTGGGCGACTTGGCGCAAGGAATACGCCAAATGGATATGGAACAGTAGACGGCTCGATAACATATGGTAGGCGCTCATGGGGGGGCGTCAGACAAACTTATTAGCGGGACGGACCGAGAGCTATAGCGGTGAACGATTATTGAGCAAGTCTCTCCAAATCGCATGATGAAGGAGACTGCCTTTACGCGCGGTTTTGTGAGAGTAGTGATCAGATTCCTCGCTACAGGTCGCTTTCTCACAATCTTTTCAGAATCTTCGTTCTCGGATGCTGTAAGCAAGGCGGCTTGAGGTCCCTGATCTCAACTGTAGGGCTTAGTGTGAAGCACTGGGCTTGTCCTTGTAGCTTACTATCTCTATGATCTTATGGTCACGAAAGACCTCCATAGTAATAGACTCTTACTCTGTTGGATTAACGGGTTAAATGTGAAGTGCTTTCGAGATAAATCTGATAAATTGATGCCCTCCATGACCCTCACCGTGATGAAATCGATACCTTTGTCAATATGCCCGAGCCGCTTGCGTTTTAGTGATCATGTGCTCGGCTAGTAGCCCACTACACCTTTCGCTTGCCCGCTCACGCTTACGTTCATGAGGTCATACAGCGACTATTTCACTAGCAGGACCAACAACATCTCATCGAACAAGGAGGTAAAGCCAAAGTGCACACCTCTCATCGTTGTACTAATCTGGCCTCCGCTTGATATATTTTTATGGTCCTTATGACCCGCGAGAAGGAAGGCGAGAAAAGAGGATCAGCATGCGTAAGCGCTCGACGGTGATTTGAGGTACTAACGTGAAAGAATGAGCTGTTTCGTCTATCCTGTAAACTCTCTGTCCTGAGGTCTCTGTTTCCCGCTAGTCTCGGGGTTTGCTCCGAACATAGTCGTAGCCACAGAAGTTATGGTTGGGTAACCGTCCGTACACTATTCTATAATCGTCCCATCTTGAGAATATCAGAGTCTCTGATTTCAATCAGCCTCCAAGATCAGTCAAGAGCTAGCCCTATCTTTTTCCGTAACAATGCAAGGCCCCTCTTCAGATTCACCGTGACCATTATTTCCCTAAAACACAAGTAAGAGCGCATTGAAGCTAAGGAGCATCTAGTAAGATAACACAGGGTGCTCTAATTCACTAGGGTGCCTGTGCATTGATAATCCGTTTACTCTGTTGCTTTATTTCCTAGCTTTGAACTCGTTACTTTTCTACAACCACTTCAATCCTATACCCTAAACTTTTAGTCTCTACTCCACTAAATGCACGTAGCACCCATACAGCCATAATGCCGTTCGACGCCCACTTCCTTAAAACCCACAACTTTAGGACTACACTAACTACTACCCCCTGGTTATACAGCGGTTACTATCACAAACTCCAATGTAAGCACTAGATTCATATAACCAAGCCTACATTCTGCGCTCCGAACTGCGTGGACCATAACTCAACTGCGAGGGTAAGTAAACATTCTCGCAAGTTTCTCTGCAAGATATATTTGCTCAACACCGTTGACTCTTAGCCGGAGGTTAAAAAGGCTCGTAACATCACTAGATTCAAGAGCCTTCGGACACAACCTGATGGGCCGGCCGAATATCGCAAGAAACTAGAGAAGTATTAAGAGCAGCTATAGGGCCAAGTTAATGAGGCGAAGGCAAAGTATATAGATATTGTAAAGCAGCACAGGAAGAACAATTACACTAACTGTAACGACATTTAATCCAAATGCTTGGCAGACGAATAAGTTCGCCGTAAAGAACTTCAAGGATAACCAGCTAGTAATTTAGATGAGTAAGGCGGGTGGCTTTAGTGAATTAGGGGACCGGGAGGTCGGGATGTTTAATATGTTCAAGGCACTGAAGCGCGATGGATCGAACAAGGTGGCTCAGCCTAGCTGGCGGACAAGGAGTCGGAGTCCGGAAATGACTGACGAATCCAATCGTGCACGACGGCGCTCTCACCTTCGACAACAGTACGATAGAACTACTGCAGAACCTCCGAATCGCTCCGCCCTAAACCTGCGCCGTCGTGAAGCTTCGCCAACCAACTTCACCCTCTCCTTCGGAAAACTGACCACCAACGAAGGAGCTCAGACGGCTCCACCCAACGCCGAGTCCGCTTGCCATTGCGGGAAGAAGAAAGCCGAGAGCCTCATCTCATGCCACAACAAATGGTGCAAGAAGACGTCCCACCTCAAATCATGCGCCGGTCTTCTCCGTCGCCCACGCGGCAACACTGCATGGTATTGCGCCGACTGCCGTAGTCTAGAGAACCACTGCTTCTGCCAAGGTCGCAAAAACGCCGGAGAGAAGCTGATGCGATGTAAATTTCAGAACCACCCCGGGGATCCCCTCTTCCACCTTTCTTGCATTAGCATCACCGTTACCCCGGAGCAGCTTCTCGACGAGCGTGACTGGTTCTGCCCTATCTGCACCGAGCAAGTAGGTGAGGTTCACTGCTGCACCTGCGGGCTCCACGATTTTGGCGGCACTATGATCAAGTGCGATAATACGAACAAGGGCTGCGAGAGTTGCGGGGTGTTTGAGAAAGACTGCGAGATGTGCCAGGGAGTTAAGTGTGAGGTTGAGTGGTATCATATCCCGTGTATTGGAATGAAGGAAGCCGAGATACCCAAGGAGAATGAGAAGTGGGTATGTGCGAAGTGTCTCGAGAAGGCAGAACGGAGGGCTATTGCGGCGAAGAAGATAGCGAAAGCCGAAAAGACGCGGCGGGATTATGATTTGGCGGAGAAGGTGAGGTCTGAGAGGCGGAATAAAGGCCAGGCGCCAGAGCGGTATGGGTATGAGATGTAGAGGATGCTGGCTATGTTCGAAAATCTTTTTGGAGGTCCCTAGGTGATCTCAAAGGAGCACGGGATGGTTTAGTAAGTCATTTAGCTTAAAAGTGCAGTACAAAGAGATAAGTTTGGATACTCCCTACCACTGCTTGGGGTACCTGTCGAAACCTTGTATTCGATGTGAAGGTTAATGCGGTGGAAACCACACGGACTTTTATTAGGTAGAGTCATGCAGCGTAGAGCGCTCCTTACAGTGGTATCTAGAGAGCAAGAGTGAAGCTTTAACTGTCGTATACCCGACTGCCTAAACTCATAAGCTTATACTGTAGGCTGAATGACATCTGGCCACTCGGTGCTCTGCATAATATAACATGGTTTTTCACCACCTTTCAATTCGGAAATGATATAGCGAGAAGCACTGGACTATGATCATTTTTGTGTTAGTACGTTAAGGTAAACATTACGATCTAGACTCCTTACGCATTGCACAACTCGTCTCTACACGTAACATTGCCAAAGGGGCCTTCATTTTTTCCCATGCCACGTCTGCTGTTAGGTTTGAATTTGAACGCTACACAGATTACATTATTTTTATCATTTTCTTGATTAGACTGGGGTTCTTCCAAGTGATCAAACAGAGGCAAAACGCTCACTTTCAAGTGATGCGACATGAAGAGTTGGCCTTGAGCTTTTCTAGTCTAGGCAGTTGATTCGCAGCTCCTGACCAATCTTAGTCTTGGGCTTTCAGCTTCTTCAACCTCAAAAACATCGACTTGTATTACTTCCACATCCCGAGGACTATCTTCATCTTTCAAATCTTGCACTAAAATCTCCTGGACACACGCGCAAGAATAAGGTATCTTCCACTCTTCACTAATCTTACACATCCGCTAGATTTGCGGGCGAGGTGTCCGAAAGATTGCTTGACGGGGAGTGCGAAGGCTTCGAGGCTTGAAATCCATAGAAAGCTATCTCTCTAATAGGGCATTTATAGAGTCTCATTGGACAAGCCAGTATCCTACTTCCGCGCATTCGTACGCCTCCGCTCATCATCGCTATCGTCTACATCCTGCAACTCAATCTCATGAGCGTAAAGTTGGACGTACGGCCCCCAGCACTCGGACCTCTGCTTCATCGCCGTAGTGGTCATCTTCACGATCCCCTCAAACAATGTCTTCACTGGCCTGCCCAGCTCTTTCCAATTCTTCTTCTTCCCAGCTACCTTCGTGTCCTCCGGTAAATACACTACCACGACCCTCAGACTGGCCAGATTCTCAAATAACTGCAACTGCTCCCCGACCGCGTGCCGTTCTTGCATGCTCATCTTGTACGTCGTCGGCAGGCACGAGACTGCCAGATGACTAATGCTAGCCCGCTGCTCGACGCTCAACCGACTGGACAATGAAGCAAGCTTTCTGTCCACGCTGTGTTCGCTGGCACCTGGTTCTTTGGGAGGATTGCCGTCGAGGTTCGTGTGCACGTGGAGAATATCAGTCTCATAGTTGAAGTATATCTCGCTCGGTGTGCTAAGGGGCCACCACGCCGTCGTCAGGGTCAGGACGAGGCCTTTCGCTAACATCTCTTCCCGGGCGAAATTACGGGACTCGGCGCACGCTTGCAGGATACCAAGAGGCGGAGGCGTTATCGTGATGGTGTTGTCACCGACGTTGCGCGAGAGGGTGAGCCATTGACGCTGAGTGGGAATCAAGGCTTGTGGCCAGATTTGGCGGCGGAGCTCGGGGGGAAGGACAGGAGCTTGGGGGAGGGCTGTGGGCGCTATAGGGACTCCGGGTGTAGAAGTCATAGTGTCGGCGGGCGGGAGGGCTTCGATATGACGGTCTCGCTTCGGTGGAGGGCGGGTGCGGCGGTGCTTATGTCGGGGCATCGTGGTATCCGTTGATTGTTTTGGTAGTATAAGCTTCCGTGTTTGGCTTTGGCTTTGGTTTAAGGGGTGGAGTTGTTGGAGCAGGTCGCAATATAGCGCGTCGAGTGAACAAGCGTTGAGAGAAAGGTATAGGCACAAGGTAAAAGTTGCACTCAATCCCGTTCTTCGAAAGCACCAAAGTAGTGGTGTCGAGGTGGTTAAAGAGACCCAGATGGTAACTCAGAGCCACTAGCGTTGCTCCTTGAAAACAGGCTGGCCGGTTGGACAGACTCCAGGACATCACAAAACCCAGGCGAGAAGCCGCTTGGGCGACGCCAATTCACAGATCGGAGTGTAATCACGTGTCTCGCTCTCGTAGATCGCGACTCCCCGCCTTCGTGACTGGAGGTTGTGGTCATGCCTCTCGCACGTGCTGCTTAGTCACCCCCAAGAATCTCGCCTATAAAAACGTCGTCGGCCCCCCGAGCAGAACTTTTTTTCCTCATGCGCAACAAGCTTCGCAAGCCACACGCTGTCTTTGACTTGTCTTTGGCTTGTCTTTGGTAGATGCTCGACGCCCACCGCCATCAGGGCTGCAATTGCCTCTAAACTACCGCTCGAGCTTCTTCGCATTTCAGCTTCAAACAAGAATTGCACCATCATCATCAACGGACACCACTTTCGATGAAGGGAAGGGAGGGCACGGACGCCTGGTCTGGGTTTCTGGAGTTCACGAAGACCATTTTGGTTCGGGCTCTCTGGTCTCTCAAATCGGTGCTATCATCCACTCTTGGGGCGTTCCCCCTTGCTTCCCGGGACAGGTATCGTTCCACTTCATGTTGTTGCACCATCGGCATGGAGACAGCGCTGATGGGTCTCGCCCGTGGGCTCTTGTAGGTTTTCATTGTTCGCAATGTGACCGTGGCGGATGCTCGGAAGTTGACCCCCTGCGAGCCTTGTGCAGCAGAGATAAGGGTCCTCCCTGAAACCTTGCGCTGGATAGCGAGCGCGGCAACATCGGTGGGCGGTGTCCTACTCGTAGACCCTGAGATCATGAGGTGTTCGGTCCTGCTTGTGCCTTTGGCACCCTTTTTTTTCATTGGCTTTCTAGCTTTACGCTGGAGGTTGAAGAAGAACATCTTGTCTTTTATAACCTTTGCAATCTTAATTGTATAATGAGAAGGATAAGACTAGGGCAAACAAAATAACTTTTAGTGCTGCTTGTTGAAGATATTAACCATTATTCACGCTCTCTCATGGATAGAAACTGTTCACAGGTGACGACTTCCATTATCTGTTTGGGTGTAGCGCACCGCTTGACTGTGCTGATGATTTATACCTTTATTCTTTAATAATGGCCTGCAACATCTCTCTCACGCTTGCTAAAACTCTCTAATATTATCTCTTGTAGGGAGTGCACCTATAGTACCACGTTATAGGCCTGAGCACGTAAACATAGCACTGCTTTGGCTCCATTCTTGGTTATTCGACACTCTGTCAAAAGGTAGCCCAACATACTATAGGTTA
Source organism: Lophium mytilinum (assembly GCA_010093605.1). Taxonomy (NCBI): domain Eukaryota; kingdom Fungi; phylum Ascomycota; class Dothideomycetes; order Mytilinidiales; family Mytilinidiaceae; genus Lophium; species Lophium mytilinum. The sequence continues at coordinate 2,444,203 of MU004184.1, read as the reverse complement.
GGGACGAGCCTAATTATCACCCCCCTTTTTGCTACATATCACCCCCTGCTCCCCCTCCCAAACGAAAGCGCCTGGATAGCTACCTCTTAGCTGCTAATTAAATGGTACGCCGCATACCCCATATTACCACGGTCCACAACCGATTCCTTTACTACGAATATCCTTCTCCTCAGGAGTAGACAAAGGCTATTCTTGAGGGCTGGTTGACTGCTGGGGACAAAGAAATAGAGCCTGCTTGTCCGGCAGAAAGATCCGGTGCTTTTAGTGAATTAGAACTTTTATTAAGCACTAGTATAGCCAAAGTAATAGCCTAACTGGCGGAAGAAAGATGTTACAGGCTGGAGCGAGGCTAAATCCAGGGCGGGTGATATGTAGCAAAATGGGGGGGTGATACGTAGCAAAAAGGGGGGTGATAATTAGGCTCGTCCTAGGTTAGCTTTTACATCGATTTTGGAGTTCAAAAGCCAGTCGGAGTACCCCAAGCAATTGTATGGAGCGCCCAAACTTATGTCTCAGTCCTTTGAGATAATTCCAGTCGACACTGGTGTCGAGCCGAGAGTTGTGTCGAGTTGAAAGCTCTGGGAAGGCCGCCTGGATGAGAACCTGATTGTCACGTGACGTGCTAGTAAGCCCACTCATCAAATGCATGCTTTCATGTTCATGGCCAATAAATGAAAATTAGCACCCCCATTGCCCACTCAGACTGTGCTGCTACTTCCCAAGTCTCCCAGGAAGTCGTGGTGGGTTGAATCCCAAACCGGGACTATTCGGCCCCCAAAACCCGGTAAAGTCCGGCGATCGCGCCGGAACAGTATAAATTGTGTTGGTAGGATTTAAGATTGACGGTGCGGGGTGATAGGCGCGGGGGAGTTTCTTATGCGGGGAAAGCTTGATTGGAACTCTTCTGAGAGTAGGGAGACGGACTTACTCTGAACCGTCCGGAAGATAGAGAAGCGATGTGAACTCAAGAAGAGTGTTTCGGACATACTCAGATCCGTTCTTGCCTCGATGCCCATATCCACTATGTCCACATATAACGATCCAATCCGTCCCATTGAAAATGGCTTCAACCACACTTTTCTCCTGCAATCAACTAGAACCTTTGCCCTCAACCACATCTTCTGAAAGCCCATCATGCCGAACGGCGAAGCAATTCAGGTCCCCACCGACTCTTACTCCTTCAAAGGTAAAACGGTTCTCATAACCGGCGCCTCTTCTGGCATTGGCCTCGAAACCGCAGAGCTTTTCTACTCCCTTGGCGCCAACATCGCCTTCATCTGCGGCCGAAAAACGCCGCCAACCAAGATTCCGCTCGAATCTCCGCGTACCCTGCGCATCAACCTCAATCTCTCCGACTGGTCCGCCCTCTCTGCCGCATTTCTTGCCACATATGAGAAGTTTGGCCGCATCGACATCGTTGTTCCCAACGCCGGCCTCGCCGAGCCCGCGGGGCAATACTTCAATCTTCAGGAAGATGGCGAGGGGGGCCTAAAACCGCTGGATATGATCGCGGTGGAGATCGATATCAAGGGAACGATGTACACGGTTGCGCTTGGTATCCACTATCTCAAGAAGAACCAGAATCCCTCTGGTGGAAGCATCGTGATCATGTCATCAATGGCTGGCTACGAAGGCGTCTCAGGCATGCCAGGTTACTCCGCGTCCAAGCACGCGGCCACCGCCCTGCTACGCTCTTTACCACGAAACTCAGGACCGCTCAACATCGCAGTGAGCCTAGTGGCACCAAGTATGACATATACGCCTGGTGCGTTCCCGGGGACGTATAAGCCTGGGAAGGAAGCTTTTGCAGAGATGGATGCGAAGATGAAGAAGGTTGGGGTGAATATGAGCTCCGCTTATACGTGTGCGAACGCGGTAGCGTATCTGGTAGAGAAAGGTTTGGATGCGAATGGTGTCAGTTTGCTCGTGGATCGGGACGAAATCACGGATCTAGAGAGTGAGATAGCGGCTGCGAGGCCTGAGTGGTTTGTGGATAGGGGGAAGGCGAGGGAGGAAGCAGGGAAAGCGTTTTATGAGTTCACGAAGGCGGAAGCGGAGAAGGCGAAGGCTACTACATAGAAATGAGTCTAGCGGATAATCGAGGCATCACTTTCCGCTGGTCAGGTCTTGGAGCCTTGGGATAGATTCGAAGAACCTAGACGCAACGGTTGGGGCTCAGCCTCAAAGCTACTCTCCACATGGAAGCACGCGGTTCCAGTCTACACTTCAATAGAAAGATTGGCAAAGGCCACGACATAACCTGGTGCGAGATGTATAACCTGGTGCGAGATGTGCTGAAGTGACGAGCGACACCCTGAGTATGGAAGTCCGCAAGAGATCCAACCCCGACCATGATCGAGGATCAAAATCTCCTGTATACGACAAGCCGTTCAATTTCCCGTGGTCGAACACGCGAACTCTTCTTCGATAAACTTCATTGCTTCCTCTGAAATTATCTCATCATTGGGTACAATGCATCGTCTCAATATGGTTTATATTTTCTTCTTCCTCACTTCTACGATCTCCCTGTATGTCATTGGGAAGATGTGTTCAATCGCTGGGTCTCTCTCACCTTCATATTCTTCTGGCGCGTGACATCGTGCTTGCCAAGCCGCTAGGAGTGGCACGTTCCTTCCGAGCATGCTCTGTTTTGACCTCACTTCCACTCGACTTCCTTTTCTCCCTTATCTCTTGAACTCCGACACTAATTTACCTTCCCACACGTTACTACGAATCTTCGGAACATCTCGCCCAACGCAGAACTTCCCAAACCACCTTACGATGAACGAGCAATTCATCAAGAAAGAATACGAGGATCACAACTCCATCCCAGAGCAGCACAACGATGACTTCCTCGGACTATCTTACTGGGCTCCAAGCACGCCATCTCCACATACGGTAAACGGGCAGCCGGGAAAGAAGCAAGGCAAACGGAAGTGGACGGCGGAAGAGAAGCGCAACGGTCGCAAGAACTCGCCACCACCGCCCCGATCCGGTGGAATCTCTCGCCATGCCTGGAAGGAGCACCAGAGCCAGCGTCGAGAGGAGGAGCTGGCGCGTGTGATAAGTGGAGAAATCGGTAAACCTGTTCGTTCCAAGTGTACCTTGAACATCACGGTTGACGAGACCTAGCACCGCCTCCTGGTGCAGGTCCCAACTGGACCAAAAACCGCGCGTCCAAGCTTGAGAAGGATGCGAAAACCGCGAAACGCCGCCATAAGAAGCATGAGAAGAGGCTCCGGGATCAGGCAATGGGCGTAGAGACGGTCGATTCATGGCGGCCAGGCATGGATTATGGTGACTCAGAGCGGCTAAAGATCGAGTCACCGGAAGATGGCTTCATGGGCAAGCAAGAACCTGATATGAACAGGGACCAGGGAGGGGCCGTGAAGCAAGAGGATTGGAGTAGTGTGGTTGTGGTGAAGCAAGAGCCTGAAGTTGGCATCCGTGGTGGCGGAGTGGAGAACTTCCACCCCGTTGACATGCAGGCACAACAGTATAGCACCTCGCCTTCCCAGAAAATCATTCAGGAACCGAGTGAGTTACAGCCGCGTAAAAGCGACGAAACTCTTACGGGTGATGTGGCTGCCAGCGGTCATATCGAGTCCGGCTGGGGCCGTCAGCCAAAGACCCATCTGGCATCCATCAACGATGATGCAGAGCGAAATAAAGCAGTCGATGCTTTTTTCGACGATCTGGAGAAGGGGATTGCTGCCTGGCACAAGGACCTATGAGTACCGCTCCTATAAATACGGTGGAGCATGCAACGTTGGCAAGGGATATCCTGAGAAGGGCTACCAAAATATTGATAAGTGTAGGAGCAAAGTTTGGCTCCGGAGAGAAGGAAGTATGTCCTATCATAGCATGAGTTTGGTCAGTTCCTAACGTGCCGATATTGGTGGGAGTCTACACTTATTGGTTATTGGGATTCTATCACACGATAAAGGTTTATGCGCAGTATTGGAATCCGATAACGTTTTTGTAGCTACTTTTCCGGGGTTACTGTTGTAAGCAGCACGTACAAACCACTTTTCCTGCGCGAAGTGGGGCCAAGAAACCATTTGCTCTACCGGGCACGTGATTACACTATGGACGGTGAATTTGATTCATCAAGCTAGGTCAAACTGTTCCTGTCGCACTCCTTGGCGCTCCCACTCACGACTTCCAACCCGCTCTCCCTCTTTAGGCGGCTCCCCACCCTATCCTACTGCGCATCGAACTCTTCTATTGCGCTCCGAAAGACGTCCAAGAAGCTAGAACATGCCCCGCAAAACCCGGGGTAAACGTCGACCGCGCCGCGAACAGCACGTTGAGGCGGTGGAGAAAATCTCTGAGCATGCAAGCACACATACACCACGAGCTTCTGATAGCGCCAGTCCTCTTGAGCGCATACCACTACCAATACCGGAGTTTCAGTCCAAAGGACGGCAATGGGTCACATTAAGTCGGGGCACAGGCAACGCAGGTATAAAAATTGCGCCACCAACTGTCGTCATCCTCTAGGCGTCTATAGAGTCTAGGGTCGGAGTAGAGCTCAAGCAGCGTGACCACGTCTTGTACCTCTAGACGTCCTTGGTTCCAGCATATACCACCGAAATTGCGTTCAATACCGATGTCGATATACTTCACGTCCACTCCCACCTCTCTGGGTCGCCTCTTCAGCCAGGCCAGAGACTGCACGACGTGTCGTCAAAACTTGCCTCCTTGACAGCTATATTGACGGACCAACAGCTTCGTAGCGTGAAGCACATCGCGTTCTCGTGTCTACCGACCAACCGCAGAATGGGCTCCAAAAGAGAGAGACAGTCCGTTGAGGCTGAGCTAGAGAAATTCAAGAACTTAAGCTCGATTCGCCCGGTGGTCTTGTACTTGCCAGAGGCCGTAGCCGGCAAATACAAGAACCGAAAAGCCATCGGACTCGCTGTCAAGAATTTGTTTGAACACTTTGTCCGCGAGATCAGTGCAAAGCGGAAGAACGGGTTAGAGTGGAAGAGACCCTACGTTCAGGCGTGCATTCGTGAGATGGCATTACAAGATGTAGACGATGAGGCTGAAGTACCTGGGAACAGCACAGTTGAGGATGAGCAGAAGGCGTATATGACGACCGTCTCGGAGGACGAGGAGCAACTCTCCGTGAACAAAGAGACGGAGGGTCAGGAAAACGTTTAATGAACCTCATCGGATATCGGGGCATGCCGCCAAAAGGGTGAGCCTACCTACAGAGATGATGGAGTTACCAAGCGAAATGCTAGCAGTGTTTGCAACATAGACACCAAGAGACTGGGTGGGGGAAGGCTTTGGCAGAGAAGGAACATGTTCAATAGCTCCAGGGTTTATACCAATCATATATCCCTGATCAACTGTGCTGCTTCTTCGACTTTTAACTTGTTGGTTCAGGGTACCTGAAGAATCACGACTGAACATTCAGTTTTGAAGTCTCCGGTTTCAGCTTAGGTTAGTTGTCTCAGTGTAAATCAGCTGCTCCTCATTCAATCTCCAGTATCAGGTCATGAGTTTGGGCACTCGGGTAAAAGACTACCATGGATTCGCTCTTGCTCTCTCTATACTAGTGCAAGGAGTGCCCTAGGTAGCATATCTCTATCTAATCAAAAGGATGCCTAATTCCCTCTGCATTGACCTTTACATCGTATCTGGAGTTTCAAAAGCGTGCTGGGGTACCCCAAGCAGTTGTGAGGAGTGGCCAAACTGTATGTCTAGGTACTGTACTGATTTAAACACTAAGACATCCACGTTTCTGAAGTACCAAGTCATAAGTTTGAAACCTGAATATGCGGCTGTTATAGCTTCGTTCTTGCTCTCTCGACACCACCATAAGGAGCACCCTGGGTAGCATGTCTCTAACTTGTCAAAGGCATGCCTCATTTCTACTGTGTACTACATCCGTATTCTTGTGGCATAGCATAAAGGCGGTGAATTGGAAGAACGCCCTCTCACACATTCCTTCTACAACGTAGCTGCCCTGCCACGATCCATCTGCCTTTCTACTGTCTTTTCTCATTCTTTCTACTGCAATCTCGTCTTCACTATGCCGGACAGATTGGTACGTTCAAACCCGCCACTTAATATCAAGGAAGAAAGAGTCTGATGTTGAATAGAAGCGGATGCTATACCGTCAGCGCGTCGATGACGCATCCAGATCCCCTTCCAACACCATGTCGACTGCTCTTCCACCAACTATCCAGAACACGCAACCCAAGCTCGAAGACGTGAAGAGAGAGCCATTCCACGACGAGCAAGCTCAGCTGAAGAAGGCTCTGCGATACTACAACCTTCGCAAGGCCGTTCGAATTAACAGTCCCCCTCCTAAACCCAGAATCCTCATCAGCGACAGTAAGAGCTGCTTCCAACCTGGCCACTGATCATCTCGCTGACAGCCATAATAGCTCAGCCGACCCCCGCCAACCCGATGCCTCGTCTTAACCCACTCGCTGCGACCTTCAGACCCGTCAACGCCGCCCAGAAGGCCAGACCTACACGTCCTAATGACTGGGTCTCTCTCGAGGGCGTTCAGAAAGAGATGGAAGGTCAGGAGGATCTCGAGCTTATCGAAGCGAGCATCGTGCGCATGTTTGCGAGCAACAAAGGCCTTGGTAAACTCGCGGGTTACCAAGGGCGCTTCACCGGTGAGGAGTTCGATAAGGGATCGTGGAACGAGAAGGTGTTGAATCTGCTTGAGTGGTCACTATCCCGGGATAGGAAGGCGGCGAAGGGAGGAAAAGGCGCTGAGATGGGACGCGTCAAGGGGGATGAGACACGTCTTGTGGAGAAGGTAGAGGAGACAGCCAAGTGAAGATCACGGTGAGATGGCCGGAGAAGGCGAGGTGGGGAACGGGTGTGAGTTCCGAGGTTTCATTGATATGAGCTGCCTCTAGAGTACTCCTACAGTAGGGGACGGACGAGATGGGGCTGTAGAGGGTCCTAGCTCTCATTTTAGCTCTGGCAGGAAGTTCGGAGGTTGGGAATTTCCTAGATTTTGGATTTGATTCTTTTCTTATGATCCGAGAGCATCCCATTCTCCACATAAAAAATGAAAATTCCCGATATAGGTCAAACAAGGTATAGAATCAGGACAGGCAAACAACTCTAAAAATTATATCATTCTTGGTGATCATCTAGCTCTTCGTGCTTGATCTAGAATATTCCTAGAATATTCGATCAACTTGGGGGAATTCCCCGTGAACTGATCTGGGAGGCCTGAGCCGATCTGAAAAGGCCAGAGCCGCCAGTTGTATTACGAAATTGGCTCTATTCAAAGTTCATGCTCATGTACAAGCAAGAGAGCTCAAGGGGGGCTGCGATTGTAGGGCAATGGCACTTGACTGGCGTTAGGGATACTCGGAAGACTCTGAGCAGCGCGGCTGCATCTAAAGGTGAATCCGAAGATGTATCAAAGCTAGCTATATAAAGCTCCTCGATCTCCCGGCGAGCTCGTTGCCCTCCATCCCACCCATTCAGCCCACACCCCACCATACTACCGCAGAATCGCGGGGTAGTTGAGTAAAAAAATTACCTATATTATTAATATCTATCTTTACTCATTTTTACCATGGATACCTCCAAAGAGTGCAATATACCGCTCTTGGCAAAGAGACACATTGATGCTGCGGAAGGAAGTTCCAGTGGGTACATCGATGCTACAACGCCTTCTACCACACCGAAGGGTAAATTCACTCCAAGCTCGTGAAGCACACATCTCTAGTGTCATAACTAACATCACCACAGAGCTACAGGGGGAGCGGTTCCTCCAGTGGAACGAAAATCTCGATACCATGCTCTGGCACTTATCCGTCATCCGCGAACAGGTGAAGACATACCGTCACATAGCCCACGACACGTCGCTTCGTTCGTTTGCCGCCACCTCCATCCTCGCCACCCTGAAAACCCTTTACGGGCCGCAGAACCAGTTGAGCCAGGTCCTCGTGATCGTAGAGGAGACACAAGACTTCTTCGCTGGCGAAATGCTCGAGACGATGGGTTTCAGAGGAGTTCCAGATGTTCGTTACAATCTCGGCGTCATCCGCGGATGCCTAACAAGGTACATGGATCGGAGAAATGTGAATTATCGGTCACTTCTTGGGGGTCAAAACGAACTGAATACGACTATCGTGACTGTGGAAGAGGCCGGGACGCTGGTTCGGGATATGAAGGAACAGATGAAGGGCGGAGCACTGAAAGAACTACTGGGCATTTACAAGGAACAGAAGAGGGAGAACGACTGCCAGGCGCAGGAGATTAAGGAGTTGAAGGAAAGGTTGAGGAAGGCGTTGGGCGAGCAGGAGGGCGAATCGAATGAGACGGCAGACACACCGACGCGGGAGGCTCTTGAGAACTGGGAGTTGTGCGATGGCCTAGATGTCGTCGATGACTGGGAGCCCCTAGGTACCACCCACGTGTAATTTGGAAAAGGCGCGACAGGCGCTGAAGGGGTTGCCTGCGGTCCAAGAGATAGCTTGACACGGACCTCACGTAGGAGCCTCATTTTTATCTCAGAGCGTATCTTCCAAGAGCCGCTTGGGGAACTTCGCGGCGGGCAATATCTAACAACAAATTGTTCCCAGCATGAGGGAGATAACGTTATGTTCTAGATGTATACATCTTAGGAACTCACGATAAAGCAATTACTAGCATAGAACAAATCATGGGACACATAAATACTACTCATGTATAGGTGTATGTTCAAAGTGCTCGCAGAGTAAATTGAAGGCACGTCACGTGGGCGGGACTGTGCGTTTGAGTGTGAATTTCTAGAACCTCCACGTACGAATTCCTGGTCACCTTCTAACATTCAAGACGCCATCACGCTCCACTAACACCAAGTTACATCATAACATCGACCTATCTTTACCTCCAAGTCTCCATATCAAGCTATTCTTACTAACATTAAACCTACGTCGTAAGCCCGCGCATAATCCTGTATCGCCGTGGTAAGCTAACCTTGTGCGGATAACAGGGCGAACTCACTGGCTCTTCTTGCAACTGCAATGGTCACAATGGGATCACTTGTTGCGACGGTCTTCGAGAAAACCCTTGCATATCCACTTCTCTTTCTCGCTGGCATCATCCTCCTCGTGATCCTCACTGGTAAGACCATTTTTGGTGACAATCCCCGTTGCGACTGTATTAACATCACCCAAGGCGTACTTGACCGCACCGACACCACAGAAGACCTCGGCGGCAATATAAAGCGCCGCGACGCACACGATCGCTATGCGCCCTTCAAATACTATGGAGCTATGTCAGTGTCAAAACACGAGGAGTCTGAGGGGGAGAACGGCCCTGATTCGTTAAAGAAGATGACATTCGAGGGTGCGGGCGACTGGGAGGGAGATCAGATGCCCTTAACCTAGAACAAGGGCCGTGGTGATGACGAAACTCCAACAGAGAGTGCGTTGATAGTCCTGCGCAGCACGCAGTGGTTGCCTCGAGGCATTATTAGGTCGCTGGCAGCCTAGGAGTTAAGAGGGATTGTCAGGGTGAGATTGCCTCCCGATGTGTAGATCACTTTGCATTCTTAGATCCGAACTCCAATGTGTAGCCGAAATTGGGCTACTCAGTCACTGCGTTCGCCAGTGTCAGTAACTTAAGATCTCGACCGTAGTACTCCCAAAGATGAACTGGGAACACTACAAACTCAATATTATAGACAAGGCTAGGCCACAGTTAGGTGCGGTAGTAACAGCTCTAAGGTGAAGACGAAAGCGCTCTCTCCTCTCCCGGTGAACCGAGAAGATACCCCCAATGGACGTATAAAAGGCTCACTCCTATTTTCAGTCCACTCATTGCTTCGAAACAGTCTTGTCCACCACCACCACCACCGCCACTACCAATCAATCTTGTGGCCTGCCAAATATCAACACTTTGTAAGCATTTTCGTTCGTGTACCTCTTCTAATGATACTGACTATTGAAAGAAACAAATACTATATATCAGCAATGCACCCTGCCACTAGCAGCTCTACTCCCTCTGAGCTCGGAATGATGTGGGATTACTTCCGCGATTACGCACTGTTCGCTGCAGATATCGTTGCGAAACATTGTTTCGATAGAGCCAAACTCCAAGTCGAAGAGCCCACAACAAACGGTGGCGCAGGACGTACAACCAACTTCACTGCACGCATGAACTGGCATATGTACCTCTTGGGAGTTATAGGTGCCATTTTAATGCAACTCGAAACAATGGCTATTGGCCTTGGGCAGGGTCTGGTGACAATACTGATAACGGAATATCGGTGCTAGCTGAGGGAAACAGTGCCTTTGGCCATGATGACGACGACGATGGGCCAGAGTTGGTTGAGGTGCTAGAGGAAGACGAGTTGAACGATCTTTTTTGGTGCTTTGGTTACTTTGAATAGGTCAAAGAGCGAGCTCTCTGCGGTAGCGGGCATACCTTGGCCGAGGAAGAAAATGAGCCGCAGAAATGTTGGTTCAATTGGGTAATACGGCTAAGGAGCTAAAGAATTATTAGACTAGCGAGCGGGAATACAAGCATGCAAGACTTTTATGGCGGTTTTGTCCATTGTGTGAGTGACTCGAATTGCAAAACTAAACATTGAAGGTGACCCTGGCTGCGCTCGGTATTCTCCTTCCTTAACAAACTCGAACTTAAACATAGAAGTAGTCATATTGCTTTCTTGCTTGAGGGGCTGGTGGCTATGGCTTTGGCTCTGACTGCGCCAAATAAGGAGAAGATTCTCCGAGACGAGTTGGAAAATAGTCACTAGTAACTTGCGATGAGTCCGCAATCTACGGATCGACGTGTTCAAAAATGAAGGCGAGAACATTGCCAGAACATTCACCTTGTTTCAGCGTGAGGTCGCTTCTCTCCACTCATCGATGGCATATATAAACCAGCATCCTCCCTCCAGATTAACGATCAATTTCCACTCCTCCATCTCTCCACTCATCGATGGCATATATAAACCAGCATCCTCCCTCCCAGATTAACGATCAATTTCCACTCCTCCATCGCTCCACCACACACACCCTATCCCCAACACACCACACCAAGTCTTTACCTCTCAAATCAACAACTGTATCCTCGTAAGTTCCTTGTTTTAATCTTTTACTTGACGATTACTGACCTTTGAAACGTGGAGGAAGTCGACCGACTTGTTGCAGACATGCAGCAACGCCGCCGAGCCAGCTGGGACTGGACCGATATTATCCCCGAGCACTGCAATTGCACTAGCCTCCTCGAAAAACTCTCAATGCGTCCCGAAGTAGCGGTCTTGGTCGGAGTAATGACTTTCTTGGCAATCGTCCTTCTTGCGCTCAATGGTAAGAATATTCCAAGCTTTAGAACTCGAATGACGTCTGACCATCCCAAAGTATGGGATGCTTTTCGCGGTGATGTCCACGCCTTCGCCGCTAGCCACTACGATGAAAAAGACGACGCTCTTGAAGGTCATGACGCTGGGGATTCTAATGAGGAACTCGATATTAACAGTCTCTCCTCAGAGATAATCGAGTTGGACGATGATAACGATACTTTCACGATCCAGTGTCTTCCCCACGGGGCTCAGGAGCGCGAGTACACGCAGTCTACGATCGAATAAGCAACAATCGACTCCAAGATCAAGTATAGAGACAAAGAGATCTCAAAGATGGATCTGGAAAAGGCGATGAGGGCGGCATTCTTCAACGAGGTCGGAAATGAGATAGGGACGTCGATTCTAGAGGACGATGACTGTGGCCATGCGGAACACTCTAAGGAGGCTCACAGGGGCGAGGCCTAAAGCAGCGGGGTCAATGTGGCAGGGCATAGGCGCAAATGGTAGACGAAATTTGAGATGGCTCTAGACCGATACTGCCTTGGAGCAGCTATGTTGGTCTTTCTTTTCATGAATCAATACGCGCTCAAGCGAGGCTTGATATTAGGCATTAAGCTCTTCAGATCATATCTACCTCGTAACGGTAATTTCAGGAGCGCTCTAAATTGTAACCCACCTTTGCAAAGCAATGATCATGAAGCTAAAAATTAAACTTGTGTCTCCGAAAAGTCACCAGGTGCAATACACGAGCGGGCGTTTGTAAAGTGAAGCTTAATTTAAGACAGCTTCTAGTCTATATCTTGATCAGCCTCGATATACGGCCCTGGCAGCACACAGTTCGATTCTGAGGCTTCGGCGCTTCTCCTAACGGACTCAAGGAAGCCCGTTTGCCCAATGGCATTCCAATACGTGACAAGCCCACTCAAACGGTTGCCGAGATCTAACCCAAACAAAGGCACTTACTCGAAGCATACGAATAGTACCCATATCTCTCTTCTTACTTCTCATCGTCCTGAGAGGCCTTGGGCTTCCCGTCCGTGGTGTCTTCATTTTCATCTACGTTCTAAATTAGTCACATTCTGGCAAATATTTGGATGGGTCTACGCACCACCAGTATCCCCCTCGCCCTCGTACTCGAAATCGGAATGCTCTGGATTATATTCTAGTATTCAAGCTAGTAAGCTGTTTATATGTGCTATAGCTAGAAAGAGCCTAATACACCGTCTTGACTGTCTGGGCTTTGTGCAGCGTGGTTAGTAAACCGGCCAATCCTCAATCGGATTGACGGCCGGCTTATTAATATCACTTATAGTTAGTCTAATTAGATCCATCTAATAGCTAATTAAAATCTAATTTTAGATTAATTCAATTGATCTAATTGGCTATATTAATTAAGAAGGATAACGTTAGGGGTGTACTAAAGGGGGCGCGTTTTTGAGGCCTAGAATACCTAGTAAGTTGCCCTAAACGCAATTTAACCTGCAGAAACTAATTCTTGTTATTAGTGTGGACTTCTATTATTATAGTATTGTGCTAGACGGGTGCTGGGGCCGTGGTTGTAAGGCTGTCGATACATTCCGATGGCGGAGGAACGCGATTCTACTGGCGTAGGATCTAACACCTTAGTTATATAGGCTAAGCGCGATTATATTAACCTAGGCTAAACGGTTTAATCTAAGAATATAAATAGTCTAATTGTTTAAGCTTCGTTATATATATAACAACCCAATCAAACTGCTACTTAGTTCAGCAGGCTGCCGGTTTAGTAACCACGCTGGCCTTGTGCAATAAGCCACAACACCTTTCGCTCGGACACCGATATCGGTTTGCCACGAAGCCCAAAAGAACTTGTAACCATGCTCAACCTCCAGGTGGCGACTCATGCCCCGAAAGCCACCTCGTCTATGTTTGCTATGGTCAGGGGGCAGTTGGGGCACTGCAGGGTTATGTATTGAACATCGCCGAGGTGAACGATATAAGGGGTCTAGGGAGGAACCACTGGATGATGGTTCATTGGCGGGTCCGTCCGGGGGCAATCCAAACTCTTTGTACCTAGAAGTTGACGAACATACAGTAGGCAAGCAAGCAGCACTAAACACATCCCAGAATCTCGAAGATCAAATATTCGACCCTTTTTCGCCAGCCGAGATCTATCCTTCACGTGTCAGTTAAAGCTGCACCCGAAGTGGAACAAATACGCGAGTATTAATGTATATGCTTTCATGGTCGGGCGCACTCATCTTGCACAGGCGCCTTGTTAAAGCTCAGCACTTTCCTCTGGTGGGCCAGTGTTCACACAGGGTTCATCATCCCGGGTGATGTCTCAGTGTGCCTGGCAAGTATTATTCCTCCCTTGTCAAAGACCCTTTTTGTGACTCACAGTCCACTCAGATTCATGTTCACGGTTTGATTTCTATTTTCTTTACTGCATGTGTGGATGAACTACTTCTTAAAAATCGACTCCACTTAGTAGAGCCTCTTAGTAGAGCTGCAGACGTTATAATGAGCGAGTATAAGTGGTCGAGGTCTGATGATGTGATGCACGTGACGTTGCACATGGTGCAGCCGAGCCTTAAGCGAGTTCGGCAACGTCATGGCCCAGTGCGTGAAGAAGGCAAGTTTTGGCTCCATACCTAAGGCTCTGATAGCCCTAAGATCTAGCCACCTCCAGTGCCGTTGAGGCACATCTAGGTATTCACTAATCAGTGTAGTAGTTCGGAAGAGGACGGCAAGACTAAGGCCGCTACATAATGAGACACGCGCGCGGAAAGCCCGCTGGCCTGTTCTAATAGAAAGACTCAAAGTTCTTATTGTGAGAAGCTATCTATACAGCTGTATCGACTTGCAGCACTGGGTATTGCCCTTTCGCCCAGTCCCAGCGAATGACATTGGCTAAGAGCTGAAACCTGTCCCACACAAGAAATAAGAAACGCCGTGTATGCTGTCCGTCGTCGGTACTGAGTAATGTAGCACTCGAGCCCTTGGTCTTTTGGCGAGAGGAAAGCATAGTCGGTGGTGTGAAAACACCAGCTATGAGCGCCGCGTCAACTACTGTATCGTCGAAGCCCCGATGTTCGTCTTCTGTCCTAAAGTTACTTCGTTGGCATCCTCCTGAAGTTCCCGGGTGCCATCGTTCTCCGTTGCGTCCTCAACTTCATTGGCCTCATCGCTTTCGTCCTTGTCAGCGAACTCGTCATTATCGAAAGCGGGAGTATAGACCTCAAGATCAGCCCCAACGCGCTCTTCCGCTTGATCCCCATGGAGATCCGTAGCAATGCCTTGCGTTCCAGTGACATCTTGGTCCTCGGGAACCTCGTCGTCGCTATTGTGAGAGGACGCCTCAAGCCCAACACCACCCAGTCCCACCGCCGCGAGATCTGTGTCGATCTCGTCGCGGGTCGCCACGCTCACTTCCGACTCTTTCTCCTCAACTGTCATCATCTCACAACCGCGCTTCTCCACCGGGGCCGCCCTAGCAGTACCATTCAAAAGCCCCACCAATGTCGCGTGGCGTAAGACTCGAGCGGTGCACTTGGCCTGGATCTCGTCGTGTTCTAGCTTGACACCGTGGATACGACTGAGGTGGACACCGAAGGCAGTAATGCCGCTGAGAAACTTGAAAGCGTGGGTGCCGTTTCCGTCGGATCCGTTGCCGTGGCAGAGGTAGCACTCAAGCTCTGCCCATTTCTGGTCGCCGATGTAGATGATGTGCGGCCAATGAGAGACCTTGATCTTGGGTAGGGTTCGAAGGGTGGGGGTTTGTTGGTCCATGATAGGGACAGTGGCTATGTGGTTGAACTGTTGAAGGGAGGGACGTGGGAGGATGATGGTATCTTTGGTCACCTGGAGGCCTCTGGGTACGTGGACGTGCGTGGTGTGGTGGTGGTAAGGTGGCCGTTGTGAAAAAAGAGTCTATTGGGGCGGAAGATGAAATTTCCCATGAGGTGATTCACCTCCACCAGTAGGGGATTGCCTGCGAAATGTGTCGACAAATTAGAGGGACATGGCAAGCATTGAAGTTAAAATCTCTTTGTAGTTACTCTCAACGACGACATTCTCAAACATTCTAGATATTTATCAATATTTAGTACCGGATAGGGAAAAAAGAAACAAGAGAAAACCTTCCACACTATGGGATCGGCTTTTCGAGAAGATAGCATTGAGGTTCATAATCAGTTTCTTCATATTCAATGATTCAATTATCGTGTAGAGGGAAGATATCTATAGAGCCGCTTTGCCGCTGATCCAGGATCTACTCCCTCGCCTAAACTCGTGCCATAACAGCACGTAGCAAATGCGGTAAGTATATTGAAGAAAGACGGAAGGGAAAGGCCAGTCTCGTTTTATGTCCCTCAACTCACCCTACACCTCGGGCCACCCCCTTCGATGCCAAAGCCAACGCTTGCCACCCTTGCTGAAGCGCTTACTTCTTCCGCTGACGAAGAGAGTAGTCAGTATACCGGTAGGCTTTAGCCATGAGTGCCACATCAGGAATAGTAAGAGTCGTGTGGGCCGGTTCCTCAGCTTCCGAACCTGTTTCCTCCATTATCTCATCATTGTCGGTCATGCTCCCGATTTCCTGCCCGTTTTCGCCTTCGTTGTCTTCGTCCTCATCGGTTCGGTCGATGTATGGATGTCGTAACCTAGTATAAGCGATACGGCCTTCTCCCGCATTGACCTCCAGGTCGAGATCGGTATTGTTGCCTCCGTCATCATCGCGTAGATCGATGTATGGATGGCCTGACCTAGTGCAGGCGATACGGCCCTCTCCTGCATTGATCTCAGGGTCCAGATCGGTATCAGCCTCGAGGTCGCTGCTGTACTCATGGTCCTGGGCGTCGTCGTCGCTATCGGCAGCGGAAACCTCAGTCTTAATCTCCTCTCCAGCAGCCTTATTTTCGCGACGAGGTTGGCGATCTCGGACAGGAGTATTCACCGAAACCTCCTTGAAGATTATGCCCATGGCTGCAAAGTCCGACCTAATCTCAGCTTCGGTGGCTCCGACCACCCGAGACTTCCTCTTCTTGAACGGCATAGCGGCACGTCCGTGGCGTGAGCGATTCATAGCTTGGGTACCGACGGTGGAATTGGGCTGTTGTTGGAGAGGAAGGATGGCTACAAAGTGGGACCTTGTGTGTTGTGTGGTTTGAAGGCTTGGGTGTGTGGTGGGCCGATGGATGTTGTTGTGCAGAAGCCCTGCCTCGTAGTGGATGAAAGCCTTAAATAATCACAGATCATGGCATATCAGTTCACTGGAGAGTCTAGACCTCGCAAAGTGAGTGCCTCTCTTTTACCCAGAAGCGTCGCTAGAGTTGACTGCTTCTGATTTCCGGTGAACATTGTACGCATTGTATTCTAAAAGTGAATGTTGGGAAGGCCGCAACAGTCAATCGTTCTTGGCACTGTTGCTGGCTCTATGAAGGAGGAGTAAATAAGTAAAGATATAAGATTAGTAGCGCGATTTTCGACTGGTCATGAAGCTTGGATATATAGGCAAAGTCTATTACCCAGGCTCCTCGATGTAATACGTGCTTAAAATAGATAAAACTAACCGCACTTCGGTTCTGCGATTTGTTACTCCTAATGAACAACTTCGAGAAACGAGAACATAGAATAGAACATGGGTATTTCATCTTTGATCAGTTCAACGGTTGCTGACTCGATCACTTGCCCAATATATGGCGAAGTGCAGTCCGGTTGATTTGCCATTCTCTCGAAAACTCTTGCCACTTGGCCAAACATTTACCCGTCTAGTTTGAGATTCCAGGGACTACGTAGCAAATTGAGAGCAATCTTATCAATAGGGAAGGCTGACAAGGTCGGAAGCAGCCCCAAGACCGATGAGAGAATACCTCTCCCGCCCTCCTCTCGGCATAGTAGTGACAGCAGCTTTACAGGTTTCTAAAGGAGCAGGCAACGCCGTCAAGCCGATCGGTTGGCAAAGAAACCATACTTAGGGTGCTGCATGACCTGGATATCGTTCATTGTTAGCTGCCCGGCGCATTGATTGGCAGTTCAATTGCAGATTGAAAGAGGTCTCAAAAGAGGCAATGTAACGCCTAACACGTTCTATCTGCAGCTACGCTCCATTGAAAGTGATAACACAGCCTTGACCGAGTTGCAAACACGAACGGTTATCTACAACTTATTGCTATTTAACATACTAGGCTTCACCCTCCACGTCATGATTAGAAGTATCAATATTAGCCCCATCACCTAATGCTCTGAGGGTGTTCATCCAACACAAGCCTTACTCAGGGCTATTTAGATTCGACCCCTACTTCTTCCTGCGGTAAAAGCTCCCCGTGCGCGGGGTGGCACGCAGTTTCTTGACTCGAGAGTTCCAGACCTGCCTGTCCCCAGCTACCGCAACAGCCCCCCTCGTCTCGGTATCCTCGTCTAGGTCGAAGTCAATAAGTGCGTCCAATTCCCCTGTATATAGATACATCCACTCACCCATCTACCCAGACCGCTCACCAGCCAACCCCACAAACACCTACCCATCGTCCAAAGTCTTACACGGCCACTCCACCATCGGCCGCAACACCGAACCGCCTACCAACAACGCCCGCACCTCCGCCTCTGACAATTTCCGCACAGCGCACTCTTTAAGGAGTATCGCAACGGGGAGCTGAGCACCATGAACCTTGTAGATGTGTTCGGCGAGTCCAACAAGGCCGCTGAGATACTTGAACCCATGGCCGTCGTCAGTTTCGTGTCCACTGCCATGGCAGCAGAAGCAGCGCAGCTCAATCGACCTCCCGCTCCCGACGTAGACGAGATGGGGCCAGTCTGGGCGCTTTGGGCGGGCTGCTGTAGGCCGAGGAGGAGGGGGAGGTGGGTGGTTGAGGGAGTCGGCGAGGCTGAGTCGAGGTTTCGAAAGGAGTTTCTATCCTAGTTAGTGGCTGGGAATTAGAGGGTATAAGGCAGGGCCATACAGTTTTCGAGAGAGAGAGCTTGAGGAGATGCGCGAGGTACACCTTGTGTACGTGCTCTATCGATGCGAGGTCGTCCTCCGTGGCTCGGGTTTGTGGCTTCGTGATCAGGTCTCTGAACACCGTCTGGACCTGCTCGTCTTTCTCCGTGATCTTTTTTTCCAATCCCTTGATCTCCTTAAAGCGGTTGAGGAGGTCCGGGGCCGAGAGAGCCTCGTCTAGGAGTTCTTTGGTCATGGTAGTGGAGCTCCTAGCGGACACGGTCCTCGTGAACAAGGTACTTGAGCGAAGCATTCCCTTCAAGAATATGAAC
Source organism: Lophium mytilinum (assembly GCA_010093605.1). Lineage (NCBI taxonomy): Eukaryota > Fungi > Ascomycota > Dothideomycetes > Mytilinidiales > Mytilinidiaceae > Lophium > Lophium mytilinum. The sequence goes on along the minus strand of MU004184.1, from coordinate 2,425,665 downwards.
TTTAAAAGAACACGAAGACTGGCTTGTTTGGTAATGTTCCCTTGTGATTTGTGGTGGTGGTAAGGAAGATGTTGTTAGAAACAAACTTCCTCTAGAAAACAACGATGACATATTTACTGCACCCCCTTTCGAGCTTTTCAGTTCACCTCAAGAGCCAGAAATGTGAATGTTCCAGTAGTGAGCAACAACACGGCGCCACTGAATACAGCTGTTCGTCATTTACGGCGGCCTGCCGCGTTCAATGACCTACCTGGGGGGGATGAAATTTCGAATACCTAGTCTATACGCATGAGAACGTCTTGTGTATAAGTTGCGTTTCTTCGCGTTTCTTCTACCGTCTAGTGGGCCTCTACATAATTTTCTAACTCTCCCAATCTTAGAGTTCAGTCCGGCTGAACGAGAAACTGCGTACCCTACGAACAGAGCTTAGTAGCATACTAATATAGCATACAAACTGCTTGCTCCGTCAATCGACTACGGTCTCTCCTACCCGGTTAACCAGTTTGTTCTACCTAATCACACGGTGTTTCGATCAGCACACCACCCCGTATCGACCCAGCAGTCCGCAAAACCGGGCCTAAAAAGCCCAGGAGCGCATAGAAAACAACCACCCCAACCACATTGGCCCAACCAGTTATAACGAGCGCCTTCACGTCAGGCCCCACCCCCTCATCCCCCGAAAAGCCGATCGTATTCCAGCAAAACCGCAGACTCGCCACCCGCAACGCCACAGCGACAAATGTGCACGAGAACAAACACTCGGGAAGCGGTAGATGACTCTGCCGCCTCGGAGGACATTCGACGCTGGTCTAGCGTGACGAGGTTGATAGCAGAGCCGAAGACACTGAGAGTTCTCTCAACGAGAGCAAAGGAGACCGACGTAGCTGCTACAACGCTCAGGCAGCTGATTCCGGTGTGCGGTAGGCTAGAGTTCAAGCAAGGATGTGAAAAACGGCCGTTGGAATTGAGAGAATATTAGTAAGCTCCAAAGTGCTTAGGTGGGCCTCGGACCGCGTAATACTAGTGAATGATCCACCGGCGGTTCGAAAACCCTGTGATATTTCTGATCACGTGATGTAAGAATATGGAGGACAATAGATGTCGATTCTAGGTAGGAGTCTAGCTAGGCTTTATACACGTTTGAGAGGCCCGTGCAGGCCTCGAATTACACTAGATCTATGTAGGAAACGTTTCTCCAGTAGATCTATACATCACGTGCACGACATCCAAATATCAACCGTGTATCGAGAATTCCACAACCACCAAGCCGCCTAGTTATCTCGACGTTCATGAATGCGGAGTTTCTTGGACAAATTAGGCTTTGCGATGGAGTTTGAATATTAACGGATATGGATACAATGGGACGTTTTTGCAATGTGCTTCGGTGATCATGCAAAAACGGCATGAGAGGTGTGTCGGATTATAATTGACGTTGTAGAGAGATGTGCTCATTAAATGCGAATGTACGTGAGTACGAAATGAAAACTTAGACTCGTTTTGTCAAAGTGTTGATATTAAAAGTAACGCTGAAAGTCGTCGAAGAAGAAACAAAATTAAAACGCCTCAGGAGGTATCTTGAAGCTGAAAGAAAGTGAAAATAAACTCAACGCTCAGCATTTTTCTTAGCCGCCCACCGGATGTCCTTGGTCGGGACTCTTCCAGGCCCATCCCACATATCATGTCGATCAACGAGACTCTTTGCCGTTTCGACTTGCGAGAGTTGATATTGCGCATCGTCCGGATTGTCCTCCGCAACAGGAACATTTGAGTCGTTGGAGCTCGATTGAACCAGGACGCTATCGATGGTGACCGGAGCCTTTCCTGACATCGCAGACAACGATTTCGACCTCACCGGCTCTAGGTCTGCCAAGGACTCCTTTTGCATGTCCTCTGACATGGATCTCGGTGTGTCTTCTAAGGGCTTTTTCAAACCAGCGGTACTCAGACTCCTTTGCGGGCCCTTCTTCTTCTTTCCGCTCCAGGCACTCCCCGAAAACAGCTTCAACAACCCCGGTCGCTTCGGGGACTCCGGACGGATGGCCGGCGCCGTTGGGGTCTCCTCCTTCGCCGCATAGTCCAACGGAGGCAGCTTCGCATTTCCCCGCAGCTCTTGGTTGATATACTTCAACGCCGTGTCGGTTGCTTGAACAAACGCGGGATAGTTCCCCTCGCAGGCCTGCCTAATCAGCTTCAGCTTGCTCCAATCCTTCCTCATTTGGGCCCCACTCAGATCAGGGTGCCAGCCCAAGCTCTTGATATCAATCTTCATCCCCCTTTCCACCTGCTCCTCGACGCCAAACAAAGCAATCAATTGATCCACCTGCATCTTAACCATACCAATAAACGCATTAAACTTCTCCACATCCTTGACCGTCCAATGCTGCGCCACCATGCTCATCCCCCGCCTCGGCGGGATCCGCGCTTTCTTGTGTGACAGATCTTGCAGTAGCGCATACTTCTCGCGGAAAGCTTCAAGGCGGTTCATATCGACTGCCTGCTCGCCCACCGCCCCTGCGCCGCTCAACCGCTTCGGCGCTTTCAGCCCGTACATAGACATCAGCTCCTCCCGGCCCAGCTTCTCCGGCCTGCTGACGATGGCATCGAGACGCTCCTCGACCTGCTTCCGCATCTCGGGTTCGTCTAGCCGTGCATCGCGCGGCCCGAAGTTTATCGGTGCCTCGGGGTCTGGGTTCGACAGGCCGGCGTGGGACGGGACGAAATGAGTTGCGATGCTTGCGGGCGGTGAGGAGATGCCGACGGCGTCACCGAAGATGAGGAGGCGGCCTTGCTGGATGCCTAGGCGCGTGAGGGCGAGCTTTTGGACGTGGGTGGAGGCGGAGGGGTGGACGAGGGTGAGGGCTTCGACGGTGGTGGAGAAGAGGGCTGTGAGGGCAATGACGGAGGCGAGGATGGCGGCTTGCTCTTCTTGGGAGGTGTTTTCTGGCGTCGCTGGATTTGTCGCCGTGTTTGAGGGCGCATTTTGGGTGAAATGAACAGCGCCGTTCGCCGTGGTGGTGGTTGTGGCCATTGTGACTCAACGAATGGGCCAGGCGGGGTTGTGCAATTGTCGCAAGGCAAATGAAGCGCAATCAAGGAACTGAAATGGATGTGAGGTATGGAAATGGGTGTGCAGGATGGTAGATCAGTTGCGACAGTAGAAGAGTCAGTGGATGAGTGACTGGCAGGGTTTTTCGATGAAGAAGTTTGCGTAGACCCCACCTCAGCTATACCTTCCCGTCCGCATGACGTCTCCTGCCGCTTATGTGGAGTGCAGGGCGTGCCTAGACATCAATCGAGCGGGGAACTGCTTAGCTGCATGTAGTAGCACGTCGCGAGAACCTGTAGACTGTGATACTGTGACAGCAAACCGGGAAGAGTAAGCAGAAATACAGCATGACTCATCTCATTCTCAGCGTCTTCCGTGATACCGGCACACCGGGCTGGATCGTGAAAGATGGACCTCGGAAAGCTTGATAGAGCGGCCGCGGGATGCCTGAAGGACGAGTTTTCGGCGTATGACAGAGTATGACAGATGGCGGGGCGCGCCGAAAGCCGATCGGCATCGCAGCATCGGCATGCCGACTTCATCCCACAAGCCGCTCACGTGATCCACCCCACATTCTCCAACGTCCATCCTTCTCCTCGCTGGCTGCCATCATCAATTCTACCCATATGCATCTTTTTGGGCGACCTATAGAATAGATGAGCGACCTCAGACAGCAAGGAACCCTTCGCCGCTTGCAATGGACATGTTTACAGGTTTGAAAGAGGAAAGAATAATAAGAACACACACAAGAGAAGGCATGTGCGTCTAAGAAGATGGGAGCCACCCCACCTCTCGCTAAAGGGATGGTATTGTACACTAGGGCAATCACGAGAAAGATTTTTGCTTCGCCATACCGTCGGATGCTTCAAGACACCCCGGGGGTATTAAGTGGCCAGCTTGATCATGTCAAACCCGGTTGCTCCTGCATGGGACGCATGGGATGGGGACTTGTACATCTGATGCAAGATTTGTGGACGTGTGAGTCAGGAAAGTTGAGTTGAGGCACTGTGTGGGGAGGGGTGGAGCGAAGATGGCCCCAGATCTAGTAAGGAGACTAAGGCGGCCATGCTATACGCTGGCTCACGCATAGCAATTGTAGAAATGGGCATTTATGATCCAGGCCAGATTAGATGGTGTTGTGGATCCAGGAAATTTAATACCATATTTCCCAGCAAGACTTTAGGATAAGGAAGACAGCCCCTTTCCTTCAGAGCTGTCAGAGGTAAAACCACGCCCGCCGCGTGTAGCCTCCACAGACTCTCAAATCTTACAGTGAACACTAAATGATTGTTCGCCTAAGAGTTAGACGAAATCAGTCGAGAGTTAACAGTAAGATTGAATCGTACAGGATCAAATCCCTAACATAGATTTGGTAAGCGCGTTGACTCCAATGTAATGCATTGTTTAGTAACAAGACGCCCCAAACCGTATAAACATTGAACGAAAGGCAAAGTTGGGTCCAGGATGAGGGATCCGACATTGAGAAGTGCATCGACCACAGTTTGTTCATAGCAAGCTTCAACGTATCGCGTTTGCGGCCTTCATATAAGCCTGAGGGACGGTAGGTCTCACTATTACACTTTCTCCTCCTTTGCAATATCACAGTCAGCCCTACACGCAAAGAAGCGTATGCGAGAAGATAAACATACGCGATATGCTCTCAGAATGCTTTTATACCAATCATTCACTATTATATCTTCAAATGAGACTCCGCTCACCAGAGAGCGCGGCCAGCGCCAAACCTCACAAGAATTCACGAGAAGCTTGCCCGCCCGCTGGAGGGCTGCTTCGCGACCTGATCAGTGAATCGGGACCATGATGTACTAAAGTACTTAAAGCACCTCTTCTTCTCCTTGGAGACACACATTTCTCCTCATCGCACACCTATACAATCTACACCACCACCCACACCATAACATTTCAAATCAGACTCCTAACGAGGCCCCTATCCTAACCACAACCAAGCTACTCCTTCTTCATATTTTTGCTGCTCTACTCAAGAAGAGCTCAACAACACCACTATGAAGTATAAGGTATCCAACTGGCCGCACTTCGTGTACGTTGGGGGCCAGCAGTGGGCGGAGCTCGAGTGCTGCGTTTGCGATGGGAACGGAACGAACGGAAACGGCACCCCTGACTTCAAGTTTCTCAACGGCGTCGCTGCTTTCCGCGCCCATCTACGCCGTGTCCATGCTATAGAGCTCTCAGAGGCAGATGTGATGGAATTCTGCACTACTCGGACCTTGGCTACTACGACAGTACAAGCGCTTTTGGATGGCACCTCTGGGGACCCTCCGGTGGAGGAGCGGGTCTGCAGGACGGAGCCTGTGGAGGAGTCGAGGTCTCTTGTTACTGGAGCCTCTGCGGAAGAGATTCGGGGTGATTTCGTAGCTATGGGGTTGGCGCCGAGACATGCTGATACTAAGACTGCTGCCGCCAATAGCGTCGAGGAGTTGGATCCTGTTGTGACTGCAGCCACAGACGAAGAAACCGATGCTGATTTCGCTGCTATGGGGCTGGCATGGGGAAATAGCGAGACCGAGGATGTCACCAGCACCGAAGAAGACAGCGGAGACGAAGAATGGGATGGCACCCAAGGGGCCGCTAGTGCTTCACATCGGACAGAAGTGAAACAGGGCTCCAGCACTGGTGCCGATTCCGATGACGCTGGTGCCCAAACCGATGCCAACATCACGGAAATCAACAACCCACCCACCTACGCTAAGGAAGACAGTGAACTCCTAGACCCAAAGGATGTCAATGACACAACCGAGAATCGGCCCGGCTTCAACGATGACTCACGTAAGCAAAAGATCTCGGAAAGCTTACATGCAAACCACTGACTTTAATACAGCCACCGGCGCAGATACTGATGAGATGAGCCTAGACGGTAGGGAGGATGACGATGCCGAACCGACTGGCTCCGACGCTGCTGTCAATGAAGGCGCCTTCCGTTATAGCTTTTACAGTCTTCGCACCCGCAAGTAGAAGGCGGCTGTTCTGTCTAGATCGAAGGGGGATGCGGTGTGGATGATGGCTCTCGAATATCCTCAATCTGCGAACATGAAGCATTATTCTTTTTTTTCTTTTGGAATAGGAGTATGTAGCGTCCAGTGGGCAGTCTTCTTGGGCGAAGATAAATGCCTAGTCTGTTAAGCTATAAGCAGCTGACATTTTTACTTGTCAACAAGTCGAAACTATCATACCTAGATACGGTTACCAGCTTAGCTGGAAAAACGATGTTGACGGTGTAGCAATGCTATCGTTACTGTTCCGTATACATCCAGAAAACCCTCGTCTTGGTGATTTCCTGACTACCTGGTGTGTTTCTGTCTCAACGGGCTCTCCATCATCAGACAAGATAATCCAGATGCAGGAACATTGGCGCCATACCGGCGATAACAATGCATTGTGGCGGTCAATGATTCAATCTTGGAGATACCTGGTCATCCCTAACAATACTAAGAATGGTGCGGCTTAGGAGGAAGATAAATAGAGATCCGAAGCGGACGATGTAGGGCAGTTCGGCATTATCATTGCCGAGGCAGATGAAGGCCTGAGTAATCCCGGATTCAAGTTTGGCGGACAGAAAGGCACATACTGGGATCTGAAGACCTTGAGCATGGTGCTGTTGTATGCAACAGCTTCGATGGGGCGGAGGCTGATCCGGAACCTGAAGACACGCCAGAACCAGTCTTTGCCAGCCTCAGGAAGGCGACGGGTGCAGATCGGCCCACGGAACGATATATCCGCTCGCGAAAGCGCTAGGATACTGGTGACCCGTGAAAACACTAGCCTCCAAGTTACAACGGTCTGAACTGCTTGGAGTGGCTTGGCCTCTTAGGTAATGAGAGAAATACGCTGACTGTTCGCCTAAGGGGAGAGGTATGTAAGAGCAGCGTCCGTATAGGGTAAAAAGTTAAACGGATCACCGCGCGGCAAGAATTTCTCGCTATATCTCCCCTAACGTCTGATTTTCTCCACAGAGCTGCTGGCTAGCATGGCCTGCATATGTTCCTTTTCGAGCCGCAACTTAACTAAGGAGACCCAAAGAACAATTCTTGGTGAATGTCCATCACCGTTTCGCTTCCATCTGCGCTACAGCCTATGGTCTGTCACGTGCGTATTACGCAAACCACTGGTTCACGTCCTCAGTTGTACGACAAATGATCGGGTACTTTCGCGGATGCTGGTCGAAAAGGCTAAAGACGAGTGCATAATTACGTTAAGATTCTTACATGAGCTGGGGAGGCATGAACACGAAAGCAACGAAAGCCAATGCCTGGAGCGTGCAAGCATATCTTGGGAAAAGGTTTATTAGAAGGCAATGCTCACAACGTGTTACACTATGACAAATATCTGGAGCAATCACTGCCGGTAGCAAACAGGTTCGTTCCATGTGCATAAATGTCGCGTTCTGCCTTATATCAGATGGTACAGCCTCCATTCAACACAAGGTGCGCCAGTAACTCACCCAAATTAAGGGACTTTGTGTCCACTAGATTACTATAGAAAAGTCTCAAGTATGAATAAGCCTCTGCTCAAGTTGAAGGTTCGCCGAACAGAAATTGCATATGAAGCTACCACTTCCGCGGCGTCAACGCTCGATCTCCCCATTCACGTAGTACACACGGGCACCCGCACTCTTACAGCTCACGTATACCTACGAAGAAACTCGAGTGTAGCTCTAGTGATTTACCATTCAAATGTAGCGACCGGCTTCGTAGATACTAAATGCCCGCCTAATCGCCTCCATTCCCTCTCCTTCTCCTTACATCAACTGTCCTCTCAACACCACCACAATTACCGCCATTTTCGCTTGCCAATCATGAAGCACTTCCTCGTCAATATCCTCCCCAGCTTCTCCAAGAGCGAGCCCACGCCCTTACCAGACGAAGCCTCGCCAGCCTTACACATCCCCGAACTCGTCGAGATGATCTTTTCCAACCTCAGCCAGGGCGACTTGATCCAGTGTTCCCAAGTCTGCAAGTAGTGGCACAGCATTGTAGATACTAGCCCTGCTATTCGGAAACAGACATGGCGAGATAGACGCCAGCACCCTGCAACTCAACCAGTGGCTACTATGCGACTCGCTTCTCCGAAGATCGTCCGTAAGATGTTGGCTGCGTATGGTTTTGGCGCACCAGGTTATCAAGCTCCTGTGCCTGCAGATATTTGTCCCATACTGTTAGAGGGGGCGAGTGACTTCAACCACGTGTTCAGCAACGTCGATACTGCTACTACTTGGGATACTCCTACTACTTGGTATGTACATCCTCGGGAAAAGATCATCTGTATCTCTCTCGCCCACGACCTGTCCAAGCGTCTGCTGGACCACGGCTTTCAATGCAAGACGGCATCCTGCCGCGACATGTTCGTCATGATCCCAACACGAACCCACCTCGTCGTTCGATGCCGATTCTACAGCCCTACCCGGGGCACTCGCTTCTGGCACATGACCGCTCGATCACGAGAGTGGGACATGACCGCCAAAATCTCAAATCCGGACGGCGTCCATATAGGAGACCTTCTCGACTGCCTCCGCGATATGGAAGAGCTCGCGAACCTAGCAAAAACTCTTGAATGGAACATCGGCACCGCTCTCGCTGCCATCTACCTGCCAAGACTCGTCCCATTCCTGCTCAACATGGGCCCCCACAAGCTCCGCCGCGTCTTCAAGTACGTTAGGAAGTTCCCAAGCTCGTACTACGGCGCGAAAGCCTTCCCGTGTGGGACTATCGACGGCTACGTCTCCACTCTCCGGTACGGGTACGACATCCTTACGCACGGAAACCCGTACGCGAAATGGCAGAAAGTCTGGGTGTACGCTGCGCATTACCTCTCTCAGCTTGACTCGTGGGGTTACTACTTGTTCCTCATCTATGCGTTGTGTCGAATGATGAGCATCCGCTACGGGCGATACAAAGTCCGGGGGCAACCTGGATCCATGCAAGTGGAACGAGCGATGGAGATGATTGTTACTTTTGTCATAATGTCGGTATACTACTACTTCACTGGTGCACTCGAAAATCCCTTGAAAGGACCGTGGATTCTTGGAGAGGAAGCTCGAACCGCATTTCGGAGGAGGTACAAGGCGACGTAATCCTGGAAGAAGTGCTTCTAAATGACCTGTCGCCGTACAATGTGGATACATCAACTTGGGAAAGGAGGTATGTGCGGTCATGAACAACCGAGCGACTAGGGTATGGCTTTAGATGTATGTCTAATGGTGAACTCGGTGCTTCAGGAGTTCTTCTTTTGGCCTTGTCCATACTAATTTTCAGGGTGGAAATTAATTTGGGAACTGATCCGTAGTTGGGGATTACACTTTCTACATTACCAGCGCAAAGAATATACTGTTAAGTAAAATGCTGTTCTAGAGCTTGAAATGAACTGGGCTTAGCTTTCCTATAGTTTGAAAAAAATGCTTGTGAAAGACTGGATCTTTTGCGCAGATATCGTTTATCCATCGATACTGCTGCTTACGTCCATTTTTCTGCTAGACTCCTCCTTCCTATTCTTTTTTGAACCTCTCCGATACTCTCCTCTGCCCTATCCATACCCTGTACGGTATAATAACCTTCCATTCCTCTCCAATGCACGGCTCTCTCTCGTCGTTAGCTAGATGGTCATGTACATGCAGGGATTTCCCTGTGCGATGTTAGAGCCACTGCACTTTTATCCGATTATCGGCTTCCCTTTATTAGCAAGCCATGGCACTGGGAATCACCCGAGGAAAGAAGAACTCCCATCACGACCAACGCAGGAAGTCGGTATCTTAGCGGCCTATATTCAACTCTTGTAAGGTCGATTGGCTGATGGAGGTCATGATACTAGGACCTGAAGCCGGCATTTGATCTCATTCACCCTTCCATATTCAGGAAACGGTTCCTTAGGCGAATCCCGTCACCCTGGCTTGATGTTTCGCGGCAACTCAATAGTCACGCTTTATACAAGCACGAAATAGGGGACTCGAGCGAGTTTCAGGCCGAGGCCGACCTGGAGCTAGTAGGATGGGATTATAGATTTTGATACGGATTTGAGGGGTCTGATGCAGCTTATCAGACGTAGGAGAGATAAGGGCACTAGTCTGAGAGCAGTACCTTTCACAGCTAACAGAATTCAAGGATGGTAAACGTGTGAGGTAGGCTTCGTTATGGGTCACTTCACTGCAGCTTTAGGAAACGTCTTGCTATACATGAAGCCCTGCCTTTCACAGCGGCACGAGGTTAACCTCTAGACCCCAGACTTTGAATATCTGGAGAACGTAGGCACGCCGATCCAGGGACTTACACGAGTCCATATCCTACGCCCTCCCTCTTCACTTGTGGTCTATGCTAAGAATGCTGACCTCCAAAACGCCCCTGAAATGAAAATGGTCAGAGCAACCATCGAAGCATATAGCATAGACGTCGCTCGCGACTCCAACTCGGAAGTCACTTTACGTGATGATCAGTCTTATTCGAGCTTAAGCTCGACATCCTCGTGCATCGAACCATCCCTCTAGCATTCCAGCAGAACTCACAACGGCCTAAACCATCCTATTTTCGTTCCAGTCCTCCCATCTATCCTAAGGACAAGGATCAAAAGTGCTGCCCAGAAAATCATAGCTGTCAACGCTAACCGGCAGGAACGTATATAGCTTCAGGACATGCCACGCACGGACTGATCCTCAATCTCTCTAACGCAACCTTATGGTTGATGCACCGTAGTTGAGCCCTCCCACACAGTAACCGGTCCATCCCAACACATCCAGCACAAGAACGCTATCATAGTCCAAGGGTTACACACTGCCAAGAGCAAAGCAGCAGTGACCCAAGGCCCTAAATATACAAACATCACAGCCGAGACCGCCAGCATCTCGAGCATGATAATGTAAGCACGCCCCAGCCCCGTAAGGCAAAGAAGTGAGGGAAGGACATACAGTACCAGCATCCAGGCGAGCAGGAATGCAACCCTGCTCGCAGTGTCCTCGTGCTTCTTCCAGATCTCCTTCAGCGTCCGACGTGGAACAGGGAGCGCGGCAACCAGCACTGGAGCTGGGAGCAGATTGAGTCTGCAAAGCGGGCAGGTAGGACGGGCTTGGACCCAAGTATCGAGGCAGTCATGGCCGAACACATGATAACATCGTGGGTCGATGATCTGGATGGCCATGTCGTGGGTGGAGAACGGGCGGAGGCAGATGGGGCATCCGTCGTTGTACTTTCCCAGGACCTCCTTGTCGAATTGGGGGGGTTTATTGAGCGGATAGGTAAACCGGAGGGCCATGGTGGGGGTGGGGGTGGAATTTAGCCGGGTGTTCAGGAGGTTGGTGTGAGTGACAGAGTGTTGAAAATGGAAGCATTGTTATAAGGACTTGAAAAAACTAAGAAGAACTGAAAGTGAATCTAAGAAATGACTGCAGGCTCAAAAGTGAAAGCAGGCATTGAAGCCTTCAAGTGTGAATTGAAGAATACTTGACTACAGCAGGTCTTACATAGACTATACTCGTCTTTTATTTCTTTATAATGACTGTCAATTGCTCTCCAATGGCAACATAGTGGAGGTTCTTTTAGTCGTCCGCTCGATGCAACTGGTAGGTGGTATTTCACGTATATCGAGGAGTGGAAACGTGGATGATGTCGGAGTGCAATATGTGAGACAGTACAAAAACATTAACTGGTACACGATTAAAAGAAATAGACCATGAAATGCAGACGAAAGACGTAAAGAAAAGAAGGAGTTTCAGAAGCCAATGTGGGTATGTAAAGAAACGCCTAAGTTTTAGATTGCTGCGTATGTAGCCAAGGCGAACATTGCCTCAATTGCCGGCTAGCCTCCCTTGGGGTTTCCCTCGTCTTTTAAGTTGGTGCTAACTTCCGAAACGATGAGGTGAATGTCTTCGGTAATCTGTAGGCGTGTAAACAATAGTGAGATAATAAGTATTCATGTCTTGATCGTGATGTCGATAAGTTTCTTTCCATCCGTGGGTGTGCCACTTTAATGGAATCATTATGCAAACCAAATAGTATCAAGTCACGCCGCTAGACGTGCAATTTTAGGTACATCTTACCTCTAGTGCAGACATGATCTTTTCAAAATCAAGTACTAGCTACAGATGTAATCATTCGATTATAGACTATGGATTTATTCTCGCTACGGTATTCCTTAAGCGTGCCACAGGGTATGGTTATGAACCATTCGAAAGAGTGATAAAGCTCCACCGCTGACTTCCAAGGATGTAAAATTCCGCGCCTTAGCTTCGTTTTGCTTGGATACTTTTCCATGGCACCACATGTGGGCATGAATCACCACCTGGATAGGCGGGAGGATGACTTGGAGATACACCCAATCGAAGTACACATAGCTATATAAAGCCACATTCCAGCGATAAGAGCTCTCTAGCCGGACCCACCTATAGGGCGAGAGAGTGACTACAATGAAGTTGCAGAGCTCGACAAAGCCCAACATGGAGTAGAAGGTAGAGAGCCAGGTCTTGGGAGTCGTATGGAGAAGCTGGTAGGCGAGGAGACTAAAGCCGCACCGGAGGAGGCCGGGCCCGAACATCAAGGACATGAAGATTCCGATATTCCACTGAGCCCAGATGGTGTATTTAGCCATCTTCTCCGAATTGTATATGCAGTCGAGAATTTCGCCAACTCGAATCTCGTCTGGGTTGTTGACTTCGGCTTGGAAAAATTGGTCTGTCGACTGCGCCGTCCAGTGCAAGAAACGAGGGGCAACACGAGAACATCTTAAGTGCGCTGATCGAATGATCGCTGTCGTGGGTGGTGGGAACGCGAGAAGCATATTGCGGCAGGATGCTTTTTCATATCGGTAACCCCGGGCTAAGGTAGGGTCGTGCAGGTCTTGGACGAAGGAGAGATAAAATGTATGCGAGTCCTTAGGCACACTCCAGCATGAGAAGTTTCCAGTGGTTCCAAAGAAACGGTAGTTTATAGCATCGCAGAGGCATCGGGGGCTTTATCGCCGTGCCACCATTCGATGCCAGCGTGATACGTACCTCCTTTTCTCGATCGGTCAGGTCGCGTAGCTGCGGTTTTTCTGGGCAGTTGTAGCGCTTGGGCATGCTTCTTTAGAGCATGCACGACAACTTCGGACGAGTGTCAATGATTTTCCTCCATTGCTTGCACACCTCATGGTATCGGAGTATGTCGGAGCGGTTATCGAGTTCGGAGAATATCATCTCGGCAAGCTCTGGAGTGTGTAGAACTTGGCCCACTGCAGGTACGACTGCCTGATCAGAAGGCTGACTTTCCTTCTTGGAGGGTTTTAACAGGTTGCCGGGAAAGAAAGGTGCCATGTTGAAGAGGAGTTGTTGTCTACTTTAGTGGCTGGTGGTAGAAATACCTGTCGGGCGGGCGGTAGTGTGCGGGGGTGTTAGAGGTTGATTGCGGGGAAAAGATTTGGAGAAAGATGCATCCAAAGCAGGGTTTCTTATGTGCTGTAGAGTGCGGTAGTTAATGGTGAATATGTGGCTCTCTGGCCGTCTTGTGTCGAGAGTTTTGAGTGAATGAAATCTTCAGCTATGCCCCTCCACCCCAGTCAAAGAAAGAAAGGAAACTCAATACACAGTCTCTTCTAAAGAATCCTGATCGTGATGCGTGATAGAAGAACTCTCGGCTTCTACGCTTACATATGTAAGGATTGAGCCGCCGTTGAACTAGATGTATAGACGTGTAGAAGCCTTGCTAGATCTATAGCAAGCTCTGTACATTCGTTATCGAATAACTGACCAGATTGCGCCGCTTCCTCAGCTCTATATCAATCAAGCAATTAACCATTGAGCGTGCTTTGGGTAGTTTGGCTCACGAAATTCACAAACGTTCAAGTTAGCCTGAGGCTCAAACGCACCAAAGACAATATCACGTCCAACCGAGACCGTTAGATACCAATATGCCCTGACTTGTAGCACCGAAACCAAGTCTTAAGTATTTAGCATTGGATCTGTAGCACCACAAACTAGGTCGTAGCTACCTAGAAGGGAAGTTTATAGACCATAACGCCTCTTCCTCGTCGCCAGAGCGGCCTACAGATCAAGCCCATGAGTTCTCACGAATGCCAAGTAGCCTGAGCGCGTCCGCTGCTGCGACAAGAATGTTGCCAAACATGTTAGCGAAGAAGAATAGTCCCAAGGGTCCACCAGCGATGAGTAACAGCCCTGGAAGGGCTGGCAAGACTCCCCACAAATAGCCATCGCGAAATTGGATCTTGTTCCGGCCAAACCGCAGACGCAAAACCTTGGCGACAGCTCGAGCCTGCTCTAGCAAGAGGGACATGAGTTGGAGCCCGAAGAGCGGACGGCTTCCTCCAATTGCCCGCAGGAGGAACGTGAAGATGAGCAACTTCGAGCCCATGCGCGCAAGCCAGAGGCCGAAGATCAAGGTCTGTACCGGGGAGGGTAGCAATCCCCCAATGATAAGGAGGATATTGATCTTCGACTCCATGCGGTTAGCTAGCTTGGCGAGGGCTTCCAGGTCGCGAAAGCAGTCGAGCGTATCCCCGATCTGGACACCGTTGGCGTTCGAGATCGTGGCTTTCAAGTCCCAGGAGTTGGAGATGTTCGAGAACGTGCATCGCACCTCTACGATCAAGGGCGCGGGCGCCGCGATTAGCAAATCACGGCAGGTTGCCGTCTCGCATTCGAATCCCCTGGACAAGAATGGCTCATTGAGATCGTGTTTGAACGAGAGGTAGAAAGTGCGTTTGTGCCGCGACGTGACGCACATAGATATATCGGAAGCGCTGAACTTCTTGTCCTTGAGAATAGAGTGTTGGTACAACGGAGCGGCAGCCCAAGAGCGACCGATGTCGTGCCAGGCCCGGCAGTTTGCGGTATTCGCTCCCTTCTTCTCGTGGAACGTTAGATCGCGGACATAATAGAAGTTCCACAAGTCGCCATTGATCAGAGATGTATCCCGTGGTCCATCCGGCCACCACGTAGTCATACGGCGCCGGAGAGTTGGGCTGGTTGACACGATTTCTTTCCACTGCCTGCACACCATAGCACAATGGCGAAGGTCAGTCGTGTCGCCAAGTTCGTTGAATATCATCTCCGCTAGCTCGGGAATGTGTAGAACTCGAGATGCTGCAGATGCGCATTCCTTTCCCGGCTTGGTAGCATTCTTGTTTGAGGTAGCCTGGCGCTGCGACATTACTGTAATTCTTCTTATTGGCTGAATCGGGTTCCCGTAGCAGGAGAGTTCTACAAAGACGTGGTGGACGAGTAATGATTGGGGTGTGCGGTGGTTTTGTCTGGGGTAAGGAGGAAGAGTCTAGTAGACGAGGAACGATGAACCGTATGTGGTTCAAATATGAGCGCCTAGGGATGCACTAGTCAGCTTGAATGCTTCACAAGAATTGTTTTCGAGTTTCGCTGACGCTGCTCTACACATTCGACTTACATCTTCCATTCACCAGCCACAATGTTCTTCCATCTGTCATTTCGGCACCTCAACCGATCTTTCGCTTGAGGGTGGGCCATTTCCTAGTATGCCACGGTTTCCCGAAGCAGTCGAGGACCCAGACGGAGAGGCTCCTTCTTTCGACCGCAATAACGTGCTTCGTCGGCTCTCGGTTTAATTTGGGATCATCTCACTGCTCTTTTTGCCTTATTTATCCCAGCACTAGAGTGGCAATGGCGCTAACGACAAACTTCATGAGCTACCGTTACTAAATCCTATCTCCGCCGCTAGGCATCTAGCGCATCGACAATCTCGTGTACAAAATGCCAATTTTCCTTCTATATTTAACATCTTATTACTCTAATGTTACACTATAGATAGAATAATAATCTATATTATAGTATTCTTTAATAAACTAGTATATTTATTATACCTATATCTATATTTTTATTAGGGAACCTATATAGAATAAATATAATATTTCTAATTATATAATATAAGAATTTAGAGAATAATAGATATTAATTCTATATAGAAATCTAGCTAGGCTATATATATATTAGAAAGGCCTATATAGATTTTAATTATACTAGATCTATATAGAAAAGTATTTCTATAGTAGATTTATATATTATATATATAATATCTAAATATTAACTATATATTAAGAATTCTATATTCTTTTCTTCTAGATCTAATTTACTATTAAATTATATTTATAATAGCACGTTGCGCTTACTACTTTATACTATGCATTATTAGTATATTAGGCTATTAGCTTTTTTAGAAGCTTTAAAGCTTCTAGGGGTATATAATACTATAAAAGGTGCGTTAGTAGGTAGTAATATTATAGTAATATTATCTAAGAGGGGTTTAGAATTCTTTAGAGGTCTACTACTATATTAGTAGAAAATAATAGAGGTATTAGAATATTTAATAGCTTAATAGTAAGAAAGAATTAAAAGAGATTATAAAGTATTTATAATAGAGGGAATTATAAGGTAATATAAATATTAGTATGCTAGCATATATTAGGTTCTAATATATAATTAGAGCTATAATAGCTAATAATAGGCTTATTAGAGATTTTATAAAGTTCCTTATAATTTAGTAAGAAGCTTATAATCTTATATAGGTCTAAGAAGCTATTAGTGCGTTATAGAGTAGTAAGTAGTAATCTAGAAGTAATAGATTTAAGAATCTAAAGTATATATAAGGCCTTTTTAATACTCTTATACTCTTTCTTCTATACTTAACTTTCTTTTTTAAGGTTTAAGCTTCTCTTAACTTTAAAGGTTTATTAAAGACTCTTATAGCTTCTCTTCTTATTACTATTATCTTTCTTTATTAATTCTTTTATTAGAACTTTCTCTCTCTTAGCTTCTAGGCTACTTTTTTTTACTCTAAATTAGCGTTATAATATTACTTAATACCTAGCTAGGTTCTATAGCCTCTAGCTTACTTTATTTAGAAAGAGGTAGAGATAGAGATAATAATTCTTTAGACCCTAGCTATAGTTATAAGGTTCCGCGCTTTTATAAATTCTTAGGTATTTTAGTCTATAAAGCCTTATAGGCCTATAGTAAGTTTTTAATAATAGTTTAGCTTTTTCTTTTAATAAAGCTAATAAGATCTAGTTACTATTATACTTATATTAATTATTAACCTTTTAATAGTTTAGAGGTTCTATAATCTATACTATATATAGCTAATAGCCTTTAATAACTCTATTCTACTTTCTTAAGCCTTCTAATACTATACTATAGCTTTTAATTATCTAAACTATGCTAAATACCTTCTAAAGTTTAAAGGCAGTAGTAGAGTTTAGAGGAATATACTACTTTAAGAGTTTCTTAGTAATATTAGAAATAATAAACTAATTTTAAATAAGAACTATAGCTATACTTTATACTTTATAGGGCTTCTTAAATAGTATTTAGGCTTAAGAGTAGATTATAGTAAGAATTCTAGGGCTTCTTCTATCTATAGGGCCTGCAACTACTACTTAAGAATATTCTTAGAAGGCTATTAGTTTAGTAAATATATTTAGGCTTATAATTTAGATAGTTCTTCTCTCTACTAAGGATTTTATATAGAATATTATTAGTAGGGTAGTAAGAGGACTTATTTATTCTAAGGTAAGTTTAGCTTTACTTTTAGAGTATCTTAAAACTTAGCTAATACCTATTATAGAAGGGTAGACTTTAATAGCTTATTAAAAGACTACTAGGGCTTATATTTAATAAGGTTACTATAATATTACTAAGTTTATATCTTCTCTTCGCGACTAAGAATCTCTTAAAAACCTAGCTAAAAATATAGTATACTTAGCCTTAGCTATATAGCTACTAATAGAATTAATTTAAAAAAAAACTACTATACTACTATATAATCTAGATATTTCTTATACTTCTAAATCTTTAATAGCTTAATATTACCTATAGAGCTCTAGTAGTACTTCTACTTAGGCTTCTAGTTTAAGATCTAGCTTTTAGTAATTATCTATAGCTGTATTAGGTTTAGAAAATATAGCTACTTTAGGTTCTAGTACTTAAAGTCTAAGGTAATACTTTCTAACCTCTTCTACTTAGCCTTTAACTTCTCTAACTTCTTTAACTTTTTATTATTTTTCTTTAGGTTCTCTATAGCGCTTTTAAGAGCCTACTTCTAATATACTATTAAGCCGCCGCTTATTCTAGTTATCTATTAGTAATAATAATAACTCTACTAGAGAGACCCCTCTAAAATCTACTTAGTATTAGATAGACTCTTTAAATACTATTCTCTAGGAGAATAGGGCTAGTAAGTATAGTTAAAATATATTAACTTAGAGCGCTGCTCTAAAATAGCCTTAGAAGGATAATAATAGCTATTCTAGTAGTAGTAGTAGCTATAGAAGTCCTAGTAGAAGAAGTTTTAGTAGTAGAATAGCTATCTAGAAGAACTAAGAGTATATTAGCTTAGCTAGTATTAATAGAAAAGTATTAATTTTCCCTCCCCTTCTAGATATAAGAAGGGTTAAGTATAATAAAAGTATAAGCTTAGCTTAGTTAATCTCTAATATAGGTTCTTAAATTTATTATCTTTTTAATTCTCTAAAGATAAAATATAGCTAAATAAGTAATAATAAAGAATTAAACGCTTAAATCTAAATTAATAAAGAAAATCTAGATAATAAATATATAGAGTTCTTCTAATACTCTATTAGCTTAGAATAGAAGTGCTATTTAAGCTCTTTTATACTTTCTTTTATATAACTCTATATTAAGAGCTTAGGTAGGTTATATTATAGGTGTATTAAAATTACTATTTAAATCTAACTTATAATTACTACTAGTATTCTTATTATCTTTAATATCTATTATACTAGTATTACTACTAGAGGAGCTCTCTAATTAAATATTAGAGTTAGTATTTTTATCTAAGGACTTATTATTTATGCGCATTTTAGTATCCTTAGCTCTTAAGTTAATTTTTTTATTCTGCAGCTCTGTAGTATTATTAGTTTAAATAATAGTATTACCCCTTAGCTATATAATAATAGTATCTCTATTATACTTATTATTATCTTAGTATATAGTATTAGGTAATTAGGTAGTAGTATTTATACTCTTAGGTATTCTATTACTATCTTAAGCTAATCTTAATAGCTTTCTATTATTAGTATCTATAGCTAGTACTAATATATTATTAGGTTATTCTATAGGTGCTGTATAATTACTAGTTCCCTGTAGAATATTAAGCTTATCTTAACTTATCTCTAGCTTATATATATAAACTTTCTAATAAGTATTTATAGTAGTTTTACCTGCATTTTTATATTATATAACTATAAAGCTAGTAACCTATGCTAGTATAATAGTTAATTAACCCTTCTTAGGTCTCTTTTTCTTAGTAGCCCGTTAGTCTCTTTTAAGAACTCTCTCTTTAAAATCTCTTAGTATTTAATATAGCTTTAGTTTAGGCGGTTTCTAAGTATTCTTCTCTTCTTTCTAGAAGAGCTCTACGCCCTTATGCTGCTATTTTAATTAATACTTAGTAATCTTCTAATTCTATTCTACTTTAGAAATTATAGTAAACTTAAACTATAGCTTTCTATTAGCGTTATCTATATCTAATACATCTATAATAGTATTATTACTAGGTTTAACTTCTTCTTAATATGTAGCATACTCTTTATTAGCGTTATTAAAATCCTCTTAGTTCTAAAGTACTTAGTTATCTTCTAATATATTATTAGAATATTTTAAGCTATATTTAGGGTCTTTTTAGTTCTAAAACTTTATATAAGTATTAATGCGTGCATTTACTAACCTATTACTATAAATAAGGTTCTTTAATACTTAATTAGTAGGCGTTTAAAGTATATAGATACTAAGAGGATAAGTAGTAATAATCTTAAATAGACTAAACTATTTTACTCTAAATTTCCTCTTAACCTTATTTTAAAGAAGTATCTAGAAACTAATCTTCTATTAG
>MU004184.1:2017614-2404651 GCA_010093605.1 Lophium mytilinum | reverse complement strand
ATATAGTATTACTAAATTCTAAGCGCTTCTTTAATTACTAGAAGTTCTTTTTTATAAACTAGATAGTTTAATTTAGCTTTATTAAGCTTCTAACTATTAAATATAATAGGGTGCTACTTACTATCTTCTCCTTATTAGAGAAGGACTATTTTAATAGTAAAATTAGAAGTGTCTATTTTAATCTAAAAGGACTTTAACTAGTTAATAAGGGCGAGCATAGGGTATTTAATAAGCTTTTGCTTAAGGGAGTTAAAAGTAATTTAATAGCTAACATTCTATATAATAGCTTAGTACTTTTTCTTTTATATTATAGTGTTGCTTTTCTTTAGAAGCTTATAGAGAGGTACTAATATATAGGTAAAGTTCTTAATAAACTTTTAATAGTATATTGCTAGTCTAATAAACTATTAGACTTTATAGATATTAGTAGAAATAGGCTAATACTAAATAGCGTCTAGTTTATTAGTTATTAGTTTTACAGTTCTATAAGAAACTATATAGCTATAGAACTTAATAGTTTCTTAAGTAATTAAGTACTTATTAGTTTTAGTAAATAGTTATTTCTTTCTAAGAGCTTTAAATAATAATTAGAGGTAGTTAAGATACTTTTCTAATATTTCTAAAAATACTATAATATTATCTATATAGATAAGTATAAATTAATATAGATATAGTTATAAGGTGTTATTTATAATAGCTTAAAAGGTAGCAGGAGCATTATAAAGGCTAAAAGGTATAACTAGAAATTTAAATTTCTCTTTAATTATATTAAAAGTAGTCTTATAGACGTCTAATTAATAAATATGCAGCTAGTAATATCTAGAGGTTAAATTAATCTTAGTAAAGAATCTAGCCTTTCTAAATAACTATAGGTAGTTATTAATATATAGTAGAGAGTAGATATTCTTTTAGGTTACTAGATTAAGTGCTCTATAGTTAATATATATTTACTACTTACTATTTAGCTTTAGAATAAAAAGAACTAAAGATTTCTAGGCACTAATAGACTCTTAGATAAGGCCCTATTTTAGTAGCTTATAGATTTATTAGGTCTATTTCTCTATTTAATAATATAAGAGGCGGTATATAGTATTATTTACTAGCTTTATATCTCTAGTATTAATTAGATAGTTATATCTATACTTAGGCGGTAAAATATTAGAAAGAATATTATAGAAATAAGGTCTATACTCTTTAAGAAGCTTTTAGAACTTCTCTTATATAGAAGTAGTAATATAATTAATTAGGGGTAATAAATTCTTATCTTCTAATAGCGGATTAGTACTAGATTATAGTACCTAATCCGGCGTTAGTTTATTAGAAGCTTTTATAATATAAAGGTAAGCAGAATTAAGCTTATCTACTAAGAGCCTCTTATACTTCTAATAGGATATTATATTAATAAAACCCTAGTATTCTAGTTTAGAGAGACTAAGGTCTATAATAGGGCTTAATATATTAAGCTAATAAGCTACTAGTTTAATCTTTAGGTTGCGGCTAACCTGCGTTTATAAGGTAATAGAATTAGTAAAGAAGTTAATAATAGCTTAGTATTACTATAGCTAGGTTATACTAAGAATGCATTAATACCCTTTAAGGTCTAGAATATGCATAGTTAGAGTATCTAATAGTATATAGATTTTAAATAGAATCTCTAAGGCTTTTATACTAATTATAGTTATACCTAAGAGAAGTTTAACTACCTTAGGGGCTATTATTTTAATATTTCTTAGCTAATATTAAGTATACTTTAATAATATATAGATAGAATTAGCGCTATAATTAATTAAGAAGGTAGTTTTTTTCTAATAGTTAGATAGTTCTAAAGTTCTCTTATATTCTAAAAGACGTTTACCTAGAAAGTTAAGGTAGTAGATTCTTTCTTCTATTAATTTAATAATAATTTAGTTAGAAGAATTATTAAAGGGCAGCTAATTCTTTTCTATTATAAGTTTATAAAAAGTAGAAGTCTTATCTTTTAGATTAGTTAGTTACTTTAAGGCTACTAACCCTTCTAGTTTTTTAATAGCTTCTTAGCTAGCTAAATATAGTTGCGTTTAATATAGCCCTTCTTACTATAATTATAGTACTTACGCATATTAGTATTCTATTAAGTAGTACCTTTACTATATCCGCTATAGCCTTAACCGCGTTTTTAAGATCTAGTAGTATTTCTACCTTTAAAGGCATTAAGTTTAGCGTTATCTTTAGTATTTAGATATTTATATTTATTAGGATTAATATTAGTTTCTTAGAAGTAATTATTATCTAATTCTTTATTAGCCCTAGAGATAGTATTAAGGCGGCCCTAATAGTCTCTTATTCTCTTATACTAGAAGATCTAATACTTATTAGTAGTAGTAACCTACACTATCTATTTATTAAAATTAGAAGGGGCCTACGCTTAGGTATTAATATAAAACTTAAGGCTAGGTTTTAAACCTGCGCAGGCACGTTAATATACCTTAAAATTAGATAGAGCTATATTAAGAGGGCATATATAAGTAGCTTTAATAAGCTTATTAAAGAACTATTAAGTACTAGTTATCTATACTATTTTATTAAAGCGGTGTTAGTATTACTTTAGTGTATCTATACTCTTATAGTAGCGGCTAAAGGTAGTAAAAAACTAATCTAATATAGTAAACTTAGTATTATCTTAGTAGTACTATTAAATATCTTAGTTCTATTAAATAGCTACAGTTCTAGCTATATAGCTACCGGCTAGCTAAATTTTTTAAGTTTCTAGTATCTACTAGTAAACCTATTAATAGGCGTCCGCTTATATAGTAATAAAGTTATATATTTAAATTATCTAGATAGAGTATATATTATTATTAACTTTACCTAACTATATAGCGGGAGTTCTTATAAAAACTTTAAATAGCACTATTAAATAAGGTTCTCTTATAGCTAATATTCTTTTAAAGGCTTATTAAAGCTCTTATATAGTTTATTCTAATAAAGGCTTATTATAGTCTAGTATTAGATAATCTAAAAAAGTATTAGATAGTAGACTCTAGAAGTTAGTAGTACTCTAAGAAGTAGGCTACTGCTAGAAGTTATCTAATACATTCTTAACGCGGGTATAGTACTTAGAGACTATAGCTTATAGCTATTCTAGTATAGTAGCCTACTACTATTATATAAAAGAAGCTAATATAAAACTAAAGAGTTCTAGTTTCTAGTAATTTATTATATACTCTATTATAGGGGCTTAGAAGTATTAATAGCTATTTAAAGAAGGTGTAAATAATAGCCCTTAATAGGTAAGCCCTAGATTATAGGCTAGAGTACTACTATAAATAATTAGAGAATCTTAAACTAGTAGCTTAATAAATTCTAGAGTAGCGGCCTACTTAGTCTATAAGGCTAATATTAGATTAAATAGATTATAAAATATAGTACTAAACTAAAAGAGCCTTTAGAAGAGTTCTTAAAGGTTAGAAGGTAATCTATTAAAATAATAATATCTATTACTAAATATAAAAGAAAGCTAAGGGTTATAAAATATCTAAGAATAAGAAAGAGTAGAAAAGAGTTAATAACTATAATATAATTAAAGTAAAGAGTAAAAAAAAGGTGCTAAGATAGTAATATTAAGTTTCTTACTTAAATACTTTTTAATATTCTATTAGAGAGGGAGGATTCTTAAAAGAACTTCTCCGCCTTCTTCTTATAATTAACTTATAAGGATTTCTAATTACTATATAATTATTAGGCTCTATTAAGCTATAATATTATTCTTCTTACTATTCTACTATTAATCTTACTTTAGTAGCTAATAGAATGCGTAGTTAGTTATATAGAAGTATTAAAAGGAATAGAAAAATTCTATAGTAATATTCTAGCTAAGAGCTCTTTAAACCTATACTATTTAATTTTTATAAGAATATTTATAATAGGTAGTTATACTATAATACTAGCCTAATACTAATTAGAGGCTATTATTAATAGTTGTTATTAATTACTAATTAGGTTAATTTTTAGAAACTATTAATACAGCTTAGTATTATTATAATAATCTAAAAATTCTACTAATTATAGAAGCTAATATCTTTTATTATTACTAAGGGTTAATTATAAGAATATAGCCTTAGCTAGCTCTATACTATTAAGTTTAAGAACTTAATAGCCCTCTAAGAAGGCTTTAGAGGTAGCTAGAACTATAACTAAGCTACTAGATATAATATTTCTAATTATATAATATAAGAATTTAGAGGATAATAGATATTAATTCTATATAGAAATCTAGCTAGGCTATATATATATTAGAGAGGCCTGTATAGGCCTTAATTATACTAGATCTATATAGAAAAGCGTTCCTACAGTAGATCTATATATTACGTGTACAATATCTAAATATCAACCGTATATTAAGAATTCCACATAAACGCAAGCGTCCGCGTAACAGCTACATTGATCCTAGATCCGGGCCAAACGGCCAGTCTCGACATCGCCTCTCAGTAAAGGAAATCAGTAAGAGGCTGAGGGTCCGGTAGGAGAGCCCCAGTCCGCATTGACCACACCAACACTACTTCGTGATGATGACTGCCCGGACTCGAGAGCGGTGAGGTCCAACACCGATAGACCCGATTTTCGGGGCAAGATTGATTTTGGTGCCGACCAGGTCGACTTATATACCATTGATTGCTGTTGGTGAGAAGTCGACCGTTCATACAGTGCGCGAATACCCTGGTGTTGAACACGATAGAATAGGGCCCAAGACGGTGAAGTATCTTGACAATCTTATTAGTCCGCGTGGCGATAGTCCGATTGTTGTGTTCCGAGTCGTATATACCCCAGTCGCCTCCGGTCATGACGATCTGTATATCCGGATTGGGATGCCCGTAGCGCGTTAAATGCGTGAACAGCGCTGTCCACGTCCCAATGGCCTGGAACTCACGTTCAAATCTAGACTCGCGGACGTCCAACCTGAGGTAGCGAATGTAACGGAGTTTGTGCCTGGGAAGACGTGTGATGGCGTTGTATACGCTTGCAATGCCTGTGGTGGGACTGCTGCGAACGAAGAATTGGTTTTGAAGGTAGTAAGTCCTAGTGGCGAGCTTGTTCATTGCCTTACTGACCCTAAAGAGCGTCGATGGAAGGCGGTCACATGTGCAGCTGGAGGACCAGTGATAGCTGCAGACCCCATCGGCGCCATCGGTCACTTTAGCGCAACTGCATGAATTGCCCATATTCCTTTCACTGCATATACATATGTAGCCGCCGATGTTCCTGTCTCTGCATACACAAGGATCGGAGTGCCAAATCCATGGAGCTGGCCTGGAGATCTGGCAACAAACACGACGTGGCACGCCATGTTGCGTTGCCGAGATGCAAATTCCACAACTGTCCAGGAAGGTTCCGTTGTAGGGTTGCGATGGAGTATTAATGACGAGTTCGGTATGGGCGATGACCACTTCTTGGACATGTCGTGGGAAGTCGAAAAACTTTGGAAAGGAAGAGAGCGGCTTGATTGTCAGTTGTTTCGCTTGGAGCTAGATGGCTGTAATCGTGGTCGTGGAATACAGGGATTCGGGGCGCCGTCCTTCAAGGTCCACGCTAAAGGAGAAATGCTCTAGAGGGGGAAGGGATTGTTGCCACCAGATCAAGTCATTTTCTACAAGTAGCGCTTGAGCCTCGTATGGGACGAACAGACTTAGCTTGGAAGCGGTAGCGTTTTCCCCTAATCGTTGGCAGACGAACTCCCAGTCTTCTACGGTTCCGACTCTGCCGTAGAGCCCAAATCATAGTTTTCCGCAAAAAAGAAAAACGCGCACGAGTCTCAACGATGGACTCGCGTCTTTGCTCAGATTGAGAAACGTCCGAAGAGCCAACGGGCTGTACAAGGCCAGATCGAACGTCTTCTCGCCGTAAAGGATTCTGGTCGCCTCGTCGCTCAACTGTGTGCATACATGAAGAATGGACGTTGAAATGACCGGGTGGATGCACGCCCTGGAGGATTTGCACATGCCATAGCACCGAGGCTCTTCCGTATGGCTATTTAATATTTCTTCGTCCGTGTTAGGCTTAGCCATGCCAGGTTCCCAGGCCGCTGCCTTCAATTTGCAAGCCCGATCACTCTCGTTCATCAAACTGATTGGGCATCGCCGTACGAGCCCAGTGTGTTTAAGTATGCAAGCACGGATTGCAGGCGGGAGCGAAAGAAGGCTGGATTTCGAGTATGGCATTGACTGTGGGAGGGTCGATATGGCTCGAGAGTGCACTTCGTCCATGAAGTGGCCCTCATCGTACGGTTCGGGAGGTGTGGTGGTGCTCATTTGATGCCGTTGTTCGTAGAAGGTTGTTACGTCGTAAATATGTGAGGGATCAGTCTTTCAAGTGTGTGCGATCGAGTCCCTCGAACCGTGGTTCGATCTCGGCGCACCACAGTTGCTGAGTACTTAGCATACAAATTCTTTGAGAAGACCTAGATCAAACTACGAGATACATACCCGTAGCTACGACCATCCCGGAGATGACAGGCTGACTGCTTCGGGATAGGATTGGCCTAGGTTGAGGATATTTTGCATTGAGAAGAGCGGAGGCATTGGTTCCTCCATTGCAGTGTTTTGCGAGCAAGATTGGGCTTCGCTGATGCACATGCTTACGAAAGAGAAGATAAAGAATTGAAACTTAGATCGAGATAGATGAAGTCGACGATGAGGATGAGGAAAGCGCGATAGAATACGTCTTACCGGTGACCATAAGAAACGTCGTAACGAGAAGTAGAGCTGGCCATTCGTCAACCAATTATCATTGATACAGTACCCAACGTATTCCTCCCATCAAAGACTCTGCCAAGAGTAGTCGAAAATCTGGCTGGTGATGAGAATTGATGAGTTGAGACGAGGAAGAAATGCACTCAAGCAATCAGAGAAAAAGGTTGTGAAGCCCTCCAGCTCAATTCACCATTTCACCACCATCACTCGACCCAATTTCGAACCCGTAGTCGACGCCCTCATCGCCATCCACAGAACTTCCACACATTCCGTCGTTGGTATTGTTCTCCAGTCGTGGTGTTGCTTTGTCTCAGCCTCGCTTGCCGCGACGATCGCAGCCTCCCCACCATGCAGGGCATGTCATCTTCAACCTCCCCTCCTTCTCCAGCAAAAGACACCTGCAACCCTTCGAGCTGGTGCCCTCTCCCAACCAGACCTCCAGAACCGCAGACTCCTCTCACGATGACCTCGTACGCCTCCGACCCCGCCTGGGCCGACATCGAGCCCCTCCCACAAGACGACGGCGGCCCGCACCCTCTCGCCGCCATCGCGTATAAAGACGAATACAGCGAAGCGATGTCGTACCTCCGCGCCGTAATGGCGAAGAACGAGATGAGCGAGCGAGTGCTTGGTCTCACAGAGCGGATCATTGGGATGAACCCGGCGCATTACACCGTCTGGTAAGAACGCCTCAATCAGTCTTTGTCCACACCACCCTAGCATCGACATTGCGCTCGACTCCACAACCCTCGTGCGGCGCAAGATCAGGGAAATCCACAGCCTAGACATATGCTAACGCGGTAATTAATCTAGGCTCTACCGCGCCCGCGTCCTTTCCGCCCTCAACTCCCCCCTCCGCACCGAGCTCGCCTGGCTCAACCCGACCGCGCTCAAGCACCTCAAAAACTACCAGATCTGGCACCACCGCCAGACCATCGTCGACGCCCTCGACTCGGCCGAGGGCGAGCAGGCCTTTGTCGCCAGCATGATGGAGCAGGATGCC
Source organism: Lophium mytilinum (assembly GCA_010093605.1). NCBI lineage: Eukaryota > Fungi > Ascomycota > Dothideomycetes > Mytilinidiales > Mytilinidiaceae > Lophium > Lophium mytilinum. Next base: position 2,396,923 of record MU004184.1, on the reverse strand, counting down.
AAGAACTACCACGTCTGGAGCTACCGCCAGTGGCTCGTGAAGCGCTTTTCGTTGTGGGATGCTGGCGAGCTGGAGAATGTGGAGGCGATGCTGGAGCATGATGTCAGGAATAATAGCGTGTGGAATCATCGGTTTTTCTTGGTGTTTGGGCGCGAGGATGGGGTGGTGGTTGAGCAGAAGATAGTGGATCGGGAGGTTGAGTAAGTTTTCCTTGGAGCTGCATCACGTTAGGGTTCTAATATTGGGATAGGTACGCGAAAGAAGCGATCCGCAAAGCGCCCCAGAACCAAGCGCCGTGGAACTATATCCGCGGTGTATTGCGGGCCGCGAAGCTCGCGCCGTCTGCGCTGAAGGAGTTCGCGGCCGAGTTTGCGCCGGTGGAGAGGCCTGAGGAAATCAAGTCGAGCCACGCGCTGGATTTGTTGGCGGAGATCTATGCGCAGGAGCAAGGGAAGAAGGAGGAGGCGGCGAGGGTGCTGGATTTGCTGGCGGAGAAGTATGATCCGATTCGGGCGAATTACTGGAATTTCCGCAAGTCGCAATTGGGGACTGCCAGTGCTGCCGCTTAGGGGGTTTTGCGAGTAACGTGAATAGCGATATTGGGGTAAGGCGTATTATTTCGGATTCAGGGATGCATGCGATACCCGGTAGGCGTTTGGTGTATGGTATAAAACCCCAAAAGAAAAGTATATTATCTAGATCCTTCGATACTGACCCAAAGTCTTTTCTCTATCATATTCAAAAAGTCAACGCAAACCACCAAGACCCAATCACAACCCCTTCAAACTACAGGCTTCACAACCTCGCTCGGCACCTTCCCACCCGTCTCAGGCATCCCCTTCTCAATCCACCCGAACTCCTCGCGCCATTGGTGCAGCATCTCTGCAGTTACATTGCTGCCACCACAGAGCACAACCACCACCTTCTCCTCCGGCCGCACCTTGCGCCCCAGCGCCTTCTCAAGCCGCCCATCATAGCATAGCGCGACATTAACCCCACACGCCAACTCCACCATCAACCTCTCATCATCCGCCAGCCGCCAACACCCCATAGCCGCCTCAGCATCCGGCAACACAAAGCTCCTCACCCGACTCCCCTCCCTCGTCGCGTACTCAAACGCCTTGCTCGCCACCCTCACGGCCCCCAAACTCGTCGCCTGCGACGTAATCTTCGGCAGACTAATCAAAGAGCCAGCCGACATCGAGGCCGCCAAGCTCTCCGCCCCCGCCGTCTCAACCGCCAGCACGTCGACGCTCGAGCTCAGGTCCAGAGAATCCAGCCCCTCCATCACCCCATTCAGCAGGCCCCCACCCCCAACGCTGCAGATCAGCACATCCGGCGCGCCATCCCCACTCTCCTGCATCTGCGCCGCAACCTCCTTCACAACCGTCGAATTCCCCGTCCAGATATCCGGGTGGTCGAACGGGGGAGTGTAGATCGCCACGCCGCCCTTGGCCTCGTGCTCTTTGATGATAACCTCTCGGAGGTGCGCGTCGGCTTCGGCCCAGGCGGCGCCGTGCGCGACGACATCCAAGGCGCCGGCGGCGTGGAGTTTGGAGATCATGAGCGGTTTTGTGGAGAGGGGCACGCAGACGGTGGCGGGCAGGCCGAGGGCGGTGGAGGCGTGCACGGCGGCAAGGCCGGCGTTGCCGCCGCTGGAGGAGAAGATGTGCGGGCGGGTGCTGGGGGGGAGGGCGGCGAGGCGGCGGAGGATGTAGTGGCCGATGCCGCTTGGGGAGTGTTAGAGTGGATCTTGTAGAGGACGATAGAGAGGGATGAGAAGATGGGGGATCACGTGATCACTGTCGTGATAGTATAGACGATCTAGAGAGATTTTGAATGCTGCTTACCGGCTCTTGAAGCTACCGCTTGGCTGCAGGTTCTCTAGCTTGAGGAAGATTCTGCTTCTACGATTTAGAAGATCCGTGATGTGATGAACAGTGGAGGAGGGAAGTGTGACCGTACCATCCCGCCGCCTTTGACAGCGCGGCTGACTCCTTGAGTGGAGTCGTGATCCATGGTTGTGCGTGCTGTTGCTTTGGGGAGGTGGTGCCAGAGGCTGGGGGCGAGGGGGGCTGGATAGGTACAGCCATTGCGATGTCACTCTTTCTTCAATTGATAAAGTGAAAAGTGTTGAGAGTGATGTGAGACGAAAAGAACCGCGAAAGCTACGGGAATGTGAGCCCTCTTAAACGTTTGCAAGTGGGACGCAGATAAGAAACCCCCAAACAGCATGCGCGCTCCGGTTTTCTCCTCCCCCTCAAACCGCAGAGGTCTAGTCCGTATCTCTTACCCCATCGTGATTGCATGTTACCCTATAGTTTGGCGCGGGCTTACCCTATAGTTTGGTGTTGTGCCAGGGATCGGCTATCGGCGGCCAGCCCGCTGCTGTTTTTGGGAGCAATGCGGGAGGCTGCGCTAGCATGGATGCGGCGTAGGGCGTGCTTTTTGACGACATCCTTCCATGCTCTTGGTGATGGTGCGAAGTTTCAGCATCGTGAGCGGGTTGAGCTGCCTAAGGGGGCTTGGGGAGCGGGTAGACGGGGATGGGTGCGGAGGGGGGGCGTTGCTGTCGCATTCGATTGTCCGATGGAGTCGATGCTGCGAGTTTTTGAGGGCACGCATCCTACTATTTCGGCCTTGGAAGACCGTTCGTATGCGAGATTGAGGCAATGATGTGAATTTAGATGAAGAGTAAAACCCGTTGTCGTGAAGGAACAGAATATAGGTCAGTACTGGGGCAAGATCCTCGCCTCTTAAGCATGAGACGTCTTGGATTGGATATGCTTTCCACCCCCTTCTTCTAAATTCTCATCTTCTCCAGACTTAGACAGCTGCAGTTCTCCGGAGTAAGTCGTTCTGTTGGTCAATCGGGACGTGTTATCGGATATTTTGATCAAGGTCGACTTGTGCTGGGGATTTAGATTCGTAGTGACAAGGTGAATGGGCTCAGAGTGAGAGTTCCCGAGTAGCGGCAGCCATACCTCTAAAGATGATAGAGAATGAACGGTCTCCTTCAAATGGGAATTCTCTCAAGTTGTCCTTCAAACTTCCGTCGTTCTGAAGCTCTGTCAGTGCCGCATCTCTGCTCGGTAAGCGTCAACATCTTGGGCACGACACGTAGGATATAACCTTCTTTGCTTTCTGATCATCATCTTTCTGATCATCTGGCTCATCTTCACAATTTCGCTGCCTAAAGATCGAAGATTCAAGCCTGTGATGAGTCACTTGTCGTAGACGTCCATGGTTGAGAGCCAGTGCTCTCCATGGATCAACAACCTCCAAGAATGGCTCGTCTATGTGTCATCTTTTAGCAAAACTGTTCTGGCGTCAAGCCTACAGTCACTTCTTATCGCAACGTTCAAACAAATTGGCGCGCGAACACTTTACTTGCGTGCACACATCCGAAATACAAGGCACGTCGGCGAGCATTCGCGCAATGATAGGCATATCTGGCCTAGTCCCTTCCCAGCCTCTTGTTGTGCGATGAGGCTTAGCGGGACTGCTGTTACGTGGTTCCATTTCGAAGGATGATTCGATTCGAATCAAGATCAGACCGCACCAGCTTACGACGAACATAAAATCAAAAACGTCCCCAGCTCAAGCATTCGTCGAAGCACTCAACCTCACGACAGCGAACAACGCTTACCACAATCTACCACCGCTTCTCGGTCGCCATGGACTTCTCCTTCACCACGATTGCTTTGGTGCCTAATCTCCCTCGGCGTCTCATTTTCGAACTCCCCCCGTTCCTCTATCAGTCTTCTCGTATTGGTGTCGATGTAGTACACGGGTTTCGATATCATTACAGGGCCAAGGTGCAGGCTCGTCACAACCAGTGTATCTGCATCGACCCGGCATCCGCAACGTTTCGAGCCTTAAATGTCACCGAGATACTCGAAAATATCATTATGTGTGCCGGAACACCCCATCAACTGCGCTACAGATCCATCAATAAACGTTGGAGAAACGTCATCGACAGTTCGCCAAAGATCCAGCATCGCCTCTGGATTCGCCGGATACCGAGTCGGAACAACGGAATAAGTTTCGAAACCCGGGCTCTAAAGCCCATAGAAGCAACTGTTACCGGAGTCTGTTGGTCATGTTCACAAAATCATCGAGTACCGAAGTCCAAACATCTCAATCCACTTCTTAAAAAGGACCGCCGGCCCTGGCCTGAGTGGGTATACGGTCTCGCGCCACATTACTGGGCCATTGACAGGCACTGCTGGTGGGTCGATGACGATGGGGCGTTGACGTTCACTTTTAACAGTCCGCTCTCCGTTTCGAGCCTTACCGGGGGCATTAACCTTGGCGAGCGGACTGCTTCATGGCGGGATGCGCATCTGACGGATCCGCCCGTACTGAAAGTCAATATCGACACACTGGACTGGTCGTTCTGGGGTCCCACTGTTTTAGAATGGGCATGCTGGATCGTTGAGGACCCCAACGGTGTGAAAATCGGCGAATTCATCGACGCATTGCGAGAACTGAGGTCCTTCTGGCCGCACGCCAGCAAGCTTGAAATGCTGCGTGCTGTACTTTGGGGGCTATGGGATTTGGTGCTAAAGCCGACTGTGATAACTATGTTGATCTTGGAATTCCTCACCATAGAACTTTTCCTCGCATCGTATGAGGAGCAATCGTATTCTCAAGTCTGCTACGGCTTTCTTTGTAAAGGGTCATACTTCCCACGTATGATGGACCTGGTCTTCCGCAATTGGGCCTCTAGAAAGTTGCTTCAGACTGTATGCTTCACAAAGCTGTCGTGGATATGGGACTCCCGTCCTCATGCGAAATGGCATCTGAATTGCGCAGCGGCGTAGGGTGGTTCGATCTCCGTCGGGGCTATAGCAGGCAGGCAAACTAATAGGAAGCACAAGTCTTGAATAGCTAACAGTTGCTTATTTCAATTCGTAAAATTGTCTATATAAAATTCGGATCCAAGCACAAATAAAATTCTCCGTCACAGATCCCTTCCGGATTTCTCCTCGGACTTCTTACCACGCCACTACCCCTCGACATCTCATCCACCAATCCGCCTCTCCGCTTTCGAAACATGGTGCGCGTCCTAAGGAGTACCCCCTTCGCCCAAATTGCATTCCCTTTGCAACTCTGAATTCCCAGTCCATGCCGTATGCATCTCTACTCCGCAGATTTTCATTTCGGACATGGCAGACTACGACCTTCGAGGAAACTCCAAACTCATCGACGGAACCCTTCGCACGTCTTATTCAGATCGGCTTGGATGGAAACCTAAGGCACGGCCCAAAATATGGACGATGTCGATACTCGATTCGAAAACCGAATTCGAATCCCGATCAGGCGCCCTTTGAATAAGATGTAGTAGTTCAGGAGTCCGTTTTCTTCATATGAACTCTCCTATCCTCGAAACGTACATCCGCACTGTGTCTCTGTACCCTTGGTTAGCATCACCCGAGGTCCCCCTGTAGATCATCTAAATTCGTAGGAGGCCAGCCTTAGCAAGCCCAATAGCTCCCTGGGCCGCCTCACAGGGTGTTGGACTGCCCCCCTCATGCAACGAAATCTGAAACCCACGCTTTCATGAGAGTATGGGTAGTCCGATCTTACAACTACCCACGATTGTTAGACGAAAATGGTTCGCAATCTCCGTACGCCCATCAATTCTCGCAATTAGACAGAATCATGCGATTCTCGGACCTTTATGGTTCGAAAGCGCAACCCATAATCAGGGTCGCAACTGCATTTTGCAGCTCTTCAGGCTCTTTGCCGGGAGCCTTTCCGAACTTCCCATTCGCTCGTTCATGTCGCGACATTGGAGGAGATCATATCAGCCTGCCACGAGCGGTTTGAAAGCGCAAGGAAGAGGATCTCTTCCGTAAGGCTCTCTAAGATTATTATCGCTTCATACATTGCTTTACCGGGAGGCTCTTACGAATCTCACTTGGAGGCGAGAGAACGGTCTCAGTCAAGATCATAGCCACTCTCGGTGATGTATCTTTCAAGCGCGAGGGAGGCCTCTTATTGCACAGGGTTTGCAAGTCTTGCTACTCTATACATTTTTTTCATACTAGATTTCGAGGATTCTCATGCAATGATAATACGGTCGATGTCGAACGAGATCATGAGTCGTTTGAAGGGACCCGCTATCCTTATGAAGCAGAAATTGGACTGTTTCATAGCTCGAGATTGCTCTTTCCCATGGGATTCTTAAGACCTTCATCACAGATAGCGCAAACAGATTAGACCCGAGACTATGACATCCTCTCTCATCCATGCTATCGAAACTGCCGGAACAAGGCCTCCTCATTCGAACCCGCAAAGCGCCCTTTTCAGTCCGTAAGCTATCAGCAGGACAAGGTCTCAGAGCATCCCATGGCCAGATAGAGGCGCCGTCTCGATAGCACTATGAATAGCTTTTCTACAGTGCTTTGAGAGTGCAAGTGAGGCGTCGTCGGTAGTTCAGAAGGTGTAGAGACAGGTTCTAATTCGTTGCGACCCATGGATAAAAGAGTGTCATAGCCTTCTTTCCCACCAGATGAAAAGAACTTTAGACGACGCAATCTCGACCACCGAAGGGGACACTTTTAGCTAGAATGATACTTTCATGTACTGAAGGCGCCAGTGTGAGCGGCTTTCGGCGGTCTCTATGTGAAGGCTCCGATAGATCTATCGATCCCGACTCGTCAACCGTTCCTCGGCGCTGCTTTATGCGCAGAGCTCAGCACGCCCGATTTTCTCAGCATTGATATCATCCGAGTCATGTGGTAGTATTTGATTGCGTTCCAGAGCAGAAAGAACTCGTCTCATCGATGACCATATGCCTCGGTTGATTTCCCTCTTCATGCAGTATTTGCATATCATTTTCTGGGTTTCTATAGTATCACCCCGACGGAGATATTGGACCGGGCCCCTTAGCCTCACATTAGATGTACAACCCAAAGACCCGCGCTGTAGCCACCCTGGTCGAGGTCACCAACGCATAGGCACATCCGCATGAACCTTTGTTTCCAGTGTTGTCGGCAAGCTCCCAACCAGCAATCCAGCAGCATCTGCCACGGTGAGAGATATACTTGAAGGCGGTCCTCCGAGCCACCTGCATGAACGAGACGTCAAAGGAAATGTCGAATTCGAAATGGGAAAGACCTCCACCCAAAAGCATCCGGTAATTAGAAAGCTACTTCTTGTAGCCAACCTGAGGCGTAACCTAAACCGCATTGATGAGGGCTATTCTTCACTCCCATAGTCCGCTCCGATGGTTGCATGCGTTGATTGCCGAGACTGTTGGTGCACAATTTCCCAGCCTCTCCACCAAGAAATCCATAGAAGTCGCAATTTTACAGAAATCGCAACCCCACTTCGCAAATACTCGAATGTTCCCGCATTAGTAATTAGCTAGAAACTGCTATTTTAATGGTGAGCCTCTTCATAGTGTTATGAAGGTCGGAAATACAGAGCGTCCCTACCAAGGGAGCGACCAAAAGATCTATCTTCGATGACATTTTGGCCGAAGGCGATGTGCCACTAACACGTCGTAACTTCTCAAACTTCCTTACTGGCCACCATCTTCATCCCCATACACAGACTAATGTTGGTGGTTGGCGCTAGCTCGCCAAGTAAAGCCGAGGCTCGTGGAGCACTCATATTTTCCCTTGTCAATGAGTCTAGTTACCGCCATTGTATTGAACGGAAAGTTCTCTGGTCTACAGGGCGTGAAAAGGATAGTGATGAGAAAGGATAGAGATCTAGCTGCATTGATTGGATGCTTAGCGGCGATCATCAATCCATGCAGATATGATTTCCAAAAAGACAAGCAATTCATTCCGCTATCTCGATAGATCTTTAGCCTCGCGCCATGACTCCAATTCCATACACAGCCTTCTTTACACAATATACATACCCACCTATTGCTTCTTCTGCGCTACCGGACCCATCTCTTTGCTAAAAGCAAAGTATGACACTTCGAGGCTAGTGAGAGCGGAGATGCCGACGTATAGGATGAGGAAGAGAGGAACAGCGGCGGTAAGGCCCATGAAGAGACCTAGCAGGTTCGCATTAGCTAGGATTTGTGAGACATGGGAGGTGGAACGTACCTGGAGAAAGGAACATGTATTTCTCGAAAAGACCACCCTCCAACACCCTTTCTTTCTCATGGCTGTCGACGTCTCGCTTTAGCTCGATGTTGACGTTGTCGGGGAAAGGCTCGTCCATCTCGTATGCCTGTGTCGCCAGTTCCTCAGGCGCATCTCTTGGCGTCGTCACATATATAACAGTCCACTGCTCGTCTTTCATGTAGTTGTGGATGAAGTCGGAAAGCAGTGCATCTAGGTAGAAATTAGCTCTAATCCTCAAATTGGCTGCTGAGGAAACCAACCGTGCTCCGCGAGCTTATCAGCGGAGTTTTGTGCTGAGAGGGCAGGATACGAAATTGTGATGATTTGAGGGCCCTCGCGAACCCTTCCTGCATACGACTTTCCAGTATTATCTGTCACGTTCTCTGCAGACGATTATTAGCTTCAGCGTCAGAGCAGATCGGAAAAACAGCCCCTACTGTGATTTAACCATTCCGCTGTCCCTCCGCATTCATTGAGGGTTGTCTGAACGGTCTCTATTAGAGGATAGGTCCGACCCACGACTTCTGGCACGACTATCTTCTGTTTGATTTGGGGATCGCTTCCGTCTAGCCACCCGGAGAGATAGGGCGCGGATTTGTCGTCCTGGTAGTCGGAGGTGGAGGCGCCAGCTTGGTGGACAACGATGTAGGTCTCGGATGTTCCCGATGGCGCACATTCCGCGAGGGACTGCTTGAGATATGTATTGAGGGCATTCGCGCTGAGAAGCTGGGAGTTGGCGTTATCAAAGAGCTGGAGTCGGCTGGAAGAAGTAATTAGCTTGAGGCCTACGGAGGAGCTCTGGGCGGCCTACTCGGAGGTGGAGAAGAGAAAGAAAGGGGACGTGTTCTGGAAGGCGGAGACTGCGGATGCAGATGCGAGAGCGAGTGCCCCAAGTGATCGCAATGCCATGTCTGGGTATCGTGATGGGGGTGATGGATGAGGGCGAGCTTGATGAAGACCAAGGTGCCAAGCTGGTGGAACAACACCTTCGCCGAAGCTCCGAATTAATGACGCCTCTCGCGCCCGCCGAGTCAACACCGAAGAACTATAGACATCCAGCATTCACGCAGCTACCATTCCCTCTCAATCCTGCACGACCTCGGATTTGGTGTTTGTACAAGCGGACGAATCCTGCAGACACGGGCGTGAGTCATAGTGACGGCGCCTGCTCTGAGTCCTCAGGCAGGCTGTGCTTGCATGCTAGCGTCGCTTGCTGTCCGTGGCCAAATATTCTCTACGACTACAAGAACATTTGCTCGCCACTAACTCACTCCCTCCCCACCAGCTTCCTTTCTTTACCGTTCACCAGGCCATATTTATTGGTGCCTGAGCGAGTTCCTTCGTCAAATTCCTTACGAAGCATCCGGGTTTGCCCCTCCAACTAATTCCAGCAAACTTCTTGAGATTCCAGAGTTCTTACTGCCTACAATCTCTTGCCACTGTCAAGGGCGCCTCATCCGATTCCTCGAAACCAAAAGACCCGAAGACTCCCCACTTCGTGCACGCTGGAAACCCACGGGGCCAGCGCCATAGCCCATATCCATCAGAGCATGTCCGCAACTCCAGCTGCAGGACCTCCTCCAGGACAGCTACCAACCGGGCCTACGGACCAGCCACCCCCAAGACGACGACGACCGAAGAACCGAAACCCACCGTCGCAGGCTCCTGACCAGCCCGAGAATGGACAACCACAGCGGGGAGGCAGGAGGGGTCGAGGCGGACCCCAACGCGGCCGTGGAGGCACAGCTTTGACCCCAGCGACTGTAGCTCCTCCATCCCAACCTGCGCCCGGCGAACCTTCTATCGCGGAGGCTTCTACTAGCGAGAATCACGGACCATCGCGAAGAGGAAGAGGAGGTCGCGGGGGTCCTCAAGGTCGGGCCAGAGGCGACAATCATAATGCAGGCAGAGGGAGAGGCGGAGACCAGTCTCGCATGGCAGCTGGCGGACGTCGTCAATTCGGTGGCGATTTGACGCAGGAATCCGCGGACCAGGGGAACCCCACTGGTCGGTCTAAAGCCTCAGGATTGCAAGCCGATGCGCCTGAATTCCGACCTGGCCAGCCCCATTCGGGTCGAGCGAAGAACTTGCCCCGAAGGCGTCGGATGTCAAAATCACAAGCGCCGGATATCTCAACGAGAACGCACGAGGATATTGACAATGGCCACTATGAGTGCGCGATTTGTACCGAAGACGTGCGGAGAAATTCGCGCGTGTGGTCGTGCCGAACGTGCTGGACTGTTTTCCATCTGAGCTGTATCAAGAAGTGGTCTACCAACGAAGGCTCTGCTGCTGCGCGCCGCGAAGCCCAGGACGGTGAAATGCCTCCACCGCGGCAATGGAGATGCCCTGGCTGCAACCTTCCAAAGGATGACATGCCGAAGATGTTCACATGTTGGTGCGAGAAAGAGGTAGATCCGAGACCCCTTCCTGGAACCCCGCCCTTTTCTTGCGGTCAAACTTGTGCGAGACAACGACTGTTGAAGAAATGCCCTCATCCTTGCCCGAACATATGTCATAGCGGGCCTTGCCCTCCATGTGCCCATATGGGACCCACTCAGACTTGCTTTTGCAAAAAGAAGACGTCTACGAAGCGATGTGTTGATACGAATTACGAATCAGGATGGAGCTGTGGTGAGCCTTGCGGGGAACTTATGCCCTGTGGTGAGCACATTTGCGATAGACCATGCCACGAAGGGCCTTGCGGAGCGTGTGAAGTCCGCGTTCCCGCTCGCTGTTACTGTGGGCAGGTAGAGAAAGATATAATGTGCTGTGAGCAGGGTTGGAAGGAGAAGAGCGCTCGATCGCACATTGCTGAAGATGGAACGAAGGTGTTGGCGGAGTGGACTGGAATCTTTGGATGTTCGAATAATTGCGACCGAGACTTCGACTGCGGAAAGCACTCGTGCTCCAAGCCGTGTCATAGACAGGATGCCGAGCCGACGCATTGCCCTCGATCACCGGATGTTGTTTCACGTTGCCCTTGTGGTAAAACGCCACTAGAGGAAATATCAGCCAAGATCCGACAGACGTGTGAGGATCCGATACCTAATTGCACAGAGCCTTGCGGCAAAACGCTGCCCTGCGATCACGCTTGCGTTCAACTCTGCCATCAGGAGGAGTGCAGGCCTTGCCTCCAAAAAGTCTCCATCATCTGCCGATGTGGCCGCACCACTTCGTCCACCATCTGTCATCAAGGCACCGAAGAGGCTCCCCAGTGCATGCGCGTGTGCCGCGTCACTTTAAATTGTGGTCGCCATGAGTGTGGAGAGCGTTGCTGCCCAGGCGAGCGTAAAGCAGCCGACCGTCAGGCTAGTAAGCGCAAGCTTCGTGCCCTTCATGCAGCAGGTAGGCCCGATGATGGCTTTGAAGCCGAACATATCTGCACCCGGACCTGCGACCGAGCCTTGAAGTGCGGAAACCCGTTGCATCGCTGTCAGCAGCTCTGTCACAAAGGCCCCTGCGAATCGTGTCGCGAAGCCATCTTTGACGAAGTTTCCTGCAGTTGTGGCAAAACTACTCTACACCCTCCGTTGCCTTGCGGCACGAAGCCGCCCCCTTGTCGGTGGCAGTGTGAGAGGCCGAAGGCGTGTGGACACCAGCAGGTTACGCACAATTGTCACCAAGATGAGGAAGAGTGCCCGAAATGTCCGTTTTTGACGACCAAGACGTGCCTTTGTGGAAAGAACACTATGAGGAATCAGCCGTGCTGGCGGACGGAGGCACGCTGTGGAGAGGTTTGTGGGAGGAAGTTGAGGTGTGGTGCGCACAAGTAAGTTCTATTTTTGCTCTCGCTATGGGTCTGTGTACACCGATCTGTCGCTGTCTGAGGTCCTTCAATGCAATGTCCGAGATCTGGAAGAGGTAGAAGCTCGTCACTACAAAGATCTGCCTATACTCGTTTGCAGTCTTTGGATGACCTCGATGCCTTTTCCGGAATCTAGAAAGCACGGGTAATCATCAGGCGGAACGACTTGCGTGCGCTTGTCCACCAACGCCTGAAGATTCTCGATGCATTTGGAAGATCTAGACACGCGGGATTTCATTGCTTTGAAATACTTGGAAACTCGCGAGGTCCTCTCAGAGGGTGTCAGAAGGGTGTACACAGATCTATCGCAAGGCAATTTCACTCATATACAGCCTGCTAACCTTTACCAGGTGCCAAAAGCAATGCCACACCCCAGGCGAGTGCGAAGAACCCTGCCAACAATCTTGCGGCAAAGAGCTTCCCACATGCGGCCACGCCTGTCTGGCACCCTGTCACTCCCCGTATCCGTGCAAAGAAGACCGGCCTTGCCAGCACAAAATCTTCGTCACGTGCGACTGCCAGCGTATAAAGCAAGAGACCAAATGCGGCGCCTCTAAAACTTCCGAGGGCAACATTACCAAATCTCTCAAATGCGACGACGAATGCGCTCGCCTCGAGCGTAACCGCAAACTCGCGCTCGCGTTGAATATCGATCAAGCTACGCACGCAGACGACCATGTGCCGTACTCCACCGAAACGCTTAAACTGTACCAAGACAACGTCCAGTGGGCCTCCGCGCAAGAAAAAGACTTCCGCCTCTTTGCTGCTGACCCGGCTGAGCGGAGGCTTCGGTTCAAACCCATGCCCTCCTCCTACCGCGCTTTCCTACACGCTTTGGCCGAAGACTTCGGTTTCGATAGCGAGAGCGTGGACCCGGAGCCGCACCGCCACGTCGCCATCTTCAAAACTCCCCGTTTCGTCACCGCGCCTATGAAGACCCTCGCGGAATGCGCCCGCATCCGCCAGACCCAACGCACGCTAGGCGTCTCGACCGCTAACACCGCGCCGCCTCCCGCGGCCTCTTCTGGCTTGAAGAAGAGTAACTTACTCGGGGAGCCCTACAACGGCTACCTCCTCTCCAGCCCGCGCTTCGGTCTCACGATCGAAGAACTCCGCGCTACGATTCGCGCAGAAGTCGAGCCGCACAAGATGCAGTTTGATATCGCGTTCTTACCCAGTGAAGAGGTTGCGTTAACGCCGTCGCTCCCGGCTTTTACAAACTCGGAGCGCGAGGTCGAAGCGGCACTGACGGCGCTTAAACCCGCGCTGCTCAAAGTCGTCAATTCTCACGGCCTGGGCAGCTTGCAGCTCGTCCGCCTGGATTCTAGCCTCAATGTGCATAGGAGGGAGGCGGATGCGGGACCGGGCGCCGGGTGGAGCCAGGTTGCTGCGAGAGGCGGGCGTGCTGGTGGCGCTGCTAGATTGGGTGCTGTGAGTGGTGGGTATGGCAGCAAAGCGGGTAGTGGACTTGGTAGCGGCCGCTTTACGGTGTTGGCGCGGAAGAGTGGGCTAGCGGGGAAGAAGGAAGTTGAGGTGGCAGAGGACTGGGAGAGGGAGGAGGAGGTGTGGGAGGCGAAGGAGGAGGGTGTTGCGAGTGGCGAAGGAAGTGATCATGGCGAGCAAAAAGATGGGGTTGCGAATGGCGGGGAGGAGAGTGGGAGCCCCGTTGACGGTATTGGAGGTGGTAAGGAGATTGATCAAGGTGCACCAAAGGATCCTGAGCCCACGACGCCGGCATTGGGGAGATGGGCGGAGCTCGATGATGAGGAGTGGGTGTTTCAGGGCTGATGTCCCTCTCTCGCCTTCTCCCCATTCCCCTCTCCCTGACTATACCAAAGCTGTAGTTAGCTGAATAGCACGGAAATGAATGAGTGAGATCCCTCTCCGAAAAACATCAAAAGCGTACCTGACAGGAATATTGGTCGACAGACTCCCAAACGATAGGACTTGGGAAATTACCAGACTCCTCGAATGTCAAAGTTCCTGCGCCTTACCCAGAAACAGTAGAGTAATGCGACAGCAAGCTCTATATACATGTAAATTTCGTACAGACTCGGAAATCCGCACTCCTCTTATGTCCCGCTTGGAGAGAATGAAATCATCAGGATCTTATAGCTCCTCACCGCTCAGTCCCGTCCACCCAGTTTTGATCTCATCCTCCAACGGCTCCATCTCCGCCTGCAACCTCTTCGCCACCTCATCCGCCTCCTTCCACACCCTCAACAGATTCCTGCCCACAACCTTCGCCACATCCCCATCACTCACCCCCTGCCTCAGCAACTCCGCCACCAGATCCGGATACTTCGACACATCATCCAACCCCTCCGGCGTCGTCTGGATCCCATCAAAATCACTCCCAAACCCCACATGCTCATATCCAATAAGCTCCCCAATATGCCGAATATGCCTCACCACCTGCCCCATCGTCACATTCGGCTTATAAAGCTCCGGCAGCCCCGTCCACGAATCGCTCGGCACGCACGAGATGAAATCCGGGCTGAAATTCACCATAACGAGCGAGTTCCGCTTTTTCACGAGCTGCAGCACGTCGTCTGGTACGTTGCGCGGGTGCGGGCAGATGGCGTACGCGGAGCTGTGGCTGAAGATGGGCGGCGCGAGACTGCCGTTCCAGCCGTCGCGGCCGATGAGCGCGTCGCGCATCGTGTCGGCGGAGACGTGGGAGAGGTCGACGAGCATGCCGAGGCGGTTCATTTCGGTGACGAGGGTGCGGCCGGCCGTGCTGAGGCCGTGCCAGAGGGGGGTTGATTTGTAGGTGGCGTTGGGGGTGGTGAGGACGGCGGCGTCGGCGTAGGCGTTGTGGCAGTTCCAGGTTAGGGTGGCGTAGCGCACGCCGAGGGAGTGGTAGAGGCGGAGGGTGGAGAGGGAGTTGCCGATTTGGTGGAGGCCTTCGATGCCGGCGGGGGAGATTAGGTGGCCGGAGGAGAAGGCGGAGAGGGCGGCGGCGTATGAGGGGGTGGGCGTGAAGTATTTTGGGTAGGCGGCGCCGAGGCGGCGGTAGACGTCGAGTTGCTCGAGGGTTTGGCGGATAGCTAGAGAGTTTAGCGGCGGCTCGATACGAGAAGATGGAGGGTAAATACGGCAGGGGCGGAGAGGTTTGGTGGTAGAAAAAAGAGGATACAAGTGGATAAAGGTATTGAAATGATGACAAAAGCACGCAATGAAATGGAGATCGAAAGCTAAGAAATAGGAACAACTCACGCCCAGCATAGTTCTCATCCGAGAAATCCGTGATGTTGGCGGGGCATTGCACAAACACGCTCCAGAAACTGCCACCAACCTTGCCCTTATCAAGCCTCGGGATATCCACGTGACCCATCAATCCGCCTTCTTCAAAGCCCTTCTTGAACTTGTCCGTGTAGATGTGGTTTCCATACGCAAATCGAACGAGAATTGCGAGATCATTATGGCCGTCTGCGATCCATCAGCGTAGATCCCAGGCCGAATCGACCTGAGATTATGACTGACCGATTAGAGGATTTTCGTTCAGAATCTTCATAGCCCGTTGCTCAATTGTCAACGGATGAGCTTTGTGCATCTGATTGCGGCAGTGCTGAAACAATTGAGATGGACTGAAGAAGGAGAGAAGCATCCATGATGATATCAAAACAAGTGGTACAACAATGAACTTGATAGTCGAACGGTGGCTTTTTCGATGAAGGAAAGGCGAATTGCCTTCCCCTTTAGTGTCAAGCGACATGATAGCTACAAAGATCAATTTTGAAGCGGATTGTGAAAAAAGAAAGTATAGCAGAGAAACGGGATGTCGTCGAGGATCCCGATTAGTAACTGGCGCCAAGCCTCCAAAATTCCGCCAAACTCCGGTGCCCAAACCTCAACACCAAGATCATCTCATGAACCTCAAATCTCTCCCAAGGTCCACACTTTCAATTGGCGCAACCATGGCTCTCGTCTCCGCCTTCACCATAATCCGCTGCTTAGCCCTCTTCCACATCACACTCGCTTACTTCTTCTTAACCTCCCCAAAAACCATTGCGGATCAAAATATCGTCTTCCTGTTAGGACAGTCGATGCGCCTTGTACGTTACCATGCACCGCTTATATGTCTCCTCGTCCGGTTTCTTCTCTTAACAACGAGATCTCCAATAACACTGACCTCCAACCTTCCAGGACATCCCCCCCGGCTTCACTACCCCCAACGCCGTCACCGCCTTCCTCGCCATCATCCTTGCTTTCCTCGGCATCTCCGATCTCACCGCCGTCTCCTTACCCGATGAGTATGCGCGTATCTACTGGGGGACGCAAGTGCCCGTTCGTCTCCTCTTCCTGTTCGGCATCACTGGGTACACATATATATTTAAGGAAGGGGGGATACTGGCGCCCAAAAACTATAGGGGTGGCGTTGGGGATCACCTGAAGAACGCGATAGTATTCACATGGGGCTTTGTGGAGTTGAGTGTTTGGTTTTGGGTGTTTATAAGTTTGAGGGATGAGCGAAGACAGAAGGGGATGGAGTTGATTGAGAAGAGGAAGAAGGAGGCGGAGAACTTTTCGAGCTAGGAGTGAAGAGGATGTGTATCTCATGGATATAAGGGGAAGCCTGTTTGGGCTGGCGGAGGCCTAAGACTGTTGTGCGGAGCATTTCCATCCCGACGCATACATACGAATATTAGAAGTGCGACTGGGATGCGCAAAGGCCTGGATCATCTTCGAAATCAGGCACGAGAATGGTCACGAGGTACGTGTTAGACTCCAACGGCATATAAAATCATATGGATGTACGCGAAAATAAAAACGGCATTTCGATCTTCTCAATGAGTTTCGGTCTATATTTCACTATCCTCGTATCACTTAAGTCAGCCTTCTCAGCGCATCATCTTCTCAGTCACGGACACCAGATATTAATGGTAGGATTTCTATTATAAAACTACAAGATCTCTATCAAACTACTATTAACCCTCTCTCTACTTGCCACTCTCTTCCAATCTATCCCTAAAATTCACGAACAAACCAACAAACGCATCCAAATTCTGTTTCGTTCTACTCCACTAGGGACGCCAGTCAGTGTACACCGGATGCTGCTGATCTTCCGCTGAGAGCTGCACCCAATCTTCATCCTCGACCTCGGAGACCTCATCCTCGACCTCGGAGACCTCATCCTCGACCTCGGAAACCTCATCCTCTTCCTCGGCGGCCTCATCCTCTTCCTCGGCGGCCTCATCCTCTTCCTCGGCGGCCTCATCCTCTTCCTCGGCGGCCTCATCCTCTTCCTCGGCGGCCTCATCCTCGACCTCGGAGACCTCGACCTCGGAGACCTCATCCTCGACCTCGGCGGCCTCGGCCTCTATTTCAGCAGCCTCGTCGTCAATCTCAGCAGCCTCATCGCAAGATTCAGCCTTTTGACTGTTCTCCGCCGAGCCATCTAGCGAAGTTTGGAGAGATTCGATCAGAACCTCCAGCGCGTGGTTTTTCTGGTGCTCATCGTCTAAAGCGCCAAGCACCCTCGTGAACTCGGATTCCGCCAAGTGTCTCGAAGAGATCTCATCTGCCAATTTAGCTTCAAGTTCTTCAAGTTCAACCGCCAAAAGATCTCTGTATCTCGCGACTTCGGCTATCTGATTCGCTTTCTCTTGGCAATTCGCAGTGAAGCGTTCGCACGCGTCCTTGTATTTGTCGTTTAAATTCTTATTCTCGGCCACCAGGTCCAGGATCGTCTTGTCGAGCTTGGAAACCTGATCGCTCATACGCTGGAAGCTCTCGAGTTGGTCTTCGCTCTGCTGCCGAAATTCCTTTTGCTTTTGAATAACACCCGCCTGTTGGGTTATACAGTTGGCTTGATTTTGCATGGTTTCGCTCTGTCTCTTGTACTCGACCTGGAGGAGTTCATGGTCGTCTCGAAGTTGCTCATTCTCGGTCTCAAGCCGGCCAATCGCTTTCTCGGCCACTCCAACATGCATGCTCAAGTTGTCGACCTCCCTCGCGCTATGCTCGCGTTCCATGGCGAGGTGCTTGATAAGCTGATCGTTCTCGGCGTTCTTCTGCTCCGATAAGGTGAGTTTGTCTTGGTGGTAGCAAACCTTCTCACCGACTTCCTTGTACTTGGCACTCATGACCATGAGATCGTTGCTGAGCTGTGATTTCTCGGCGCTCAAGACATCATTTCTACTCAGGATGGAAGATATCTTGGCTCCTTGTTCGTGAAGCTGTTTCTCTAGGTTGATGGTATTGGCTGTCAGTTGCTCATTCTCGGCCGCAAGATCCTGCTTCTCCTTCTCGGTCAAGTCCAGACAGTCTTTTTGCTGGGCAAGCTGCGAATATGCTGATTCCAGCTCCATCTTGACCTTGTTGAAACGTGTCTCCAGCTCATTCTTCGCGTCGGCCAGTCTAGCGTTGTGATAGACAACGGCGTTGAGATTGCTCCCTTGCTGCAAAAATCGCTCGTTGGCCAGGTCCAGGTCGGCTGTGAGATTGTCGGAATCGTCGCTTAGTTCTTTGAGCTCATCCACAAGCTTGCGTCTCTCTGTCTCAATCGCGGCCAACCTGCTTTGTTCTTGGCGCAACTTCTCCCGAGTACGTTCACCCTCAGTCTCTAAGAACGCCAGCTTAGCTTGACCCTCTTCATGAGCAACCTGAAGTCTTCCGGCTTCCCTACGGGCGGAATCCAAATCGATCGTCGCTTGGGCGGACGCTTTCTTTAGCTCGTCTAAAGCCGTTTGGGTGGTCTTCAACTCGACAAACGTCTTGTCGTAGGATTTTCTCAACTCCTCCAAGTCGGTCTGGACAGTCTTCAATTCGGCCAACTGTTCGGAAAGGCTATCGTATGCTATGCCCCCTTCTTTGAGAGCTTTCTTGAGCTGCTCGTTCTCGCCCGCCAATATCTTACTAGCCTTGGTGTCCTTGGCGGCTGCGATACAGCGGAGCCTGAGCGAGACATAGTGATGTTTATACAACTTGTATTTCTCGGATGCGACCTCCATCTCCTTCTCCAATGCCGCGCTCTTAACTCCCATGGTCTTCAGCTTTTCGCGGTCGGTTTCACGCTCGGCGGCGGATCTTACGCAGTTCTCGCATCCCGAGGAAACTTTCCGTGCCGCGGCTTCAAGCGCTTCGTTTGCAGAACGCAGGTCGGCGATCTCCTCACATTGGCTCTCGTTCTCCGTCTTCAATAGGAAGGGGAAGTCTTGTGGATCTTGCGCACGCTCTTGGTCGTCCATGCGTTCTTCTTCTCCGGCATCTTTGGGGTCCGGCTCGTTATCCGCGGGTTCGGCGCTCTCTAGCTTCGTTTGCCACTCCTTGAACCGAGTCCGGAAGATTTCTTTAGCCTCACGCACGCGATGAACATCAGCCTGCAATTCTTGCATATTCTTCCTAGCGTTAGCAAGCTCGCGCTCGGTTTCCAGGT
The DNA here is from genome assembly GCA_010093605.1 of Lophium mytilinum. Lineage (NCBI taxonomy): Eukaryota > Fungi > Ascomycota > Dothideomycetes > Mytilinidiales > Mytilinidiaceae > Lophium > Lophium mytilinum. The sequence continues at coordinate 2,377,638 of MU004184.1, read as the reverse complement.
AATCGGCCGATACCGAATCAGTCTCTTGGGCTTTGAGTGCCTCGATTACTTTGTCCTTCGCCTGCAAGAGCCCAGTGAGGGTAGTGCAGGCTTTCACGCTATCTTTCTTGAAAGAGTGAAAGTCATTCTCTGACCTGACGAGAAGCTCCGCTAGGTCTTTGGGTTCCGGGTAGCGGCTGAGGATGGTGGCGACGTCTTTGGCAAATTTCGCCTCGGTGTCCTGGGTGGTGGTCGACTTCTCATCCGTTTCGGACTCCCGGGTAGTGGTTTGCTCCGCCCCCACCATCAACTCCTGGCCAGGGCTCATCTCCTGCTTAGGTTCTGCTGCGGGTGCAGGCGCTGCAACAGGCTGGGACGCGCTCATCGCCTGCACCTGCTGCGGAATCCCATTCTGCGCGATAGCCGGCATCCCGATAGCAACTGGGAATGTCGTGGATGCGGTAAGAGTGTTCTGATACGTCGGCAGTTGCTGTGCAGTGCACTGCGGGCACGAACACGCCACAAGGCCGCCGGGTTGGTAAGAGCTGGCCGTAGCGGCCGGGTAAGAACTGGCCTGATTGTATGCTGGATACGATGCGCCGAAATAGTCCATCGCGGTAGCCTGATTCAGATTCTGAGTCTTCTTGTTGAACCCAGTCCAGGTGCCTGTCTGGAAAGGCTGAAGCGACGACATTGCTGACGGAACAGGCAAATAATTATTATTCCAAGGTTCCACTGATGGATATGCTCTATAAGCCCCTTGGAATGCCGGAAACCCGGCTGCTCCCTGTGTTTCCTGCTCGTCTTGAATAGGCTGCGGTGCCGGCGGCTGGACTTGACGCTCGCGCGCGATTTGCCTAACTTTCCACGACAGTTGGGCATAATTCTTGTAGGCCAGCTCAAACGTCCGCGTGTCTTTCTGAGCAGTCTGGAGCGTGTTCCAGAGAGTGGAAGCCTTGGCATGGTAGTGGCCCTTTGTTGCATCGGAAAGTGGGAGGTTAAGGATTTCTTCGGGTCGGATGACGCCGTAGATGCTGAGGTCTGTTGCACTGTTCGCATCTGTGCTAGACTGACCAGTTGGAATCAAGGTCAATTCCTGTGGAGCCTTCGATGCTTCCTGGATAGTGTTCTGCTGCATCCCCTCTTGGTACAATTGTGCAAAGACTTTTGTACATTTGGTGAGCGTTTCGTGAGCTAAGATGTATTCCGGGGAGTCTTTTGGGTAGGCTGCGAGGCAATACCACTGCTCAGCGACAACCTTTTTGTGTCCCTCCTTCTTGTCTTCCGCAAGACTGGCAATTTTCATGATATCCATGGGTTTGATCAGTCCTTGGAGCTCCTGGGGCATATGGGGCATCTCCGCATAAGCGAGACCGGCTGAAAAACGATGCGCCTTTTCCTCTTTTTTGGCCGCCTCCCCTTTCGCATCGTCCTCCTTGGGCGTCTTTGCCGCCGTCTTCGCCGGAGAACGGTTCTCTCGTTCCTCGTTAAGAGTCAAGGTCCGCGACCATGTCGCAAGCTGCTTCACGGCTTTAGCTTCCCCATCCGAACCTTTCGTGCTCCGTTGCAGCGCTTCCCATTCAGCCGCTACCATTTTCTCCAACGTGTCCTTCTCCTTCCTGGCTATGGAAGTTAGGCCCTGGATGTATATCGGTGTCACGAGAGGAGTGGGCTCGCCAGGGTACGGGACGAGCAACGAACGTTTGCGGAGAATCTCGGGGTCGACAGGGTCCTCGGAGTCGAGAGTCTCCGGAGTTGTCGTTGAAGTGTTAGGAGGGGGATCTTCACTACTCGTAGGTTCAAAGTCCATGTTTGCTGCGGCATTCTCAGTCGGCGGCGGTACCTCTGGTGTGCGAGCAATCGGCAACGATACTTCTGGCGTGCGAGCAATCGGCGGCGGGACCTCTGGCGTGCGAGCGATCGGGGGCGATAAGGCGACGTCGCTCTCGCGCCGCGCTTCCATGGTCTCTTCCTCTAGACGAGTGTGGTCGGGCATCGCATCACGAAGTGAAAGGGCACGACTGGGAAATTCTGCCGTTTTGTTCCATGGCTGAGGCCCCAGTTCCGCCTCTGACCACCTAGCCTCATTATAGAACTGGTTCACTCCGTAGTATCCATCGTCCATCTTTGGAATCTGCTGCTTGGGTTCGGCAACGCTCTGGGCGGCTTCTTCATCTTTGCGTACGTGCGCTAGTTCGTACGTCGCGGCCTTTTCCTTTTCCTTCTCAATGCGCGTATCTCCATTCTTTTCTTCGCCCCGAGTCATCGGGGCTTCGGCTCCTTTAATATATTGGACTGGTTCAACAAGCGCTATAGGTTCGGGGTTTGGGTTGGAATTCGATGAGTTTGCGTCTGGTGCTGCGATGGCTGGGTTCGTGGCTGGTGGTCCGATGTATGGGTTCGTGGGTGGTGGTCCGATGTATGGGTTCGTGACTGTTGGCACGTCGAGCGAGGCGACTGCTGAAGCCAACTGGGGTGCTTGGGATGCATTTTCCACAAGTCGTGCCTCTTGGGGTGCATGCTCGGGTGTTGATGACTGGTGATCCATCGGGACGATGGACTTGCACTTTTTTGAAAGATATTCAAGACGACGCGAGGCAGGGTGTAGCGAGCGTAACTACTTGAGTGGGAAAAGAAGCAGAAAGCACCAGGAGCCGATTCTGTATCAAGTAAAGCGATAAGTAAAGCGACAGACGGGGCCTTTAAGAAGGCGAATGCTTTTGGGGCGGTTGTAAAACGCAAGAGTAAAAGCGTGGTCTAAGCAGAAGAAATAGTTCTGAAAGATGTGCGGGAAGAAACGTAAGGCCTGTCGAGATTTTATACACTCATGGTCCGCTCTAACTCGAATCATGGTTCCTGAAGTCTCCTCTTTCCCAAACGTGGGTGGATCATCACGGTTCCGTGGTTGCGGGTCCACGTGACTCATATATATATATATATAGTTTGGGTGGGGACGCGGTCCATTATCTCGCCGCCCCACTGAGAACAGATTGAGAGGTTTAATTCATATACCGCATGGATGGTGACGTAGTTTCTTCTTATTCTGGACTGTTTCGAGAACGCCCGTAGAAGGAAGGATTTGTCGCTGTCTGAGATGGACAAAGATAGGTATGTATTTAGTCTGGCGAGATTTGAGCACATTATTTCACAATTCTCGATGATGCTAGCATTGTCAACTGATTGATCAAGATTGCACGGTGGTACGGTACTTCTTTGAGTGATTGTCAGGAGTAGAATTATCGAGGATTAAAGAGCCCTGAAAGACGGCATAGGTGCTGGGTTACAATATTTATCGAGATACATACACAAGGTCAAGTGATGGTCATGTGGGCATGCCCAAAAAAATAAGAAAGCAAAAGCAAAAAAGGTATTCGAAGACTGATAGTAAGGACAACTGATCCGTCAACCCACCCAGTGGTACAGAAGAGTCAATGTTTGACGTTGAAACCTCACCCCCGAAGGAGCTTTAACAGCGCTAACTCGACCACTGGGGTAGGCTTAAAGATCAACTGAACGTTGTACCAGAGCCCGAAGATTTTGAAGTCGCCAAGCAATATAACTATTTTATACCCTTGGAACCCCCGTTTCACTACCTACACACCTTATGGCCTTCTATTTCCAGGTCTTTGTTCCCTTGTCTTCTCCGCCAAGTGTCTACAAAACTACGATTCTTAGTCCACATTCCAAGGATTAATCCCACTATCTCCTCCTTGCTCGTTTACTGCCCGCGACTTTAGTCAGCCCGGGTACATTGCTTCGATAGCTTTTCAGCTTACGGCCTCTATCTATATGTAGGAAACTAAAAAGCCATCATTACGCCAAAACACACTTCACTATAGGCTGATCCACCACCTATAGCCACATCTTTCATGGCGAAGGGACAGCAGGTAGTAGTGCCGGTATTGGGCAAACTACGCCGTGTGGCTAAGAAGTCTTTACTCGAACATGGCTCCGTAGCCTTTCGTGTCTTTCCCGAAACACCAAAAGAGTCTCAACTTACACGATATTCGTACAGCGTAACGAGACTCATTCAGTGGAACGCATGGTCCTAGGTTCCCCGGCGAGTTTTCCGACTAGGAATGAAGCTTCGTCAGTCTAAGCATTAGCTTTATTATTGACTTTGAGAATGGGGAACACTTGCCATGCACCCCGTTTTAGCCCACGTACACGACCCCTTCCAATTAGCTCGAAGGAGTTAGAATTTTCCTCCAAAGATTCACCTCCACATCTATCCGAGCGTCTATCCTTTCTGTTCTTGATGGCCGTAGGTAACGCTTTACATGTTGCTATATATAGCTGTACGTGATGCCATATGCGAGGCCGTACGTATTGCCGTATCAGTGGCCTTGCGCGCTGCCTCGCGAGCTGCATTCTGAGCTGGCGGGGCCTCAAGGCCGTATAAGAAAGGCCGCATAGGAGAGACTCTACGTGAGGCCGTACGTATAGCCCTACCTTAAGCTGTACGCGGTAGCCTCTCTGTTTCGTTTTATTGCTACCGTTCTTACCTACGTGCCCGGGAGTTTGCTGAAACTCTCTATATATTACCATATAGAGGCTCCTTTCCAACGAATCTAGAGACACATCACAAAGGACGAACTTAGGGACACATCACAAAGGTCGACACTGTAGATGTTAGGCTACCTTTTGGATAGCTGCATAAGTGCTCCCGGGCCACCCCTTGCAGTGGTGTTGAAAGAGCAAAAGTGGAGCGAAGCATTCAGAGTATGAGAGTCCATTGTTATCTATTGAGAGCCATATAAACAGCCTCAGTCGTACCGCTAATCCTCATCCCCGTGTCCCTAATCCTCTGCCTCGGAGTTCTCAGCCTCGGACGCGTCTGTATCGTACATTAGTAATCTATCAGAGCACGTTTGACTGTGCCTACATACCGTCATAGTGACCCTGGCCATTCATCCACATCAAACGCATCTCTCTCTCCGAGACCTCATTGCCCGCGCAGGCGTCAATCAGGGCATTTCGCCAATTTGCGCGAGACAGCCACCATCTGGTGGCTTCATGCCGACGGCGACAGTGGCTTCGCAACATCTCTAGGCCAGCTGGAATGTACCGGATCTCATCCCTCGAACATTCCATGCATTGGATGCTCACGTAGGTTCCGTCATGGAGCTTCACGACCGGCGCCCAGTGCTGCATCTCCATTTTGGCACGCTCGCTGAGGGGGGGGTCTTGGTGCTGGGGCGGCGGTGAGCCTGGCTCGTACTCTACAAGACGAGGCCCGAATTTGACTCGTTTGGACGGGCCCGGCCTCTCCGCGCGCAGCGAACGCTTCAATATACCTCTACGAGAGCTTGCGGGAGTATGAGTACTCTCGTCCTCGTCATCATTATAGGAGTTATGAACGAGGCCATGAGCGCCAAGGTCTAGCTCGGGATTATCATCCACGCGAAGGGGCGACGGAACAGAAACGGGTGACCAAACTGGGGCTATCGGCGAGCGTTGCGGCGCCGGGTGGTCGCTGGCTTTCCAGAGAGTCTTCGTGGATGGTACTGTCTTAGCAGCAGTTTTCGTTTTGGTAGAACTAGGGCGAATAGCAGAAGCACCAGTAGTTGCGGTAGTTGTGGCGGGTACGAGAGGACTCGAGGCGCTTCCACCTAATACGGGCGGGCGTGTCCTTGTAGCGGCCGCGGTTGGAGCAGTATCAACATGATGTGCTTCGGTGATCTGTTGGCGTACGGGTTCGCTTTCGGGAGAAGCAGTCTGCGACCTACCACGCTTTCCACCGGTCTTTAGAAGACTACTGATACCATTTACAGCATCATCCACAACTTCGCTAGAGACTGGGGAGCTTAATCGGTCGGAAACACCCTCGACGTGAGCATTAGACGCGGGTGGGCACTCGACCTTCTCGATTTGAGGAGCGTTAGGAGTTTCGTCATGGAGAGCTTGGACCTGTCTCGGTAAAAGCCAGCCTACGGTACACTTTACCAGGGTCATCTGTGGGCTCAGCCGAATGTTGTGGCCTTGGTGGAGGTGGTTCTGAAACCCGCCCACGCCTCTGAGAAACTGCGCGCGACGGCGGGTTCGGGAGGCTGTCGCATTGCCATCGCACATGTAGCAACGTAGCTCGACGAAGGTACCATTTGGATCTCGAACTACTGTGGGGTATCGGGGAGAATAACTGGCGACCGGGGTGGGAGTGTGGCGTGCGATTTCTGGGTCGGATTGTGTGAACGGTCCCAGTGGGTTCACTTTAGGATCAACGCCGTTAAAGGGATAATCGAGGAACGACTTCGCATGCTCGAGTAGGGCCTAAAAGAGCTAAAAATAAGTTTTAATGGATGGCGCGATATTAACTTACGGATCCTGAGCGAGCGACTTCAGCCATCTCGTCCCACAACTCTTCTAGTTGCCTCTTTATCTCCCTCTTCTCCTCCGCCGTGGCCGGGGTGGTATCTCCTCTATCTTCCAATCTATCGCATAAGATGGGCACCTTTACAAGCCTAGTGACTAGTTTCTCACAGGACAGGAGCTCGAAAGCCCAGACATCGCGAGTTGTCTGGAAGCGATACAAGGATCGCGGATCAAGATGGTCTTCGGTGTGGGGAGCATTTGACGCCATGTTTTGCAATACCGGCGATCTCGAAGATGGTGGTGATAGCAAGATGGAGACGCAAACGCTCGCAACATCAATTAGTGGAGTGGCTGGAGCTCGCGGATGGAAATGCAAGTGCGGCGGCGATTAAAGGCTTTGCGGCAATCGACGGAGTGCTATCACCGGTGAATATGGAGAGCTATAAGACTACTACGGTAATAGACAATATGTCTAGATAGGCGAATCTGTTACTGCTTGGCTCGAGTCTTGCTTACTAGAGACCACTGTCAGGGGTGGCCCAGGTAGCATGTATGCAATCTTCTAAGAGGTAGCCCAATATCCACAGCATCGACCCCTACGCCGTGTTTCTATTACAGTACCAGACCATATTTCTGAGCATACGGAATCTGTCACTGTTTAGTCCGCGCTTGCTCACTGAATGTTACTGTGAGGGGTGGCCTGGCTAGCATGTATGCATTCCTCTAAAGGTAGCCTAGTATCTAGTGCGTTGATATCTACAGTTCATTTTCCTTCTTCAGTACTGGCCTCTTTCTCCGGGAACACGAATTCATCCCTACCTCGCTCAGATTTTTCTTACTAGACGCCACTGTAAGGGATGCCCCGATAACTCCAATACACTCACCTAGAAGGCAGTCTAATATCTGCTATATGGACCTTTATATTATATTTTCCTACTATAATATAGGGCAATATGGCTGGGCACGCTGATCTATTACTCCTCGGCTCTAGTCTTGCTTAGTAGACACCACTGTAAGGGCTACCCCAATAGCTTCTATATAATTATCTAAAAGCTAGCCTAATATCCACTATATCGACCTTTAAACTGCGCTTTCCTCCTATTATGATAGACCGCATGGCTGGGCACACTAATCTATCACCACTCCACTCGAGCTTTGCTTAGTAGATACCACTGTAAGGGGTACCGTGGCCACTAAGCTGGCACGCAGTCAAATTGCAGTCTAATCTTCACTGCTTGGAACTCGACATCACTCTTAGATCTTCAAAAGTCTTTGGGGGTACCCCAAGCAGTAGCTAGCGGGTGTGCACAGACTTGTTCCATGTGCTATAATACAATTATCCTCACGCTGTGGTTCCGTGTGTGACAGACCTGCACGAGTTGTTGGGAAAAATCGACACGCGCTGTCGTTTTATCCCCAGAGAAGTGAGGTGGTCGTCGGGGATTCAGGAGATAAAGAGACAGGCAGGGAAAACCCAAACGCTGCAACTGCTCACGTCGAGTAAATCTTATGTGTCTCACCTATCCTATGGCTTTGACGCGAATGCCTCCAATGTTCTTGAAACCGGGGGAGTTCTACCCTCATTATCACTCCTCCGAATGTCTTTGTCTGAATTGTCTTCGACGTCGAGGCGTAGGATGGGCCATGGCCGCGGATATAATGATAGGATTCGCAGATGCAGTAGGTGTTTAGGCTGAGGGAGGTCGCTAGATATCGCGTAATTGAGCCTTTGATTCTCGCGGTGGCATGGGTCTTCTCCCGGCTAGCTCACTCGAGGTGGCATCTAGGGTATTAAGCACCTCTTCGCACTCCAACACAGTCAAGGATGGGATTGTATAGGAACTTACGTTCATTTGACACTGCATTTCCACTTTTAGAGCGCGCTGCAAACTAGGTGACGTGACTTTGGGACTGTAACGGCCAACTTCACTCTGGAACGCCCTAGTCCTCTAGAGGAAAAGATCGCTACGCAGGATTAGGTTTCGGTTGCGAACATTTGCAACCCGATGTTGACACTGATCAGGATATCAAGTCCAGAGGCCGCTGGAAGCAAAGAATTTCCCTCGTGTACTGCCATCAGACGCCCTATTAAGGCGTAAATACTCCATAAGATACTACCTAGGCAAGCAGAGCTCAGCGCAAATTGAAGTGGTGAGCCCAAAACGTGGACCTGACGTAGCGCGTCCCAATCGGGTAAGGCGTGGTCACGCTGCCCACCAGGCCACAACAAAACACCTGCTGCAAACTCGAACCTCCAACATACATTCACACTTCCTTCAACACATTAGAATCACCACGCCCTCCCACCGCTCGTGGCTGACCGTCTAAAGATCTTTCTAGCCGCAGGTCTTGCGGCCACAAACTCGAACTTCCGTCAACGTTCAGTCACACTTCCTTCATCACCCACAGCCCGACGTGTTCGAGCTGACAAACATGAGTAAGTCCTGAAACTCCACTTCGACGCTCAGGTCGTCACTATTAGACACACAGCTAACTTTGCTTGTAGCGATGACAGGACGCCCCCACAGCTCGAGCGAGACGGCCCGAGATGGCAGTCCAAAGGAGCTGGAGTTCCAGCTCCTAAAGCAAGAGTTTGAAATTCTTCGCCATCAAATCTTAAACTACTTCACAAGATTTCCTGTGCGGATGGCTAGTATGGCCATCGCAGATCCCTTCGTCCGCCTCGTCGCAACCCGCACCAGGCTCAGCACCACCACCTCGTGCTCGATCAGTATCTGTCGCTGGCCGGTTAACTGTCTTCCCGGCCGCAGGTCTTGCGGCCGAAAAGCCGACTTCAAGCCTCCCTTTCAATCATACTTGGACGAAGGATATGGCAATGCCGAAGATGTACAACGACCCACCCCTCTGGCATCATCCGTCTTGGTTCCCGGTCTTAGATCGGTGCTACTCCTCAGTGGGTTCCCCGGGTTTTTCACCAACATTCATCATGGTTTCTTCGATTAAGAAAGGCGATCGAACTCTTAGAGTCTTTCTTCTACATTGATGAACAGCAGATTCATTGTGCTTCTTCTCACTGTTGCTTCTAGCCGAGCCTGATTCTTCCCTCCGAGTAGTTAGTTAGAAGTGATCCGAATATGACCATTGAAATGGCCAAATCTCCAACTTTGAACTTGTGACCCTCGTATGCCGAATGCGTGTGTTAAGGAGCCTTGAATGAGCACCTTTCAGCATTCCGACTTAGACGTCCACGTAAAATCTTGCAACTCTTTCAACTTTTTACCCCCCATGACCTTTCACGCCAATGGTTTGATCTTCTCGTCGCGTCGGAGGATTTTAGATCTAACCACGATGTGCGCCTGTGCGAGCACCTCACTCGGAGAGTATAAATAATCACTTGTGACTTTCGAATCGCATCCTCAGAGGGCAATGTGTGGTTAGTGTCCATGTTTTCTACTACCTAATGCCAAGGAAGGAGGTAAATAGCTGGGGGATTCTAGTCGACTAGTACTACTCTTCGGTGATCCAACACTAGGGAGGGCCTCATGGCTTTGTTTTAACTCTTCCCAAACTGTCTTCGACCAGGAGTCGAGACAATCGGGCGATGAAAACGTCTTCAACTTGAACTTCGTGAACCTCCGACTCTGCATGTATGAATTCGAGCAGTATAGCCATCGCGACATCAGCCTTTGCAAGACCGCGGAAGAATCTTGCAATACTTTCAAGATTGTTCCCATTTGCCCAAAGCCAAGAGAACAGTAATTAAACACCGACAGCTCAGAATAGTGGCGGATGTCGGACGCTCACTGTCCGATTATTCTTCAGCTTACTGCGACGGCAGCCTATGTAAACCCGTACATGCGTAGATTCTTGAAACCCTTTCAATTTTCTTCATACCTTCCGAAAATACTAGCAGGTAGCCGGCACGGGCCGTTTGAAAACGGCGGGAAAATACGACATGAGGTGTCGTTTCTTCCCAGCTTTTACGTTACAGAAATTGGAAACCGGAGTTCGTCGTCTTAGTCTTATTTATTTTAAGCAAACGTGACGTGTTGCACGTGGTCTCAGGTCTTACGCCCCACTTTCTGATCCGAAGCGAAGCGGGAACGAGCCGAAGCGCTAGTCTGAGATCGGATGGTTCGATCGGGAGGTAAAGTTGACGACGCCTCTTATGTAGTACAAGTTTAGCTGGCCTTGGATCACTATTGCTAGAAGTTGTTTCCGGTAGTACGTGCACTCATAGTTTTCGTCTGTTATAACTCCTTACTATTAATTGTAGAAGTACATCTTCTGTTTGAAATTCTGTATTTTTATCCTGGCAGCTTTTCGACAAATTCATCGGAGGCAGGTCACTACAGGATGATAAGCAAAGCTGAAGAATCATTGTTTAGACCAGTATTCCAGGAACTTTGCTCACTTACCGGTTGTTTGAACGCTTGCACTCAGTTCAGAGAAACTAATAGAGGCTTGTGTGCTACATTCCCAGGCAGCGGTCCTTCCATTCACTGGTATAAGGTTCTATACTAAAGGGTATGGGAAATCACCACTAGAGAGTTGTGTTACTCGCATCGGGTAAATGGCAATGAGTGCTTGGGAAAGCGCTAGCCTCCGCAGAAACCGACGAGCAGACTCAGGAGATAGCACTAGCAAAAAATGGCGAAAACAACCTCACGGACGGGCACATAATGCTTTACAGAGGTAGTGTGATATCACTTCTCGTTGGCTGCCCTGAGCGGGTGAATGGGCCACGTCCACAGGTGTTCTGTCACACAGTACTATAAAGCCTCCCTGGGAATCCCAAAATCGTGCCGAAATCTCTCTTCCTCCAGCCTATACCACCACTACCGGGTTCTGTCTCCCTTTCCACATATCCTCTACTCCAATCAAAATTTCCCAGTCTCTCTACAATTGCATATCTTTTCGGAAAGGGTGCTGTTGCTGTGGTTGCAAGCCATGTACATGTATCGACGAAACTTCGCTTCTCCGAAGGATGTTCTCACCTACTATACATCCTTGAGTGACATCGAGTCACAGCTTCTCCGCCAATGCGGGGATTTGTTACGCCAGATAGAGAGCCTCGCTGCCAATCCCTGTACGCATATGCAGGCTCTGGGACTTAAAAAGCAATATCGCGAGTTATTAGCAAGGCTTCATCAGCTTTCTGGCGCCAAATTTGTAAGTTTCTTCCTTGGCAGAATAAATGACCAACGCCCAATGGTTTAATATATGTTGATAATCTAAGTATAATGCTAACTATACTAGACACTTCTGCAAGATTGTGCAAATGTACTCAACCCAACAAACTGGGGTACCGACGGGGCTACTATCTCCCAGAACTCAAGGCCTATGGCAGCCTCCCTCTCCGGACGTTCCAATGACAATGCTACTGGCGAATCTTCGAGATCAGTGCAAGACACGCTCACTGTCCCAGCCCAACCTGACGGACCCGTAAGACCTCCAACACAACCGTCTACCACAAGCGTTTCTGGCACGGTTACACCCTTCGATGGAGATGAGATCGATCTGGCAGAGTGGCCGACTATCATACGTACGCTAGAGAAAGTATGCCTCGAGCTTCGGTGTTGCGAGTGCAACGGCAATACGCTGGGGGGTCGGTTCATTAGGGGCTCGGAGGGGTTTCGTCACCACTTGGAACGTAATCATGATACGGTACTCTCTCTCAATGAGGTGGTCACGCGATGTTGGATGCGGACGCTTTCTGAAGAAGACATTGTTGCTCTGATGGCAGGCGACTCTCAAATCGAGCAGGTACCATGTCTACTCCAGCCCGTTGTAATATGCAACTCCAGTGGGCTCTTTGCGCCTGCCTTGCGAAATATCGCCGAGCTAGAGAGCATGGATACATCAGCCTCGCACCTTCTGTCGGATACTGAGCCAATTCAGCTACCTTGGGATGCTCTAACGGATGCTCCATTTGCGGTAGACCCTTCAGATCAAGAAATCGATCGAATCGTAGAGCAAGGCATTACAGCTCTTCTTGCTGCCCTCGAAGAAGCAGATCTGGAGCCCAATCTTGGGGCCTATGAAGCCGGTTCGCAACCCACTACTACGCCGCACGAGGAGTCGAGCATTTCCGCGAGTCCACAACCTATTGCTCCTGACGAAATACCTGAAGTGAGCCTCTCGGAAGGTCCTCAGTCGTTCAGCGTTCATGAGAGCGCCGATCGCGTCGTAGCCTCTGATGGCCTCTCTGGACTGGAATATCCAGAGGAAACGTATCTTCAAGATGATCCCCAGCGTAGCAAAGAGGAGAAGGATGTTCTAGAGCAATCTTCAGACGAAATTGACGCTCGGTTGATCTTAGGTGACCTGCGGCCAGCCGATCCTTCCAAGCGGCCCTTCCTGTCGGCTTTCACAGATATTCCTAAAGAACAGCATGATGGAAGCAAACGAGTCCGGTCCGATTCCCCCATTGAGCAAACCGAACTTCTCAACAAAGAGGATAAGCCCGCAGACGAAGGGGAAGGCTTTACGTCAACGGAAGGACTAGTACATCCCATGGACGAGCATACCGGAATTGATTATCCTATTGAGCAAATTGAAACTTTGGAAGAAGAGGATAAGCCCGCAGACAGAGAAGAGATAACGTTAGAGGAAGGACAAGGAGAGCCCACGGACAAGCATGTCGGAACTACGATCGAAGAAGCTCGTCAGCCATACACCTCTATCATAAGTGAAGCTGAGGTATCGGAGCTTCTCACATGGGCACCAATCGTGGAACTGGAAAACGGCGAGTTCTGGAGCCTGCGCTGTGTGCGATGCGACCAAGATGGCCTGAAACATGTGCCCCGGCATATCGACGACCTGCGTGATCACTACATCAAATATCATCGTAGCCTTCTCTTCACTGGCTCCAAATGGAAAGCAGACCTGATCAATATCTGTGCAGGTAAAGCACTCTCCCTCTGCGAGCTTAAGCAGATCTTTGACGTGGGCCGCGCTTGTTAGAGTTGGAAATGGCGGGAATAGTCTGTTGAACACTTGCGGGTACTTTGCTGGCTTATGATTTGTCCCTGGATCGCGGGGGAGGACACTGCAAAGTAGCGGAATGCAGAAATTATATCCACCCAAGCGGGGCTGAACTCAAATGCAGTCGTCGATCGGAGGCATTGGGCTGAGAGTAATATGAGAGGGCGTCCTCAATCGGACGACTCGTGCTGACCTACTGCCTCAATGCGTCCGCAAGTGTCCCCGGTAATTGCCGTTTGAGCCTACAACTAAAATTTTTAAGCTTGCATTAGCTAGGAAACTCACTTGGTCGAGCTCTGTTTCACACCTCCTGCAATTTACGTTTCGTGGTATGATCAATATAGTGTTACAGTGTAGTCCTGTGCTCCTCTAACTTGATTGAATCGATTGAAGCAATATTGATAGCTAAGCCCCGGAAGCCCGTTCATATACGATACCACATACCGACAATTACTCGACGACGATAAGCTCTCAAATTCACAAGGCCGAGTCGGTATTAAAGACGCCTGGATCCCACTCATAGAATATCGCGTTTGCCGGGATAGTCCCCGAGCGTTCCGATTCACCGCAGTCTTCCTCAGAATTACCCTACTATATAGTAAATGGCCCGGAAGCACTACTTAATACATCGCAGCCCCCGCCAAACAAGGCCATCGTACAGAGGTATGTGGTGCTTGAATGCCTCTCCCCACCATCTCCGTTTCTAGCCACCGTGTCCTTTACTGCTTCCCTCCTGTCAACCTCTTCAAATATCTGACAGTGACGCCCTCACGCTGCAGACGGAAGATATGGACCGTAATGTTACGGACCTGACCTCTGAGAGGGTGGTTCACGCCAACTTCGTAGAGCTTCAGCGATCGCAAGCACAACTTGAAGGGCATTGGCAGCATACCCGAGCCCGATTGGACGACAAAACTCGCGGAACCCTTCCTCCACAAGAGCTTGCAGCCATTGTTGCTCACGAGCAGAATATTCTTGCAGAATTCGAACGCCTTGCCACGGAGAGACATGTGAGTTCACTTCGATATTCCCGAGCTCAGCTTTACAAAGCGCCTACCTAAAAGGCTTGTTCTAACCCTACTAGACGCTTCTACAGGCCTATACAAATGCTCGAAACCTTATAAATAGGACAACCAACGACAACGGTAACTCCCAAATACAAGCGTCTGGGGATGCTCCTATCGCTAGACCAACGAGTGTTCCTTCTATGGCCAGCTGTACCGCTGCAACTCCAGAAGACGCGCCTATATATCTGGCTCCTGTCCCTGTCATCCCCGCTGCTCGTTATTACCAACAGAGAAGCCCGGACTGGGACAGTAACTCCGTAGAAGGTCTTTTATCGAGACTTTCGGCATGGGGGAGTATAGTTCGAACTCCTGATAGAAGATATGTGGAGTTGCAATGTTTCATATGTAATGGTAATGCCTATAGCATGCCCGGAAGCTGTGATCTCGAGCTGATCACAGGCGTCGAGGGTTTCCAACGCCATATCGCGCGGGATCACGGTGAGAACCAACCACACAGCGCCCGTGCAGTGTTAGCCCTGTGTACAAGAAGAGACCTCGGTTCTGAATCGGATGTTTCTGCCCTTTTAACTGGCGAGCGGAATGCACCCAAGACCACAAGGCGGCGTTGTAAGGCGGCAGGCGAGGCCCACGGACCATGGGATCAACCGAAACAACCAATTCTACCTACTAAGACGCAGACTGTTTCCGAAATTCCTTTTTTTCGTCAACTGCGTCAGTCTTCCACTTATGTTCTGACAAGTGGCGGCGCGACGTTGGAGCCGGGACTCGAAGACCGCACATTTCCTCCCCTTCACCATACATCGCCTCATATATTACCGGCAGACTCGAGTACACATGCAGGCCTTGCAGCTCCTGTCAGGGACGTCTGTTCTCTCAGCACAGAAGGGCAAGTCCAGCTGGCTAACGAGACCCGGATTGTGGAAGAGACACGTGTGAATGATATCGGGTTAGAGCGGTCACACGCCACGCTGTCAACCGAAACATACGACCGGGAGAAGATCGGCGCATGCAAGCAGAGCGCTGCCGGTGATGAAGTACTCCCGCTTGGAGATTTGGATTTGGACAGCATTGCCGTCGGGCCTCAAGGCATGTTACACTTTCCCTCAGCTGCTCCGAACCATAGGACCCCATCACACGCTCGTTCAACATCTTCCGTCCCCCCAGGCCAATCAAGCTCATCTTTTTCCCCGTACGATACCAAAACAGAGCAGCACACGCTGACAAAACGCCCATGGCCTGCAGCCTTGCACCAGCAAAGCGGAGCGCGGGATAACCCACCGAAGCGAGTGCGATTTGATTCTCCCATCGAACAACCAGAGCCTCCTGAACAAGAGCATATTCCTATCTCGCCATCAGAAGATCATTCTATTCTAGATTTAGAAAATCATCCTATCCCACTTCAAGAAGAGTACCCTATCCCACATCAAGAAAACCACCCTTTGCCACTTCAAGGAGTCCACCCGATCGCTGAAGAAAACTCCTCACTCGCCAAAGATGAAAATGCCATCACCGGAGAAGACCACCTTATCGCCGCAAAAGACACATCCCTCGCTAAATACGAAGAACCCATCACCATCGAGAATCAAACGCAACCACCCCCAAAACAACCTCTCCTATCCTCCTTCGAAGAAGCAGAACTCCTAGCCTGGGCCCCCATCATAAAACTCCCCAATGGCTCTTACCGAGAAATCCGCTGCAGAATCTGCCATTACCAAAAGAAACCTTTCAAACCCCGCCACATCGACACCCTCCGGGATCACTACATAACCGACCACGGAAGAAAGTTTTTCGCAACCTCAAACTGGGAAGCAAAACTCATTGAGGACTGTGCCGGCGATATGATACCGCCAATTCTAGTTGATTTCATCTATGCTATGGATCGTGACTACTATTATGGTATGTGGTTATTCTCGAATGAGTGCGGGTATGGTGCTAATGTGAAATGCAGGATGGGAAATAGGGGAAGCGGCGGATGACAGCGACGACGGTACCATTTCTGTGACTTCTACAGCCGACTCCAACGATTACAGTTCCAGCGAGGAGTTCCCTATCGAGCGAATCCTCGCCGAAAATGACGAGGGCGGCGAAATGCTGTATTTGATCAAATGGGCAGATCAGGGATTGCATCGGTACGTCGGCCGCCCGCAAAACCATATGTCAAGTTCTTGCATACTGACGACATAAACAGCTGTACGTGGGAGCCTGCCAGCGCGCTCTCAGGCATGACCATCCTGCAAGAATGGGAAGAGTGTAGAGTTATCTACATGTATGACGCTTTGGAGGAGAAGACAGGGCCGCAGTATAGGGAATGGCGTGGATATAACGACCATAATATACTGAAGGTCGAGAACGCGTTTAGGAAGTTTGATGAAAGGAGGGCTGCCCGCCGGAGAGCTAGACGCGATATACGTATCGAATTGGACCTTCCTGCTGGCGCTGAGCATGAGAATGAGTAAGAAGACTAGCTTGGAGAGTGAGAAGAAATGCCTGAACGACCGGCATGGACAGCTGCTACAGGGCTAGATGTGTTGAGGGAGTGTCAGATAGTCGGATAGCTGTACCGACCCATCGCGAAAGGGACTTGATTCCTCTTGCAAATCAAAATTATCGTCATGCGTGATCAGTGCGACGACACGAAGCTAAAGTCCCTGATACTGGAACTATTGCGGCAGCTTCTTGCGTTCAAAACTGAATGGCCAAATCTTCCTTCGGTAATATCACAAAAAAGTGTAAAGACATACTAATACTCCATGCAGGTTCTTCAAACCCGTAACCTTCGCCTTACACTCCGTCAGACGATACTCTACTTGGAATAACATCCAGAATCCGCATGCCCATCAACATCATCAAGCCACGTGCCTTCTTCTTCCACACGGCGAACCACATCTCCCCTGCTGCTACTCCGCGGGCATTAAGTACGACTGTTAATACTTGGACGACGAAATGCGAGCCCTAATCTCCACCGGAGATCTTCCCTCGAGCGTGGCATGGCCCCAAATTAGACAACGAGGCCTTGACTACGGAAGTAACCAAGCTACACGCGGCTTTACCGGTCCACGGCTCCTATATCTCGATTTCTTGAAGCAAATCGCGCGGCGTCTTCGAGCGGTACACGGGGCCGAGAAGAAACCCTGGGCTTGTCACATGCACTGGCAACGAAATGTGCGAGATTGTACTCTGGCAGACGAGCGGAGAGAGTGAAAGGCGCTTTCTTCGAGCACTGAACTACCTAAGCTTTCGAAGAGAATAAGGGGCCTGGAGAGGGCACCGCTAGATGAAGCCTAGTCCGGCGGTTATCGGTCTATGAAAGTTACATTGGACACTGGAAAAGGGTGCCGGGCTACATTGCCTATGTAGCCCATGGAACTGCAAGGACCTTCAAAGGCTTTTGAAGGGCGTACGGAGGGGAAGGGACTCGACGAAATGGGAACAGGCCGTTATATTCACCACCGTAAGCCGGTACAGATTTGTGAAGACGTACTCGCTGACCCAAGCACGAGCTATAACGACCAGTCCCAACATCGACGAAACTAACTCGCACCTGTATCGAGGTCCTAAGATTCGCAAATCGAAACATAGACTTCTAGTCACTTTACAGACAAAATGGGGGTAGTGAGCACATGAACTCGAAACGTCGGCACAGCTGACAGGCCACTGAAGATACACATGAAGTCACGCGGAGATGAGAAATAGACCTGGATGCTAGGTTTGTGAAGAACAATGGAGTGGGTACACGTCCTAGAGAGATATTAGTGACCACACGGACGCTACAAAATCACGTAATTGGCACATAGCCTCGTTGGAGCAAAAAGTAAAAATAGAGAAAAACGCTAAGTGAGATTCGAACCCAGGCTAGGCCTAGACACTCGGGAAAGGTGCGTAATCCGATTCCAGGCTAAAGCCTGGACGCCCCAGAAGGATATCTTAGAGAAGCAACCACATCATCAGTCCATCGGTACGTCTACCCACAGAGTCACAAGCGAAATGTTCCAGTCCCTAAGACTGGTGGGGCTACGAAAATTAAACCAACTGTATAGTCTGATGATCATTCACACCTCTTATAAAGAATGCACCATGAATTGGGGTATTTAAATTGAATTTGGAGCTTGATCGATTCAAGGTGAAAGATACTGATCGCTAGTCTTTTCTCTAGCTAATCTAATTAGACGCAACGCCTCCAAGCAGATTTACGAAAACTCATAGAGCAATGGCACAGGTTGAAAGTATCGGTCTTGTTAGACCGGTCCTCCATTATTTTTGTAATGCTCGCTATGAGAATCACCTCATCGCTACGAACTTGGCAGAAGCAATCTTCCATGATCACTCCCAGCTGAAGCTTTCACGCCACAATCACATGATAAGCTCCATAGTCTTCTGATTGAATCAGGATTGATCGTGAAACTAATGGTGACTTCTTGAACCATATCAATCGCCTTCGCGGGGGTTTACTGGCGATTCGCAACCCTGCATTCGTGACTGGATGTATGCTCCCAAGAAGACCACCATGATACGGTGGCCATGGTTCCGACAATGATGACAGTGTCCACGGCAACAGAACGCTCAATGCGTGCTTCGCGCGAGTGCCACCGTGTCCAGAAGGCGAGTACACGAATTGCTTCCCGTAGAAGCAACGACCATCGTGAGGTGGATGATGAATGTAAGAGGGCCGCGATACGCAGGAATGGCGATGAGAAGTCGAAGGTGGGAGGGAAGAAATGAAGGAGAAACGCAACAACAGATTGTCTGCCAGAGAAGGTGGATTTACCGTTGTATAGGTCTACAAGAGCGTGACTTCAGCAGAGATGCGAGCTATTGACTCACGCCGAGACGTCCAAATATAGAACGAATGAGCTGTTAAGAAAGGAGGCCGCTACCGTGGTTCACGAGCACGCTGGCACGTGGCTAGCCACCCGACGGGCTGGGTCTAGATGCCTGCGCCGAGGTCGAACCATGCGAACTCCCTCACCCGTGGATACACCTTTGAAGCTCCAGTCCATTCTAGAATTAACTAATCTGCATTTTCAACTGCTACACACGACCAAGGGGCTTGCGCAACGCGCTCAACACCATGATTATGCTGCGACGCGAAGGGGCGACCGCCAACAATAAAGAGAACAACGGAGATCCCGCATATAGGACTAAATCATAAGTCTGGGCCCAAGGATCCGGCACTGCTTGGCGCCAATGTTGCTTACTTGACGCCTCTGTGGGGGGTAGCCTGGCTGCTGAGCAGCTGACTAGTCAAGAGGCAGTCTGATCTACACTGCTTAGAACTCGACAGCGCCCGTAGATCTTCGAAACACTGTCAGGGTACCGTAAGCAGTGGCGAGCCAGTGTGCCCAGACCTACGTTTGTCACTTCTGGATAGTGGTCAAGATCCTCAATTTTCACCCTCGGCCGAATGAACTCCTTTTGCTTTTCTGAACTATACGCTCTTTTCTACGAGCTCTCTTTTACGCACCATAATCGTTAGAGGCAAGTCTGTCGGACAGAACACCTGATACGACGACTACCACGTCTCAACCACTGCGATCATTTGGCAATGTTTACGGTTCTCGCTGATCCTCCTGGTGGAATAAGCTCTCTTCCTCCGCGGCCTCGTCGTCGCCGTCGATTCCGTTGGGGCTTTAAGCTTTGCGTCAGAAAGGTTGTCTTCGCGGTCGGTATGCCGCTACCTCTCGAGTTCGCTTTGGGCACGAGAAGCCCCCTTTTGCCCCGGAAAGAACATTACTTAGCTGTGCACGTGCTGCTATGTCTTTCCCTCTCTGGTGAATGTTTTCCGTGGAGAGCCTCTTATATTCTCTCGCAAGCAGGGCGAAACGACGCTTGATCAAGACCATTTGAAGCTGCACTTCAATAATAGAACAGTGTGGCCCCTTTAGGCTACCTGGAAAACATTCAAGTGCAGGCGGTTTGTAATCTCGCTGTGCTTGAGGGCTTGAATAGCTCGATCAGCTCTACCCTCGTTGACAAAACTTTTAGCCGTTGTGGCCTCGGCGTAAGCCCGGTAGGCACTTAGGTAGTAGAGCTTCAGAAGCTCGTCACGTTTTGTTGGGGTCTCGCTGCAGCTCCCCCACATGCTCGGGTCGTCCCACCACACAACAGGGGTGAATTGCTAGCCGAGTGACGCTAGACATTAATTCGGTACCGAGGTCGGTGGAGTACCATGTCACGTCATCGGCATGGAAAATGGGCAATGGCAACGAAAACATCTAGCCTTCTTCCCCTCTGCTGAACAATCAGACCGAACCTCAAATCAGACCTCATGACCTGCTTCTGAGCTCCCTTATCTTTCCAATATGCACGGCGTTGCTAAACACGCTGTTATCGTTGCTCTCATTCCTGCCTAAGGTGGTGTCATAACAGCCACCTGTGTATAGAGGCTCCAGTGGATTGGCCAAGATCGAGATTCTAGAACCTAGCGTCGCCAGATCGCTGCTCGTTCGAAATAATTGCCACCTCTTGCGAATCAGCTAGACGCGTACCGCGATTGTTAGCACAACCCAGACACGGCAACTATCTCTTTCTGCTAGACGCCACGGGCAGGGGCAGGCTTATTCCAAGGTACCTTGTTTGCGGGAGCTATGAGAATTACTGTTCAATACCACTGATCAAGGCCGTTGATAGCGGTAACAGGGGCGGGTGACCAATCGCAGCTGGGGAGCTAGGTTGTATGGAACAGCAGGTACGGTATTGTTTTCCGAGGGTGTCTTACCTCGTAATCAGTGCAGCATGTCCGGGCTTCATACGGTAAGGAGTAACAGGTTGGAAGCGCTTGCAGTTTTGGGGTATGTGGTGCGTCAGGACTCTACTTCGTGTGCGCCACAGAGCAAGCAAAGCATCTAGCCTTGTTGAAAAAATTGCAGCGGCGGCAAAAGCTATCTCTAGATATGAACCATGTTTTCTATATCTTCAGCTTGAAGTCCATGTTCCTGTCCAACAATCTTGGCCTTCCTTGCCCACCACTCTTCTCATAAGCAGTTCGCATCTTCACTGGCCCACAATGGCTGAGAAAGCCGCATCAATCACGTCCTCGACGTCCTCAACTGTCTCCCGTAGCTGGCGAGGATGGCTGTGGGACTCCGCCGATGTATCGAAAGAGGAACGAAGATTTCTCTTCAAGCTGGACGCTACGCTCTTGACTTTCGGAACCCTTGGAATGCTGATCAAGTGGATCGACACCTCCAACATCACCAATGCTTTCGTCTCCGGCATGAAAGAGGACCTCGGCCTCTATGGTAATCAGTACAACTACATCGTCGTCTCCTGGACCGTTGGTTATATCATTGGGCAGTGGCCGTCCAACATCATCCTGACTCGCGTCCCTGCTCACATCTGGATCCCCTTTCAAGAGATTGGCTGGACCGTCTTTACGTTTGCCCTAGCTGGTGCCAAGTCATATCATGCAATCCTAGGACTTCGATTCATCGTTGGTCTTTTCGAGGCGGGATACTGGCCTGCTCTTTACTACGTGCTCGGGTCTTGGTATAATAAACGTACGCTGCTATCCTTTGCCTATTCAGGACACGATTGCTAACACATTACGACAGGCGAGCTTGGAAAGCGAAACGGTATCCTGCAGTCAGCTGTCTCGATTGCGCCCATCTTCAGTGGCTTCTTGCAAGCTGGTATCTACAATGGCCTCGACGGTCATGCGGGTCTTGCTGGATGGAGATGGTTATTTGGTACGAGATCGCTTACCGAAGACGTCGTGAGCCTCTGGCTAACATGTTGCAGTCATCAATGGTGTCATTTCGTTGCCTATTGCCATCTTGGCCTATTTCTTCCTACCGGACACGCCAGGGACCGCCAAACCCAGCTGGATTTTCAGCGAGCGTGTAAGTGTTCATGTGGTGCGCAGAGCTGGAACTAAACACATCTCACACCTACATAGGATATCCAAATTGCCAAAGAAAGAATGGCAAGGGCCGGTCGCAAACCCGAAGGCAAGCCGTACACCGTCAAAACCTTCCTCGGCTTTCTGACGAGCTGGAAAACCCTCCTTTTCACACTCATCTTCACGATGCAGCCATTTGGGTCCCAACCCTTCACGGCGTTTGTCTTCTGGCTCAAGGCGCACAACAAGAAGGGGAAGCCAAAGGTCTACTCGATCGCCCAAATCGTAAGTTCTCTTCCGGATCGTTGTGTTGAACGCATGGTAAAGCCCGATACTGATATCACTTGACAGAACGAATACCCCACACTCGGTAACGCTTTCACGGCTGTGTACTCTCTGACATGCGTTTGGCTCTCCGACGGGCCACTACGAGGGCGCCGATGGCCCGTCATTCTATTCTCCAACATGATCGCCATCGTTGTGTTCGTCTTGCTGGTTGTCACCCCGGTCATGGGCCCTTTCTCACATCGTGCACCTTTGTACATCGTATCATCCATCGGAGGAAGTATGGTGCCCTTGACAATGGCATGGATGGCAGAGCTTATCTCCGATAATGCCGAGCAACGAGCCTTCACTGCAGCCGCAATGAACACTCTCCAATGTGAGTATACTTAGACCAAGACCTTTGCAACTTTGCTAACAACGCTATGTATAGACACCTTCCAAGCTTGGATCCCGCTGGTCTGGTTCCAGCAAATCCACCAACCATACGTCACTCCTGGCAACCGCGCCGCCGCCGTAGTCGCGGGCTTCAACATCATCGTCTTCACCACCATCGCCTTTCTCGCCCATAGGGAAAAGTTGGCTAGGAAGCGCAAGCATCAGCTCCCGGCTCCGTCGGACTCGCCCGAGCCAGGGACACCGGTCGACCAGGGCAATGAGAAGAGCTTATCTGTCGGTGTGTTCGCTCTTCCGGCCGAGAGTATAGAAGCATCAGGACGCGCCATCTAAGAATGCAGTAGTCTCTCAGCTTACTGCCTTCACAAATGAGGTACATAGGCCGTACGTTAGGTGATAAGATACTGTACCGCGATAGCACTCGCGAACCACCAAGTACTCAATTCACTCTTTGCGTTCAGTGCTTATATGTACGATCAATTGCGTGAAGTTAAAACGCTTGTGATTTAAATGTTGCTCACCATTCGAGTTTGGTGTACCTTATGTTGCACAATATCTCTATGTAGCTTTGAGGTACCGTCGAAAGCAATCCCCGTTTGCTGCATGCGCCGCAGTTTTTTCTTTGGGTTCCATTTCGTGCTTGCGGTTCCAGAACATAACCCTCTCCATCTTATATGTTCTAGGCTGAAACCATAGCCATGTTGATGAGATGAACACCCATACTATTCAGCCCAGCGCGCCAGGGTGGGATGTCTCGAGGGCAGTCCCCCCATCGAATAGCAACAGAGACGCCATGAATAGGTCTTCCGGAACGAGTGTCAGGCGCTTTGAGGATGTAACTTGCAAGGCGGCAGCTGCGATATCTCCTCTCCTGGCTTAAGGATCCGCACTCCCTCAAAATTCAAGCACACTTCCTTGTGTCCTCGGAGACAGACCAGGTGTTCATGAGTGAAAATTTAAGCTGGCTCCGGTCTCTGGTGAAGGGTTACGGGGATGCGCGGCGTCGATGAGCTCGCTCTGACTGACTGTCGTTGCAAAGCCGCTCTCGGATAATATTCTCAATTCTGCTTCAACATGGACAGACGGGCTTCTAAGGTGTTCGATTAATTGGGTATATACTGCTGAGTGAGAAAGTGATCTTACTCGGCCTAGCCCTGCCGTCGTAGTTCCGGGAGGGGAAACATTCACGACTCCCTCCATCGAATATGCTTACGAGATAAATTCTACGAGACTAGACTCTTACTCCTGAGCAACGGCTTCGCTCCCTGGGCCAAACTGTCTGGGATTGTACTGCCGGAGCGAATGCTGTCCCGGCTAGCGGAATGCTGCTCCATAGCTCGATCTATATCCTCTTTCGATACTAGAGGATCTATGCGACCTTTAGGACCCCGGCCAAACGCACAAACTCCGAAATATTGACAGGCTTGATCTCGGGCGCGTGTTGGGTCCCTCAGTTACAGCGAGAACTCCGACAGAGCCTGATCTTCCCGGTGGTGCGCCTCGAAGCATGGGGTGACAACCTGAGAATCGCTCGGGGTGGGGCAGATTATCTTCGAGCAGGCCTCTTCAGAGACCAGATTTCAATATTCGAGGATCAGCGAGTAGCTCATGCTCTCACAGCAGTCTCGGGTGTTAAAAACGTCCTGTGACCCTGCGCTAGATAGCTTCGCTGTCCGCCTAGACCACCTAATATGCGGGAAGAAGTGAAGATGTGGTTGCGCTAATGTGTTTAGGATAGTAATCCCAAGAAAACTCCATAATTAGACGATCGTTAGTTAGGTGACGAGCAAAGCGAAAGTAAAAAAGCAAAAAAGGTGAAGTGCCTTAAGCGTGATTCGAACCCAGGCTAGGCCTGGACACTCAGTAAGGGCACCGCAAAGAGCATAATCCAATTCCAGGCTAAGCCTAGATGCTCCAGTAGGATATCACCTACTTTACTTAGACCAGGGCGCTACATTATCCATCAGCGTAGCAGGGTTAGGGGTACCGACCGATTATACAAGTGCAGCTGTAACGACCTCCTCACGGTAATCTGTTGTGGGAGGCGTGAGACCGAGTGCACAGGTACAACTGACCGGAGCCCGCCCGACCAACGGACTAACGAGCGAAATGCTCGCTGCTCTAAGCGGGTGTGATTGGTGGTCGCTGCGAAAATTACACTAACTATATAACTTAACTTTCATTCACAACTTATATAGAGTAGGCGCTAGCATAGCACATCCAAGTTTAGCTTTCCACTTCCATCGACAGAGCCCAAGGATGCCTCTTTTCGCTTCTTTTAGAATAGTTCCTCATCTCGCCAGTGCTACAGAGTCTAATAAGAGACATGAAACCGTCACGGCGCGAACGTAATTTCATCGTCCGTGCACATGGGCGTTCCCAAGTAGGAACTATTTAGAACTTCCTTTAGTATGCTTATAAGGGTGCGATAGAGGCGAGGCGAGCCTATCACGTTTAATTTATACAACCCGCAGGGCTGTCAAGCAATCAATCAATCAATCAGCCCCCTCGAGATTGATTGAATTGACGGCTTAGTCAGCAGAGGTCTCAGTTGATTGAATTGATTGAAACCGTCAATATTGGCAATATTGACAATATTGACAGTCATTTGTATGGTCAACCAATTCAGACCCTCCTGATTGATTGATTGAACCTTCTCCAGATAGCCGATTGATTGAATTGATTGCCAAGACTTCAATCAATTCAATTCAACGGAGCAATTGGTTGATTGCTTGACAGCCCTGACAACCCACCCATATTGCGGAATTGGAAAGCGTATACGTTTTGCATCCTCTCTTTTTCTCTCTCCGATAAACTCTCCCTTCTCGTATCCTCGTTAATGAGAAGTACAAGTGCACGGAAACGTGGTGCGCATTTTCTCTAAATCTTACTAGATACCGGGGTTTAGCACGCCCCCAGCACTACTACTTAATCGGTGGGCTCGAACAGATGGATCCTGGATAACGCATCATGATCACTTCACCGTAGGGTTTTTAGCATAGCTAATACAAGTCCCCCGCAGTATTTCAACACGCTAAAGGCCACGTTGTGTTGAGAAATCAAGACCAAGCATTATTCGATATTGGCTAACGGCAGCTCAGCCCTTATACCGTTATACAGGTTTACATTTTTGGCTTACCGAGATATAATTTCTGCATGGACCCTAACAGGAGCTATAACATCGTGATACATTTTGGCACATGAAGAATTGACATTGGAGACGATTGCTTTAGCCATCGAAGGAGTCACTAGGAATGTGCATAATCGGAATACGATCAGAACGTAACCCTCATCACAATCCCAAATTTCAAGACGATAGAAAAGAGCAATACGCATATATCCTAGACCGAAACCTCTTCAAAGAGGTTTCGATCCAGTCCAACGTTGCCTAGCGGGGCCTCTTCTCTTACATGGGATCGGTTGAAGTGCCTTGTTTCTAGAGGGTGGTTAGGGCCATCGGGTGTAGCAATTCACCACAAGTGTTTGCCGCTAATTTCCTACCTGTTGCGTCATCACGCAAAAACTTTCGGTTCCTCGGGGCGGCTTGTCCACATCCCTAAATCCAGGTTCACTTCCCGCTCCGCTCATCTGAGTGTCTCCTGCAATTCTACAGTTCTCGAAGTCATTAGACGACCCACTCCATCAGCCATGGACGGCATTGACATGGACGGCATCGAGGAGGAACCCCAGCCGCTCGGCACCACGGCAGACCTTGTGAGAACTCGTGGCCTCCTGCTTTATCGAGTCGGAAGACGCCTTGGTGATATCGACATTGAGATCGATATGCAGGGCGGCGAGAGTCTTGACAGCAATAAAGTTCAAGCACTCGTGAAGGAGCGCGCAAAGCTTTACGAGGGAGCGAAAGGCGTATGCCATATCATGGATGTAAGTGTTCTTTCCCAGCAGAATGTGGATCTCATTGCGCGTGGGCACGACCCATTACAGTTTCCCGACTAACTCTTGTAGACGCGCCTCAAACTAGAATTGTCTAAATGTCATATCCCCACGGCCGATACCCCCCATCCTTCAAGCGTCCCACCCACACCAAATGCGGAGACCGCTATATCATTCGCGGCGGTAACCCCTCCCAAGCACTTGACCGGCTCGATTCCGCTGGCGCTGGATCCTGATGGTTCTCCCGTGGATGTTACGCTTGAAGACGCCTCGAGACATAGGATATCCCGCTATCCTACAGTAGTTTGGACGCCGGAGGGAGAATATGTTGATCTAATTTGCCCAGTCTGTCACGGCAACGCAACTGGCAACCATCGGCGGCGCTTGATATACCTGAATGGCATTGAGGGCTTTCGTGCCCATCTACTCCGATTCCACGACCAAGTACTATCTCCTCTCGATGTTATTGCCGATTGCCGTAACAAGACCTACTCCCCGACAGAAATCGAAGCTCTGAAAACACGTGCCCAAGGTCGCCCGGTCATTAAGAAGATACGTTGCAAGCCTCCGACGGTATCCCAGGGTAAACAGCCTCGATACGACTTCAGAACTTCCGACGGCACCAAAGCTAAGGCTCGAGACGCTTTCAATCACTCAGATGGCTTCGACGACTCGGATGGAGTATCGGGGTCTGATACTTCAAATTCCGAACTGGACTATATTTCAAACTCGAAACCTCCCCAGCGAATTGGTTTGGCTGTACCGGCCTCCGACCCCCACAGCCGAGCGGAAAATACAAACGAAGGAGTCACTCCTATGACTACCGAGTTGTATCCCCAGGGCCTCAATGATCTCCGCACACACAACACCTTTCCAACGAACACCGCCCCGTCACAGCGCGTTCTAGACAAGACTTCTGCGAATTCCACTGTAGATCGAGTCGGCACGCCCACTACCTCGCCCCCTGTCGAAAGCAACAAAGCCCAAGGGCAAGCTTCACCGTTTGCGGCTTCCCACTCCAAGAGAGAAGAGCCTCTGGAAAATGACGGACCGGAAAACGACTTACATCTTGTCGAACATGACTATCAGTCAAAGTGGTTGAATTGGTTCGTAAATGAACCGATAGACTACCAAAGACCCCGTACTCCGGATAGCGATGCGGAGCACGGAAAGTGGATACCGAGGATAGATTTGATAATCCCCGAGTGGGTGAAGCACGTTCTCGTAGCTCGCGATGGTTCTTTTGTTGCTATCCACTGCAAGTTCTGCACAGGAGAGCGAGCCTTTAGAAACAACTTGAAAAAGATGTTGGATCATATGGTGGTAGAGCACAATGTGCTCATCCCGTATATCTACGACCCCTATTCGGCCGAAGTAACCTTGAAAATGTGTGGCCGTCAAGTCGTGTCAAAAGAAACGGTGCTAGAAATACGGAGTCTTGGGGAGAAAAATTACAATCGTAAGTAAATTTACAACACTGAGCCCTCCGAACAAGCTGCTAACATGTTCGAAAGAGTTCTTTGATGCAGATATCACTGAGCCACGTATTCCTACCCCGTATCACTATCGTGCACAGCGAGGCGCGAGGGCCGATGACGCGACGACTAAGAAATTCATGAGCACCCCTCTCTGGCCGCATAAATGCATACTCAAGAATAGCGACGGAACGCACGTCGCTATCAGTTGCTCCATGTGTCCCAAAGAAGAAAAGCCTGTTAGGGGTAGCTTGAAAGTCATGCGTGATCATTACCTTTTCCAGCACGACATTATCTTTGACATGCAAGACCCAAACTGGGAGCAGACCGTATTCGAGCTCTGTTCGCAGCAGGATCTGTCTGATGAGCAGCTCGAGGACGTCAACAAACGCGGTGTGAAGTCTTTGGATGATATGAGCGGTAAAGCTACATCTTCCGCAAGTATCCCTGGAGAGTCGAATCGCCTCATGGGGTGGAAGGATGTCCACCGCTTGCCGCCTAGAGCAACCTCTCCGGAGTCACCCGTATGGGAGCCCCTGTCGGAAGATGAGTAGATGGTGGATGTTGAAGACATTCAGGATGTTCAGGACGCCGAGGCTTCGGGTGCGTAGGGTGATGGTGAGGGTAATGAAATGTTACTGTTCTTCCAAGCACATGTACTAATAAGTCAGATTTGTACATGAAAACCGGTACTTTCAGCAGGCATAGCCATATAAGCGCTGATATGAACTACTAGAGTATGACTTTCCGTATTTGACCACTGTGATACATGATTTGGGGAACTCAAACTCGACGCCTTTCCCCCTGGGCATACTCTAAAATCTTGAACAGGATGTAATGATCTCAAGCCCGCAGATTAGAGCAGGGGAGGCGCATTGGTGAATCAGTGCAATCAATCGACTGTCTCGTCTTCTAGTTGTAAAATGAAGACTTGCATTCACGGCTCTACTGAATCTGTGGGCTCAGCCGCACTTTAAGTAAATCTCACTCATTCCGACTTCATTTTCTTCCCCCATCACAACACACAACCCAAAACCTAAAACCCACACCTCACCAACCCAGCAACCGTGCCACTGCGCGACAACCAAACCGCAAAACATGGCTACTGAGATGAATAGCCTCGGTCACCACTCATCGAACTCCGCATGCCTTTTGTTGTACACTGCTCATGCATTGACCCAAAATGCCCTCCATCGAGGATACCTCGACGACCGATCCATCATGACATTCGCCACTGCTCTTGGTGAGCTTCTTGTGGTTACCAACGAAGATTCCATCACAATACGAGTACCTCAAGGCGCGACCGTAAAGTCTAGAAATGGAGACGAGCCAGCTCTGCCATTACAGGAGGCGCGCGACTTCATCGTCACCGGATCCGAGCATATCGCCTTCCTCAGCCAGGACAGTCAATACACCGCTCTAGGTTCTGCGTATATCAGGGGTGTCGGATCTCGTGTCCGGCTAGTAGCGATGCAGTCACCTGCCGCCGTTGTGGTCGAGTGTGGCGCTGAACGACTTCTGGCAAGAGCTTCTGGTACTCGACAAATTACCATCCGTCAAGACAGTTCGGGAGAAGACGGTGGATTGCCCGCCCCTCAGCAACAAATCATCCAGGAAATGTTGGAACGTATTATCAGGGAAGAAGTAGAGCGCTCAGTCAACTTACGAGCTGGATACTCAGAAGCGGTCTCTCGGCGCATTAGACGTCAGGCGTACCTTGAGACACTCCGCCAGCTACCAAACAACGCAGAGCAGAATGCTCATCAAATTGTGGAGAGCATGCGACACACTGACATCAGATACAGTCGAGCCATAGAGAATGGTATGGCCGCCAACGACCATAGACTCACTATTGCAACTATTCGACACACTTTGGCAGAGCAGAGGGTCGCCACTCTGGAAGCAGAGCGCCAGATGACGATGGACCGGATAAGGGCAAGGGCAGCTCTGGCCGCTATGTTTCAAGGTGGAAATCGCACCCAAGTCGACATGCAGACCTTCACCAGCAGCTTGGGTGCCTGCCCAATATGCTTAGAGGAGTACAGCAGTACTCACGAGCCAATTATTTTGGACAAGTGCCGGCATATATTCGGCTCCGAATGCTTACAGAATCATGTAAACGAGTCGGCTCTGGGCCAGCGGCATCTTTGCCCAACCTGCCGCACGGTGATGTTTGAGGGTTGAGAGCATGGGCTTCACTATCTGTCCCAAGGTGTCTCTTTAGCTCTTTATCTTCTCTCCTATCTGTAGGTTTACGTAACAAGATAAAGTAGTTAGAAGTCGTTGAGAAGGCATGTCGATCACTGCTGCTAATAATACAGTATCTTTGCTTTGATAAAGTAAACCCATATTCCAAATGCCTCCCAAGAAAACAGCCTTCAATGTGAAAGTGAAATCAAGAGGTCTCATTGGTGAGGTCGGACAGCAACAACATGATCGTCGCACAGTCCTAGAACATGAGCTTCACCAACTCATAGATCAGCAAGGAATATTCGAGCAGGTTATAAACTCGTTCTATGCCAACCGTTCCAACGAAGCTCCCACTTCCCGCCCTCAAGTCGACATCCAAACCTTCACTAGCTCTCTAGGCACCTGTGGCATATGCTTGGGTGAGTACAGCAATACTCATGAACCAGTCATCGTCGACAAGTGCCGCCATGTGTTTGGCCGAGAATGTTTGCGCAAGCACGTTGAGGAATCAGTTCTGAGAGGAAGACATCTTTGCCCTACGTGCCGAACAGCGATGTTTGTGGACCCCCATCTGGTTCCCCGGCACACTTAGTAGAGGGCATGCGGCCTCCCAGAAGGAGCGGCCTGGCCGAACAGTGCACACGGCGTGGGTAAGTCAGATCAAATCTTGCATATTCCCATCCGGGGCATGAAAGAGCGAAAGGTTTCGGCCCTCAACTGATTGTTAAGGTGGACACGGCTCCCATTTCGTTATGGAGGAGGTGCCATTTTCTGATTCGAAACTTTCAGTGCGGTAGCTAAGCATAGGTCTCTGATTGAAGAGTAGCACTATTCAGAAATCATTTTCTACATTGTAATATACAAGAATACTGTATCTGCACTTCAGATTTGAAACCATGGGCACATTGCCATATCGTCGATAACCCAGTGCGCAGAACTATCCAGTATTAGGTCACAAATCTGGGCACACGGCTTCATCTCTGCTTGGCTTGAATCTTGCTCACTCGACACCACTGTCGGGGGTAGCTTAGCTACTCAGTAACCAATCAGTCAAGAGGCAATCTAATTTGCACTGTTTGAAACTCGGCATTAGCCTTAGTTTCTCCATACTGTGTAGGGGTGCACTAGGCTAGGGCGAACGAGTGTACCCAAACTTATGACCTATCATGGTCGTCTCCCCGCCTATCCTATAGTTTGAGAAGGAATTCTGAGGTGGAAGAGGAAAGGCAGAAAGTGAGATTCACGAGATTAATCCTAGACAAATGGATGGTCTGTCCCTTTCAATACGAATGCTACCTTATCATAGTTTTTGAAGTATCACTTTGCACAGTATCCGTAAATCAAGCACCAATGAAGTCTTGGCTATAGACAGATTACAATCAAAAGTAATTTATCAGGCCGCACCAGAACTGTCAGCTCCACGGAAAGCTTTGGATGGTTGTATGTCCGGTGCATGGAAGATCTGGGAATTGAAGACCACCGCGCCATATGGACGTGCCAGAGTTGCCAGCTTTGTTTCCTCCTCATCTAACCTCAAGCATCCCACTATCCATTGATCCCGTGCACCATCCACAAGCAGCCTTATCTTTGGAACTTCAAGGTCTTCCCGAGTCATAGGCCGCTCCACTACCACCTTTTTGTTATCTCTCCGGATCGCCATAAGCAGCCTTGACTCTCGGATCAAGAAGATCTTCCTGAGCCACAGGTCGCTCCACTGCCACTGTTTTTGCATCTCCCACCGAAACTATCAGTTCTAAGTCGCACTTTTTCTTCAAGGCTTTGCCGCTTGTGGCGTCACTGCTCGCGCTCGAGATGTACATAACCCACGTGGCACGTGGATGCTTGGTGGTACCACTTTCATCTTGAGGCGCACAGATATGGTAGGCCAGATCATGGAGAAGCCCCAATGTCAGCCCAGTCGGGGACTGCATGTAGTATATCGAATGTAGAGCTCCACTCTCCGTTTTCCCGTCTTCAGACTCGGACCAATCGAGCCTGGTTCGATCCATGGCCCGCCTGCCATCTTCCCAGAAATACGCCGCGGAATAGGATGGCGTTCGGCCGGAAACCGATAGCAGGCTGCTGGGCCTCAAAGGAAACACGACCGTGGCGATGGTTTCACTGGAGCCAAGTATAGTACCCCGTGGATATTCCAGCCTGCTGTTTCTTGCATGAACTAGAAAGCCTGTGATCGGAGGATACGTGATTTGCATATCACGCCAGCTGACGTCAGTTGCGTAGATACTTGCGCTCCTGGTTCGAGTCCTGCTGCGATGGAGGTTGCTGCTAACATCCAGCGGAATTGGAATGTACTTCGTTGGCATCACATTTTGACGCCCGCCACAAACCGACTCATCGAGACCGAAACAGCACCAGTATCGATAAGGGGGTCTCTTATAAGGGTTGCTCAACGATCGAGCAGGTGACTCCGGTAGGCAAATTTCTGCTAATTGGGTGAAGAGCTTCCCAGAAGGCGCAATTGCAGCGGCTTGTGGATCCGGCAAGAGACTTGAGACTGCCGGTGCAGCTAGTGGATTTTTATGGGACACAGACTGCCTATGAACGACATTGCCATCATTGACAGCATTGATGGTTGCAATGTCGGCAACAATCACGCAAAGATTTGACTGAGGGTCTCTCGACAGGTCTACCGAACAATTATCGACGTGCGTACGATATGTGCGAGTGCCATTGCGTTCCTGGACAGCGATCGTACATGTCGAAGTCACGATCGTATAGATTGTAAGTGGTTGATCCAGCGTCCCTGGATCGTTTCCATGGTCCGTATTGAATCTGAATCCTGGCCTCGCAACCAAGGGAATGAACGGGCTGCGAAGCAAGGGGTTGATTGTCCATTTCGCTGCACCCTCGTCGGCCTCGTCCGATCCTCTGGAGCTAGGCGGAGTGATAGAACGGAAGAAGAGGCGATCTTGCAGAGACGTAGAAGACTGGATGCAGTTGTAGAAGAACCGATTTACGCCTTGGGCGCGCAAGAGAGTGCGCTGGTCGACTCGCAGCAGGATGTTCTCGAGAATTTCCTCGATGTAGAGAGGGTTATCGGGCGCGGACACTGGGACTGACGGCATCGCCATGTTGAATGCTGGAAGTGAGTGGGGTGGTGACCCTATCTTAGAGTGTGTGTTGTACTTTTTCGTCTAATGGGCGAATTAGGAGGATGTGAATACCGAGGGTCACGTGACTGTCAATACAAATATCCGAGACAACGTAATGAGCATATCAGCAGCTGTTACCACCTTCAAGCAATAGCCTTCTTCGCCTGCTCTTCCTTCTTGAAAGCTTCATCCCCAAACCCGACCGCCCTTCCAAATATCTCTCTCAACGCCGCCCCGTCCTCCAACCCTACACTGACCCTCACCTGCGTCGGCAAGCACCCAAACTCACTCACCTTATCCAACTCCTTCGCATGTAACCCTCTCACATACGGTAGCGCGAGTGTCAAGTGCGCGCCAAGATGCGGGCCCTGATGTACATCTAGGTTATCATAAAACGCAATCGTGCTCTCGATAGTCTTCAACTCTACACTTAGCAAGCACCCATACCCCGGTTTAAAATCTGGCGTCGTGCGACGGAGGTGCGGTGTGAAGTTTGCGACAGATGGGATGGTGGAAGGGTAGAGCACGCGGCTAATGCAAGAATCGGGGAGCTGGGAGCGGGCGACTAGGTAGGTTGCAAGGTTTTCTGCATTTGCGTTGAGGATAGCTGAGCGCTCGAGGTAGTCACGACTGTTCTTTTCGAGGACATCGGCATCGGCGTTGTAGAGGTCGTTTTGGTAGTCTGAGGCGAAGAGGTGTTTCAAGAAGCTGTATTGAGGCAACGAGGGATTGAGGACAGCGGAGGCGCCCATGACGTTTGCATAGCCGGAGAAAGATTTTGTGAGGGAAGACACAAGAACGTCAGCGGTACTAAGGAGGTCGACATTGCAAAAGGAAGCGATGGTGTCGTCGACAGCCAGAATGAAACCATATTCATCGGCTAGCGTGCGGAGGCGCACGAGGTCAGGCACTGTGAGGGCCGGGTTGGAAGGGAATTCGGACCAAACGGCTTGAACGAAGCGGCCAGCGTCTTTCTCCGATTTAAGGTATTTCTCGAGCTCGTCTAGGTTCTCGGACGTTCTGCTATCGATGAGTTTAAAGCCGGGGCCAAAGTCTTCGAAGACATGAAAGGTGGAATGGAAAGAGAAGCCGAAAAGCACAGTAGATCCAGACCGTGATGAGGAGAGAAGGTAACGATGAATGCTATAAATAGAGGACATGCCCGTCTGGTAAAGATATACATCATCGGGTGTGACCTTCGCCGCTCGAGCTTCATCGATAGGTGCACGCTGGATAAGAGACGTAATGCGTTTGCGAAGTGTAGCAAAAGACTCAGAGGACTCAGCTATGGTCAACGGATCGGTGGCTGAGACTTCATGAAGCAATTCGATGTGATCCATTGCATCTGCGCCCTGGCGTGTGGATAGTCCTACTCCGGCGTTCGACCAAAATGATCCCATAACGCCTGGGGGCTTGTGGTCGGGGCCGAATGGTGGCGGAGGCGGGAAGAAAACGGCCCATACCCTGATATGAACATCAAAGATACGAATGAAGATGTTATCTTTAGGCACCGCGCCCTTCCCTCGGTTTTCAGAAGTTGCAAATTCGACGCATTGAGCGGCTGACACAGCGGAGGGAAAGAGGAAGCATCTTTTGCCTTCTACTCCGCTCAAAGCAACAATTTTTTCTGTGAGCTGTTCGATGTTAGCATAGCGAGGAGAGGAATGAGCCAAGGTTCGGGGCTGACTTGAGCAATGTATTTATGGGGCATCATTCGCGGGTACAAAGTCTTTATACGCATCAACATCGACATATCGAAATTCCCAAAGGCCACGGTGGCGTCCCATGTTGGCAAATGACTCGTGATAATATGATTAGAGTCACCCGAGCCAAATGCGGGGATCGCGGTCCCAAACTCAGTTGTGATGGCGGATGTCATGGTGTTTTCCGTCTAAAAGGAATAAGAGAGGTATAATTTCTGCAAGGTCCGTCATGGTCTTTCTTATCTTAAATACTTTGGGCCTAAATTATTATCTGTCGTCAGCTGTAGGGTTAGCGAGTCAGCAGCATGCGGATTGATAAGTTTGAGGAGGAAGATTATGGAAGCTATTTTGGCGCATCCTTAGCAGCGTCAGCACGCTAAACCACTTCCATCCAAGTTCTTAGAGGCCAGTTTCATCGAACTTCGATTTGATTGTAGTAGATCCACCACTGCGGGTGTGTGCGGCAGAGAATCCGGTATAGTATACGCAGAAACTATACGCTCCATTGGAAGGAATGAAATGCAGGGCATCTTGAGCGAGGGATAGATCCGATGGAGTATAGTGCTCACCTCCTCCCCACGCTACATATCAAAACCCATGTACAGAAGGGGGCCTAACACCCCACGGATTCAAGGAATCTGTTTATGCACCTATTCTCACGTATAGCCTTTGAAGAGAGCACCGTTTTTAAAATCAAGATAAACGAAGGAATTTGTCGCAAGAGCATGAAACGATCCAAAAGATTGTCCAGGCTAAATCGTAAAAGAATGCGCAATTTTCGAAGCTCCGACGTCCCTCATCGTTCTAGAGTTTGATCAGCCACATGAAAAAGGACAGATATCGAGGGCAAAACTTACAGACAGCTCGAAAACCTCCCATTCTAGCATCACCCGAGCGCGTGACGCCATGAGCTCTCGATCGAGGACCTTCATAGCAGACGGTAGAACCGGCTTCAGCTCCAATCCATCGACCGGGCGTACTGGTTCAATCTCTTCGCGCTACGTAAACATGGATGAGCTGCGAGCCTAGCAACGAAGCGGCTGTTATAATGGGATACCCAGCCTCGAGAGTTCCGCTTGGACTGTTGGAACTCTGTTTTTGTGCTCAACGGTACAGAGAGAAGGGTTGTTCCAATGACTCATGAGGTGGCTGACCTTACCCTCAGTCTAGAGCTGAAGACCAGGAAACCGATAATCAGAACATTTGCAAGCATCAGCAATAGTCATATTGCTGACTCAATATAGACGAATACACTTCATACCTGGAGAAAGCTGGATACCTGAATTCTGAAAGCTCGAAATAACCGAGATAGTTCTTTGGGGCGCTTGTAGTGACAAGAATTAGGAAGATGCCTTCGAAAGGCTAGCTGATGATGAGAGCAGCTGGCAGGGCTGAAGAGAATCGGCGAAGCCCACCACCAATCCGCATTTTCTCTTTATTGCTTTCTTTAAATGGGCCGTTGACTCTTAGCACTAGACCTCTAAGAGTTTGTCGCTATGAAGACGAGCGACCTGAGGTCGTTCTAATCTCTTACGTAGGCAGGAAGAGCAACCACATCAGTTTGGTGTCCTATGCTCAGTCGGAATATCGCCATTGGAGCCGCAAGGTATTGTGATAGGGCAGCGAGCTCTAATGCAGTGTCGAGTGGATGGGAAGATGATGCAGCCAGAGAAGACTGTTTCGATGTTATAAGAGCGAAGCAGTAGGGTGGAACCAGGTAAAGTCGAGATGAGACCTCTGCTGAGTAAGCAAGCTGACGCAAATATTGACATCACGTGATGTCCATACTCCTTGTTCTAAAAGATCAAAGGAATGCTAACTCTTCCTTGTTGCATGCCCAATCAAACAAAGCCATGTACTAGAGATAGTGGTGCTAGTACGACAATGGCCTCACTCTATTGAAACGTTCTACATCCGCAAAAAACTTCATTTATCTTACTCATACCCTAACTATTCCACACAATCAACATCAATATCAATATCACTCGTCACCATCCAAAATGTATAGCTCGACTCTCGTCGCGCTCCTCTGCTCCCTCATCAGCTCCACTCTCTCCTCCCCCAGCAGCCCACCCCAACCCGTCGAGCCCTTCGACAGCTACGCCATTACAAACTGCACCACCCACGTCAGCCTCGCGTACTACAAGCAGTCCCCTGAATACGCGCCCTCGGATCCCACCTGGTACCAAAAGCTAATCGACAACAAAGGCAGACTCCCCAAGGTCGAAGGCCATACACTGCAGGCAGACAAGTACAGCATCGCCGCGTTCAACCAGTCTGGATTCAGGATGAGTATTGACAACGTGGGATGGGCGCCGCATGACGGATCGCTTCCGGTGCCACCGTATGGGTATGGGGTTGATAATAAGGGGTGGTTGATGTGTTACATGGCGAATGGGTTGGAGCTTTTCCAGGAAAAGGACGGGGAAAAGGAGACGTGCTATGCACGGTATTACTGCTACCGATTCTAGAACTTTGAATACAGCTGGTGTATCTGGCTAGGTGGTCCTTGGGGTATGGACAAGTGTCTACATATTCGCACTTTGTGTTGCCTTACGAAGGACCCTGAACGGCTTTCTAGTTTTTCAACTTCTTCGTTGCGACAGGATAGGATCTCATGCCTACTTTCTTCAAACTTTATAGCGATTGCTAGACTTGTGTTGTGATATCGTGAGAACACTGCTTCCTAAAGTGACAAGAAATGCTGTGCCTATCGGAATCGGAAAAAAGTAGAGGAAAGGAAAGTCACCCCTACCTGAAGTGCGTACTCTCCAGTACTCTATCAAACGAAGCCCCGGTTTAACCGCCTTGCGTCTACTCCGCTTCAGCATCTGACCCAGTGAAGTTCTCAGAGACATCAAAATTCTGAGAGACAATAGAGCTCTGAGAGATATCAGCATCCTTAGACACGCCGGAGTCTCCAGAGCACTCAGAGTCCTCAAGCTCATCAGCTCCAACACCAACTCCGGTCCCAGTGCTGTGACCCTTAACAAACACCTCTGCATCCGTTCGCACCACTCCGTCTCCAGCTTCGTCCACTACCCCTTTCAACACTTTCCAACTCGCAAGCGCGAACTCATACCACCCCAGGGCCTTCTCTCTGTCCGGCTGCCAGTACTGCCAAAAGTGTGTGAAGAGCTTGCTCGCCTCTGCTCCAGTGATCCCCCACATGATTTCCACACCCTTCGGAACCGCAGAAATCAGCGAGCGCATCATTTGCTTCAGTGTATCCGGCGCCTCCTTCACCTCTCCCTTCAAGAAACGTCGCAAAGCTCCATATGTGTTGTCGGAGTACTGAATCAAGATACGGACCTCTTTCAGGGAGGGCATGTAGTGTAGCGCCCTGAAACGGCATGGATACGCAACCGAGTTGTTATCGGGGTCTTCGAAGTCCCAGAGGGGTTCATACTCTTCCCACAGGGAGCCTCCCAGGGCGTTTGCCGTGCATTCGAACGTCAAAATTAACATGCGGATGTGTGTGATGTCCCACTGGTGGTTGATCATTCGCGAGGGATCTGCGCAGGCTGGCGGGCACGACGACAGACTTGGGAAGTAGGTCTCCGGAACGTCGAAGTGGCGCAGGGTTGGAGGGCGCTTGGAGGGTGGTCTAATACGATAGCGGTAGGAGAAGCCAACCCAGAAGTAGTACTTCCTGTACAGCGCCTCTTGCGTTTCTTCTTTGACTTGCTTGCAGGTTCCTAGGAGAGCGAGATTCTTAAGAGGGCCGTGAAAGGATTTGGGAGGATGGAGAAAGGAAGTCGGGTGAGGTTTGTTGAAGATGACTGGACCACGAGTGTAGTTGCTTTCGCTCAGTGGTTGAAATGCGTATTCGTAGACCATATCGCGAAGTTCGCGAGGAAGATCGAGAAAGCGAAATGGGGTGACAAGCTCGGCCTCCACCGAAATCTCCGACACAGACTTGATATCTTCGGACATTTTATTCTTCTTGTTGCTGAAGCAGACAATGGAATTTTCGTCGAGCTTGCGCTTCCTGTTAAGTGCATTAGTCAAAGTTGGATTATTGTGGAGAGGAATCACGTACGTGGTGTGTGGCGAATCAGGCTTGGCGGACGCAGATGACACAGACATGTTGTGGGGTTGTGTTTATGGCGTTATGTGGCGGTTGCTGGTTCTCTAGAACGGTGTTAATGACTAAGACGAAGGAGTTCGTTGAGGTTGGTTAGGTAGTCTTGAACGGTGGGGCGAGAATGGGCAGTGAATGCTCGTTACCATTGAAAGAAAGACAACGCTAGTTGATCGCAACACGCAGATTGCAATCGTTTCACCACCAGAACCATGCCCTTAAGACGTTCGTGTCCTTAAGGGTTCAGCCGTCCTACAAAGGATAACTCACTTACCCGCACCATCACCTCCTCTGAGAATACCACCCAACCTCGAGTAACTTGCCGGTAGTCACAAAATCCACACCCCTATCAGGTCATCGTAGCTATGCCAGCCGCTACTAGAGCGTCTATATCTCAGTACGTTGATCCCCCTCATCGCAAAGCATACAATTGAGAATCCATCCTAATCGATTTACTAGGAAGCGTACGCGCGGAGAAAAGGTTGACACCCCCCACTTTAGCAAATGGGGGAAGACAAGCAAAGCCACCAAGCCTCAACCGACGCCCCAGCAAAAGCCTGAGCCTCTCTGGGAACCTGTTGGCCCTTTCCGCTTCCTTGACCTGCCTCGCGAACTCCGCGACCTAGTCTACGAGTATATCATCAAACCACTCGCTGAAGACACGCTCCGGAACAAGGTCATCTACAATGCCAACACCTATCGAGGGCCGAAAATAGGCAGAGAAAAAGAGGCTGGATTCGTCGCTCTCCTGCAATGTTCCAAGCAGGTGAATGAGGAGGCCAAGGAGGTTCTGTACCGCACGCATACCTTCCTTGCTACCTTCTACGAAGCATGCCACATCGACATCCCACATCACTTCGACGGGGGACGGGCCCCGCCCTTCCCTTCCCCCTACCAAGGCGAGTTCTACGGGAAGGAGATCATTGAACATGACTGGGATATTGAGCAGATCCAGCGGCTCGTCATGCTGTTCAATCTTACGACGACGACACAATACTCTCACCACAACTCCTATCCGTCCTTCAATTCTGATCGGACCTTCAACTTCAACCCGCTACAGGAATATGCGGAAGTCTACGACAAGTGCAGAAGGGGGCTAACAGAGGCGAATTTGGCGGTGAACCCTGCAAGATACCGCGCTCTGCAC
Organism: Lophium mytilinum; assembly: GCA_010093605.1. Lineage (NCBI taxonomy): Eukaryota > Fungi > Ascomycota > Dothideomycetes > Mytilinidiales > Mytilinidiaceae > Lophium > Lophium mytilinum. Next base: position 2,337,250 of record MU004184.1, on the reverse strand, counting down.
TACATGCCAAAGCTGAAGGAGCTGCGCGTGGTGTTCAGCTACTGCAAGAAATTCACTTATAGCTCGATACGAGATTTCTTCCTGGGCAAGTCTACTGAAGCACCAAGGGAGCTCATAGCTATGATGAAGTCGTTGATCGCTGCTACTCCGAAGTCGACGACGATCCGGTGGGGCGCTACGGAGAAGGAAATGGACGATATGCTGCCTTATCCAAAACAGTTCGCAGATCATGATTACGTGGGAGAAAGCATGTTGAAGGCTCTGGCAGATGAGTTTGAGGGGTTGGAGAGGACGGATGCCGACCTCTTTCCTAAGGGCTGTGCGCCTGAGGAGGTGGATCCAGACTTGACAGGTGAGAGCGAGGACGAAACATCTTCTTCGAGGGCTGTGGAGCTGGTGACGACCCGTGTTCTGAGACCTAGAAAGAGCAAGCAAGGTTGAGGCGGCTCTGGCACGATGAGGTTATGTTTGAAAGAACCCGAAGGGTTTAAGGGCTGGGATCAATTTCTCCAGCTTTTCTTTCGTCTGTCAGTCAAGTCATTTTCTTAAAGTGCCAGGCACAAGACTGCCATTATAGGCGGGGTTTCTGCAGCTTCTTACGAGTCTGCTTACTCTGAACATCTTTGCCGTACTCCCAACTTCTGTTGCTATCTTCCATTCCGCTCAAAATCTCTTACAGTCGTGAGGTCGTCGACGCCCCTCGTTAAGTTGAATAATCATTACAAATGCTATGACATGAGTGTGCGCACTAACTCTTGCAATTGGGTCTGACTTTGCTTTTCACTTTTTAGTCACTCAACAGATTACTCCAAACGACATCTGTCACAGTTTGGTAAGTCGATTGGAATCGTCCGGAATCGCTGTAATCTGCCCTGTCTCGGCTTTACATTTTATCTGAATGTCTGATAAGGCAATGAAGGGACCTCGGACAGTAGTAAGTAGGGGTGTAGACTTTGCTGTAGGTGCTGGAGGGTACAAAGGTATGTAGTCGTACGACTTCGCTTGATTAGAGGGGGGATCTAAGACGCACATTCAGAGACTAGGCCACTCGAGCGAGGAACCGTGACCTACCGATTACTCAAGTGGAGCATGGAACTGTGCCTGAGTAGTGCATTGGGTTATCGTGTTTCGGGAACAGACACGCCTGCACCTGTATTACCAGCTGCGCATCTTTTACTCCTCCTTTTAGCTTCGAATCCGCTCTCTGCAGCTTCACTCTTCCGAAAAAACCATTACTCTCCCTCCTTGAGTTCCACTCGCTCACTCTTCTTCTTCCTTGATCCTTTCGCTTTTCCGAACGAGTTCTTTGTCGCTTTGCCTTTACCCTTAACCGTCCCAGCAGTAGTCTCTTTCTTCAGCCGCGGGTCTACGTATGTGAGCTCCCCTTTTTGTCCCCGCACGATCACCGTCTCCAGCCGCAAGAACAGCTTCTTCCATAGATCCTTGACATACAGCTCACTAGCTGTCATCACCGTCCTGACCGCTCTCCGCTGCGCCACCGGCCATTTCCGGTCCTTCTCCACAAACTGCCGGAACACGTGCGCATCCTCGAACAACCATACGTTGCGTTCGTACGGCAATAGCACGGTCTCCTTGTACAGCTGGCCGCAAACAAGTGGAAGGCGGTTTGGCTCTGGGTTACCGAGTCTGTGTCCGAGTGGAAATCTCGGATCGAGGCGGAAGGTGTAGTAGTAGCCGCCAAGTTGGTCAGGATGATAAACGCGTTGAAAGTAGGAAGGCTGGGGTACGCCCCAGCAGTCGCCCGGGGTCAAGGTCTCTCCCCGTACGACATAGCTGATGTGTACCCAGCAGCTCTCGGTGGCGTATTTGTAGATGCGATTGCGGATGTTGGTAGGGAGGCGCAGCAAGGGAGATTGACGTTCGTTTTCAAGGCCACTATTTGATGATGCCGAGTCAGTGTTAAATATAGGAAAATAATTTAAGAATATTACCGACATTCGCTCTTCTTTGGAGTATGCTGCTGGGACGACATTGCGCAGACTGTTTGGAGATCTCATAGAGCCACTAGGATAATGTAAGCATGAAGGAAAGGGAGGAAGTCTGCAGGAAAACAGACACTGGCGCTTTTCGGGAGTCCGCTTTGTGGGCGTCTTCAGACAGTTCGCCTTGGGTTTCCCCTTCCTCGCCCTTCTCCAATTCTTCCAGAGATATGAAAGTCTTCTTCTTGCGACCCATATTTGACAAGTGAGGTGAGGTGGAAGTGAGGGCGAAGAGTTCTAAACGCGACGAAGAGGTTTATGAAACTGTGAGTCTTGGCATGCACGTGCACAAGATGGGCATAAGTCTTACAGAATGCTTCGATGCATGGTATCTATGTAGCGTAAAAGATCACGCCCGAGCTGCTTATAAGATTACTAATTCATATCTTCCCCTTTCGGTACTTTTCTTTATCAACGCCGTACTAAAAACGTACCTACAAACACAGCGCCTCTTGTCGCTATGCTATGCCGGAAAAGGCGCAAACCAATGTCTCAACGCGAGTAGCCTTAATCAGAATCGTACTTCTGGCTACCCATATCGCCAAGTAGGATATCATCTGGCGCCGGGCCACGATTATTACGGACTGTGTTTTCGAACGTCAGCAAATGCGACCCGTCAGCCTGGTAGATCAGGTTGCGATAGGAAATGGTCACTCACCCCATTCGGTCTCAACCCTAAAGAAAATCCAAATCCAGCGCCTTAGCACCTCGAGTACTTCCATTAGGAATATGCCGCCTTCTAGATCGTTGAAATGGTCCAGATGCGGGCTGAGCTTGAAACTCCAAGTGCACCTAAGCATAAAATCTATCACAATAGCGCCGTAGTAGAGCTCCGGAGCGTGGAAGTAACGGTGACGGCGAAGGCCATAGGGATGCTCGGGGGAGTTGCGAGCTTGGGAAGTGCTGAAGAGGGTGAGGTCCCAATCGCGGGCGACGTCCCAGAAGAAAGAGTAAAAGGAGTTTAGGAAAACGAAGAAAAGCCTATATTCCAAAATCGTTAGTAACCAGAGGGTCAAGCTCACAGGAGGTCTCTCACTCACCACAACCGGAACAGCCCAGCCTCACTCATCCCAATATTCGCCGGATCATACCCCCTCTGCAACGCACTCAAAATAATCACCGGAAACGCGGTCGAGTATTTCAGAGCGTTCGCCAAATGCACCCCTCCCCATCCTGTACTCGCCACGCCACCACTCCTTTTATTCCCATTCCTGACCCTGAAATATTCAATCAAGCACTGCCGCAGCCGTATTAAACTCGGTATGCTGATAACAAACGGCACTATGAATTTCCCACCGCACGCGCGGTCCGGCCGCCCTGTTGACGAGTGTTCGGAGGAAAAGAACATGCACAGCGCCACAAATAGATCCCCAAGAACCTTTGCGTAGCTGGTGAGGGCATCGGCGAGTAGTATATCACCAAACTTTCCATCTTGCGCCTCAGCTAGGCCGCCTATGCTAATGCGCTTGAATGTCGCGAGGGTGCGAAAGCGGCCGGAGCGCGAGAGAAACGGTATGGGGAGCGCAAAGGCGCAGACGAGGACCAGTAGATATAGTTGTGGGAGGACTTCCCATCGTTGGACTGCGGCAGCGGAGCCATGGGTCAGGGCCCAGAAGAAGAGGAGGGAGACAGCGAGGGGGATGGTGAGGAAGGTTGCGACGCGATAGCAGGAGAGGTGGTGAGGCGGGTGGGTTGGAGAGGCGCGAGAAGGGTATCGAATTAAGGCAGGCACATCCTGCAATCATTAGTATCTGTTGGATTTGGTGCCATGAGGAAACGTACAATTTTTATAAGGGAAAGGTAGTGAAGGTTCAATCCCCATGCCCATACACCTGAAGATGGTCAGCTTGCATTTTGGTACTCCCTATACATAGTACTACATACCCAATACTATAATCAACGCGACTCTGTAAGGTAAAGGCAGTATGCGACTGAAAGCGTCCAACTCTGGCTCTACAGCTGGATCACCGTCCATCCTGGAGAAGGCTGCCACTGATTCCCCTATATGAAATCACTCCACCACTCCCGTGCAATATGTCCGGCATTCAGCGTTGAAAGAGCGACTTAGGTGAGTTGGGCGGGTAGGTTCACGATGTAGACGTGGTGTTGAGAAAAGTTATGGACACGCAGACGCCTACCCCTTCGGTATGGCGTTGCGTAACCCTCAGCACGCCAAGGAGTTCTCAGCCCGCGTTTGCCGAGATTCAGCCTCAGCCCTAGGTACAGCCGCGTGAGATCTCGCTAAGCCGTATATAGAAATCGAGAGGTCGATGACGCCCATATTCACTTTTCAAAGGGAATGACATAACAGACCCCTGGCGAAAGACCATCAAGGGTCTAGAGGTTACCTTTAGTGATCTCATCAGCTAGTTATGTATTATCAAAATGTCTCGCTCAGCGCCATTTTCTTAATCCTTCTATCAACTTGATGAACATTGAATCTCAATAATATCTCATACATTCGGACTTTTAGGCATCTTCTCTGTCTCTAACAATGTCTTTCACGCCCCGCAACATCCGGAATGTCGCCATTGGAGCAGGTTGCGTCGGGACAGCCTTTTATTTCGCGCCAGCCAACATCTTCCGCACAAAAGCCGTCAAGAGGATAGAGGATCGATGGTCATCAGGGGGAGGAGCGAGAACTCACACGCCGGCCACGGGAACGAAGCGCGGTATGCAGTATCTCTTTCGAGGCTCCTATTTAGCTCCTGATACTTCATGGGCCTTGCTCTTGAAGACCGCTACAATCGCAACATTTGCTAATACGAATATTCGTCAGGCGACCCCAACGACGAAACACCACGACACGCAGATGCCAAGGGTACTGCCCTCGACATCACGATCCTCACGAACTCCAACTGACATCTTTCAGGTGTTGATACGGAGTATTTCAAAGAAAACTTCTCAAGCCAGACGGCGAAAGTGGGTACAGCGTATAATGTATCTTCCCGGATTTCGTAGGCTGACGTGACTTGCAATAGGGCTCTGGGATATGGCCTGAGAAGTTTTACGAGTCCCACTACAATAACCCGAAGGGGAAATAAGCACGAGTGTTGTCTCCTTCCTGCAAAGGCCTTGTCGATTTATACTGCTGTGGAAAACTTTATTGCGTAGCATTGGTTGGCGTTATTGAACTCGATACTCAAATTAATGGAAATAGATTTTCAAACATCCACAACGGAAGAGCTAGTGGAGAGATGGAGAGGATGAATGAAACCTATGTCACGTGCACCCATAAAACAGCGAATCACAACGAGTCTCGAAGATACCAATCGATTCTACGCTCGAGAGTTCGCCGATGCTTACAACGAGTATAATCGGTTTCAAGCACTCCCGTCATTCGAATCATCCTCATGATCTCAGAATGTTCGTTGGTCGTACAACCCACAAATGTTGGCGTTTCATAATCCCACCACCTTGCATCCTCGCCGCCATCAGTTAGAAATAACCAGCCCGATCGCCAATCCCAAATGACCTCTTTCCTGGCGCTCAACAACGCATAGCTGCAAGAGTGCGGCACAGCTCTTATAAATAAAGGAACTCAGTGTTGGGCGCTTACAACACTCACACAACGTCGGAATGCCAGAATACCGGAAGCGCCCTTCGTGAAACACTCCTAAAACGGCTGCGCCTCTCTCGTCCTCATGGCGCTTGGTATTTTTACTAGCGAGCGCACCGGAATAAGCTTAATTATAGTTTGAATTCTGCATTGCGGTGGTTGTCGCGACGTGCGGCGCAGGTTTGGGGCTTGGTGTAGTGTTGGAGTGAGGGGTGGTATATAATACGATGAATGCGCACAAAGTTGAAGGCACCAACGATCTGATCTGCGGGTTTTACGCGTCTATATTGTTCTGTTTCCTAGTTGTTCAAGCATTTGATTTCTTCTTCAAGGGTATACCTCTAGACCTACCTTTCCATTGTGTAATTATCAATCCGTTCTTCTCTCAGAATGCTGGCTGCATACCTCACCCACGTGGCATGCGCCGCAGCACTCTTTGCCCGAACTCATGCTCAGAATACAAGCATCCCAGCCGATCTATCCATCGGCTTCGAGACGGACAGCGTCTCTTTCCAAGTCTCCTACGTCGGGGACCCCGAAAACGGCTTCAGACCCGGGACAACCTTCAAGAAAGCAGGTATGTTACCCCTAACTTTCCCTCTGTATCAAACCTCCCACTAACACCCATCCCTAGATGTAGCCAAAGAGCCCCAATTCGCCTATGGCGACTCCTCCGGTATCGCCACCGCCACAAAGTACACTATCCTCCTCCTCGACATCTCCTGCGACTCCGCGCGAACTCTGCACTACGCAAAGCCCAACTTCATCTACAACTTTGACATCACCTCCATCTCGTCCAACTCCTCTGCGATCGTGGAATATAAGCCTCCTGGCGCGTTCGGCGAGACGGGCGATGGGCGGAAGTACGCCTTCTTGTTCTACAACCAGCCCGGGAACGACAATATCACTACACTCAAGACGCCGAAGGAGGGAGAGGCGTTCGATGTGAAGCAGTTCCAGGATGACAACGGGCTCGTCGATTCGGTAGCAGGAGTGCCGATGGTAGTGAACTTGGGCGGGACGGTGAGTTGCGATGGGAAGGCTACTGCGACAGGGGCGAGTACAGCAGCTGCTGCGAGCAGTGGGGCATCTAAGACGACTTCAGCTGGGGATGCGAGCGCTACGACTGCGTCTGCTAGCACGACGGGGAGTGTTAGGAGTTCGAGATCGGCAGGCGGCTTTACGACGACGTACTTCGGTGGGCTTGAGGGCCCTGGTCAGTCAACGGACCTTGCTGCGGCGTCGACAGTGCTTGTGGGTGCTTCGCAGACGACAGGAGCAGCAGCTGGTCAGACAGGAACTGGGACAGCCACGGGGACAGCGGCCACGGAGACGGGCTCGGCATCGGGACTGTCGCTGGCAACGGCGAAGGGTGTAGTTGTAGTTTCGTTGATTGCATTTGCAGGATTGTTGGCGTTCTGAAGCATGAGCGTATTGCGTATAGGGTATTGTTAGGGCGTTGGCGGTCTTTTTCTTCTCGGGCGTTGGAGGCTATTGTTCTGCTACTTAGCGTTTTGGTTAGTCTTTCCTGTAATGTAGAATTATCTTCTAAGCATGTCCGATGATGAAATCGAAACATCGTGAGATAGATGATGGTGTTGCAGCCGCCGCCTTCATTGATGATACCGAATATGCTGAATCATCCTCGTATCCCGAAACTAACGCTGTATAACCTCACCCCTTCCACCCTAGCGGCCCACTATCAGAACCTGCCCGTTCCTGCCGTGTGGGGTACTCCGTGTGGGGAAAGCTATCAATTTCTTGCAAATCGCCTCGGCACAAGCAGACACAGCGGCACTGTAGCGCGGCAACTCCTCATATGATAGGCATGACGAATTTCGATACTATCCACTATGCTTCCCCTCGAGAGTACGCCTCGTACTGTATAGCCTCGTCCTCAATCGCAGTAAACCTGCATAACTCGAGCTCGTTAGCTGCTTCCTTCGAGTTCCCTAAACCTTTGCGCTCTTCACCGCTACGTTTGTCGTGAGTGTTGTTTTCTAGAGACCAAGTTACAACTCAATTAGACCAAAGGTGGTTGAGATATGGCGCTCGGTACGTAGACAATAGCATTGTGCAATATTTGTGCTACCACCAAACCCTCCTTGCTTCACGACCCATCGGCTAACCCCTCTTTTATCTAGCTACCATCGCCGCCACTACAGCAGCTGCCGCATATCTCGATGCTAAATTAGCCCTCTCACAAGATGCAAAGCGTCTATACCTACTTCGAAGATCGACCAAGGACTTTGCTACAGCCGGTACACCAGCCGTTCCTTGCTCTACAACTGATCAAATCAATTCTAACGCTTCTGGGATCTATTAGCAAAAGCCAACCGCATAAGTCTCTGGAACTTCTTCGAAGCTCAAGTAAAACGCCTCCCATCCCACGCGGAATGCATTTGGTCTCGCGATGGCTGCTACACCTGGGCCGAAACGTACGCGCAATGCTGCCGCTACGCCCAATTCTTCCTCGCCAACGAACTCAAACCCCTCGAATTGGTCGCTTTCTACCTCACAAACCGCCCAGAGTTCATGTTTGGGATGATGGGGTCGTGGGCCGTGGGGTCAGCGCCGGCGTTGATAAATTATAATCTGAGTGGTGATGCGTTGGTGCATTGCTTGAAACTTAGTAATGCGAAGCTGCTGGTTGTGGATGAGAATACCGGGTGTAGGGAGAGGATTGAGGAGGTAAGAGATAGGATTGAGGGTGAGTTGGGGATGCGTATAGTGATTTTGGATGAAAAGAAAAAGGGGGAGATTAGGAGGTTGGAGCCAAGGAGGCCGGATGATATTTTAAGGGAGGGGGTCAAGGGAGATTTTCCGATGATACTGCTGTATACCAGGTATGAATGCCCTTCCTCTGGCCTCCCGTCTTTCTCTTTCGCAAGCTCCATACTACATTCTCTCAACATATATCAAATCACGTGCTCGACACCTCTTCAATCAAATCTCTGCTTTTGGACTTTCTACACCCCGTTTCTCGCATTCTTGACCAGAACGTACCTTGACACCAATAGCGGTACAACGGGCAAACCAAAAGCCTGCCCCTTTCCCATCGGCCGCGCCGACGCCCTCACGAGCGCCCGCATGGGCGCCATTGGCATCAAGTCCGGCCCTGGCGGCGACCGCTGGTACGACTGCATGCCCCTTTACCACGGCACGGGCTGCACTGTCTCCGTTAGCTGTATGATAACCGGCACAACTGTCTGCATTGGCAGGAGATTCTCCACTTCTCGCTTTTGGGATGAAGTACGAGATTCCAACTCCACCGCTTTCGTATATGTCGGCGAGACGGCACGGTACCTGCTTGCAGCGCCCCCAAGCCCGCGGGATAGGGAGCATAGAGTGCATGTGATGTTCGGGAACGGGCTACGACCGGATGTATGGTCGCGGTTTGTAGACCGGTTCGGGATCAAGAAGGTGGGCGAGTTCTTCAACAGCACAGAAGGGGTGTTTGGGCTGTTGAACGTGTGTCAAGGTACGAGCGCTTCCGTCCTAGATAATCTCAAACCTCAGGCTTGCAATACTCACAAAAACACCAGGACCCTATCTCACCTCAGCCGTCGGCCACCACGGTGCCATCATCCGCCTCCTGACCCGCAACACCTACGTCCCCGTCGAAATCGACCACGAAACCAATGCCATCGTCCGCGATCCAATCACGGGGTTTGCGACCCAAAAATCCTTCGACGAAGGTGGCGAGATCATCGTCAAGATTCCAACAGAGTCCGCGTTCCCAGGCTACTGGCGGAATCCCGAAGCCACAGAGCAGAAGTTCGAGCGGAACCTGTTCAAAAAAGGTGACCTGTACTACCGCACCGGCGACGCCCTTCGAAGAACCTCAGACGGGCGATGGTACTTTATGGACCGCCTCGGCGACACCTTCAGATGGAAGAGTGAGAACGTGTCCACGGCCGAAGTGTCCCACGTACTCGGCGACTTCCCCGGCGTTGTCGAAGCAAACGTGTACGGAGTCGAAGTGCCCGGTCACGACGGTCGTGCTGGCTGTGCTGCGTTGTTCATCCCCCCAGAACTACGTGAGAGCTTCGATTATACGGCACTTCTCGCATACGCTCGTGCGAGGTTGCCGCGGTACGCTGTTCCTGTGTTTCTGCGGATAAGCTCGAGTATTGCGCCGATGCATAATAATAAGCAGAACAAAGTCCCGTTGCGCAACGATGGGGTTGATCTACGGAAGATACGGGAAAGGGCAGAAGAGGAGGGGAAGTCGGAGAAAGAGGTAGACAAGTTATTGTTTTGGCCGCATGCGCTTGGGCATCCGAAGGTTGAGGGGTTGGAGGGAGAGGATGAGTATGTGGATTGGACGGTTGAGGACCTGGATGGATTGAGGGCGAGTGTTGCGAAGTTGTGAGTAAGACGAGGAAGAGACTAGTTTGAAGATTGCACATATGGACCATACAGTCGTACGGCACAAGTTTGGACACTCTCATACTACTGCGTCACTGCTGAGGGTGCACCTTTAGGCTTTGAATCCTCCAAATACGATGCAAATGTCGACGCAGCGGAGAGTAGGATGTCTTTTGATTGGTTGAACACCTACTAGCTGGGCTACCCTCCACGATAGTGTCGAGCGACCAAGATTGGTGGCCGGAGAGTTCTCTGTCCGGGTGCCCGAATTTGTGTCCTGTGATCATGATGAAAGCTGTGTCTGCTGTCATCAGAAGGAAATCCCTGCAGTTATACATGATCAACGACCTAAAATCTTTATATCTACAGCTAGCAGTCCGATACTCGGCTCGCTAATTCAGACACCCTCCGTTTCAATTCGTCTAATTACACAACCTCTTGATAACAAAACTGTCCCAAGTTTGCATCGACTCTCTCAACCGCCATGGTCCCGTTTGCTCCCGACAGTTCAAACGTAAGAATCTACAAGACCAACCACTTCTCACTCCCTACGTCACGCGTTCACTTTCTCTTACGATGCATGACACGGTCGGGCGATTTTCGCCGACCGCCGACGTACTCGAGAAGTATATATTACCTCATATATTTGATATATAAGCAAGCCTTTGTGAGTCCAATACGAGCAGTACTTATAAGCTCTTCTACTCTTCTTTTCCTTTCCTCTTTACTTCAATCGACTCTCCCGAAACTTCCGACCAAATCAGCAAGAGCCACATTCCAAAATGGCAGAGCCCACAGCCTCCCCATCCCTCCCCAGCACCACTCCCCACGAGCCACAGACACCAGCTCCAAACCCAGGCAGCACCGGCATCCCAATCGCCATGATAGGCGCCTACGAGAAAATCGGGGCCGAGCTCGCAAAGCGACTCGCGCCGGAATTCGATAGTTGGTGGACCCCATTCCTTTCTTCTCTTTCCTGATTTTTTTATTCCTCTCTTTGCCCATTTTCGCCCTCCCATTTTACTGCCTCATCTCCAATCATAAGATCGTCTCTTCTGGCGCCTTCCTCCCCATCCAGCATCCACAAGCTAACACCCCCCAAGCCGTCCACCACTCCCTAATCGAAGACGCCTTCACCGAAATCCCCCTCCTCCTAACCGGCGACCTATCCGCCCCTCACCGCACCGGCATCGGATCGAACGCGCAGCGCGCAGTGGAGCAACGCAGATTTCCGGTCCTGGTGGTCTTGGGCAAGGAAGCACCGCCGGAGATTGAGGAGCAAGTTTTGGAAGCGGTGAAGGAGCTGGAGGCCAAAGGCAGTGCCACAGAGGCAGGTGGAAAGGAGGCGGTGAGTGCAAGGGGGCCGGTGAAGTTCCTTAGAGCGGGAGTCTATGATAAGAACATTATCGGTAAAGGGGGACCGCCGGATGTGGGGAGGTTGGTGGAGATTTTGAGGGGGAAGTTGAGGGAGGCGTTGGGGGCTGGGGAGGGGGTTGAGGGGGGAGATGTTGGGAAAGAAGTCTAGCGGATGGTATGGTATGTGGGAGAGTTGCTAAGCTGCTTTGGATTGGATTCGGGTGCGTGATTTCCGGCACGAAAAGTGAAAAGGTATGAGGATATTTGCTGCAATAATTGGAAGCGAAGATCATGAGGCTGGCGGGAGTGTTTTGCACGTGCGGGTAACTGTGTGAGACGCCTCATACCTACTCAACTTCTAGAACTCACGATGTCATGTTCACGAGCCTTCAAACCAAAAACCTGCCGCCCAGGACGAGATATCGCTCCCTATTGCACACCAGCCTAATTTGAAGCTCAAATGACCTGGATGAGCCCTATGTTGATTTAATAGAAAGAAAATTAACGGGCACTGGTTCGAGTGCTCTACGACCGCTTGAACTTGGCCTCAAAAGCCTCACCATACCAAGATTGTATCTGATTCACGCTCGCTCCCTCGTTCTCAATTCATGGCGCCATCTGCCTCCAGATCCTCATCATCCTCTACCATGCTCCCCCTCACAAAAACCTCCGCCTCGAGCCTCTCCACTCCCTCAATCCCCTCCGTCACCCCCCTCAGCACCTCCTCTCCCACAACTCCCAAATGGCTTCCCTCCACCCAAACAGCCGACTCCTTCGGGAATACCTCAAACCCCTCCCCGGTCCCACCCCACTTGATAACCACGCCCTTCGGAACCGCCTCCATAATCGACTTGAGGAAAACCCTCATGCCCGGCCTCACCACCTTCAGCTTCCCCTGCTCGAACGCCTTTCCCCACGTCGTAGCCGCAGCATACATAACGCACACCCTCACCTCCTTCAGCGCCGGCATATAGTGCAGTCCCCTAAACCGATGCGGGTAGCCCATCACCCGGCGGCCCGCAACAACATCGCCTTTGTTGTAGTGGAAAAGACGTTGCGAAAACACCTCGTCAGAGTTATCGAAGAGCAACACCAATTTCCGGACACGCTCGATATCCCACTCATGGAACACCTTTGCCTTTTCGTCCAGGCTACCGCTAAAACGCGGCGGGAAGCGGGTCGCGGGGTCCTTGGTAGGGTAGTAGAAGTGTTGCGGCACGTCGAAGTAGCGCGTAGTCGGGTAGACTGTTGTCACTACCATGCATCTTCGGCACCGCCTCGTCTCTGTTGTCCCTTTCGTATGGCGGTCGAAGGTCGCGAGGAAGGTGTGAGTGCGGTACAGCGCGTCACTCGCCTCCCCGTTCACCTGCTTGCAGGTCTGCAGCAGCGCGGCCTTGACGAGAGGCTGGTCGGTCAGGTACTTGTGTCGTTCGTGCGGTAGGACTACCTGGGTTCTGTCTGAGACGACCTTGGCGGCGGTAGTTGTGTCGAGCGAGGTGATTGGGGCCAGAACCTCTTCGTACACCATATCCCTCAATTCCCGCGGAAGATCGAGGAAGCGGAAGGGGCCGGTGGGTTGCCATTCGGGCTCAGGCTCGGGTTCGGGCTGGGGGTGGGGCATGCTGACTTTCTTCTTTTTCTTGACGGTGAAGAAGACGTTGTGGCTGGCGCGGCGTTTGCGGGCTCTGTAGATGTGATTAGTGTCTATTGCAGTGTGTAGAATTAGGCTGGTGGGAGGAACTTACTTGCGTGGCCCGCCTGACGACTTCTGGGCACTCTGCATAGTCGTCCGGGCGCTCTGCACGAGACGCAGCGTTTTCTTTGGAATGGATGTAGTTAATGCTGTGGGTGATGTGAGCCTGGTTGTGGTGGAGGGTGTGTTGGGTGAGGTGATGGTATGAAGGTAGTTTGTCGAGGGCAGTCAAGGTAAGGATGTTGAGGCCCGGCGGCCAGGGGCAGCAATGCAGTGAATTAAGGGCACCAACATCAATGGGAACAACAACACGTAGCCAAGAGTCGCCACGGATGACAGTCATGGTGAAAGAAACTTCAAGGTTTCGAAATTGAACATCTTCAATATTGGAAGCGAGTAGCTTTACCATATAGGTAGCAGCTACAACCAAAGCCCACCACATAAAGTAGCTCTACCAGACCAACCCTTGCGGTCCGTCATGCTTACCGAGCCAGACAAAGTAGCATTGCTGCTTTACCCGCATACTATCGCCATAACGCCAACCCCTAACAACCCAAGGGAGCCCCACCCAACCAATAATCCGTCCATCCAGCAGAAACGCTCGCTGGAGAAGAAACGAGAAGACGAGGAAGAAAAGAGAAAGAGAAAATATATACAAGACCAACGTCTACTCAGTTTCTCGCGACTTGTGCTTGCTTCATTCCGGGGCTCTGCACGCCAGCAGTGCCTGGAGTTGCACTCGCACTCCTGGATGGTGGTCTCCCGTTGCCAAGCTGTGGACTGCCACTGCCGCCTTGTCCCATCTGACCCTGCCCTTGCGCTTGTGGCCGTTGATTCATCATTTGGCGAGCCATCTGCGTATGATACTGGGCCGAGTTGGGGCTTGGTGACCCTGCAACGCCAACTCCACCATTTCCATTGACATTGGGCATAAAGCCATTCCCAGTAGGCAAAGCCGAGCCCATCGCCGAGGCAGAGCCTGTGGCCGCGCTCATGGCCGAGTTACGCGCAGCTTGTACTGTCTTCTGCACCATATGCGTCGCTTGTTTCTGAACCTGCTCCGGGGACCAATCTGGATGCTGGGTGCGAACTTGTTGTATGTATTGGTTGAGGACGGGGAGATGGCCGCTGGATAGGGGCCGGGAGGAGTTCTGATAGCCGGCTGGATTGACTTGGCCCATCCGCGGAGATCCGGCTGACGTTTGCATGCCATTCATGGAGATGTTCGGGCTACCATTCATGCCTTGGCCACCCATGGAAGCCATCATTGCTTGGTTAGGGATGCCGTTGCCACCGTTCATACCTCCAGCCAGATTACTAGCCATGTTAATCTGCTGTTGCTGGAGCTGGAATTGGTGTTGATTGGTGTTGGGGAACTGGCTCCGCTGCATGGCGAGCCTGACCGAATCCGGAGGGGGCATGCCCTGTCGGTTCTGCATATTGGCTTGCATTGGGGCTTGAGGGATGCTCGGGGCCCCCATAGGAATTCCGGGCATACTGCCGTTCGGGAAGTTCCCTTGCATAACGGGCTGGCCGGGGTGTGATCCAGTTCGAATGTTCGGGTTGGGAGTTTGCGACTGTGCAGTCGTTGTTGATAAGGGGCTTGGAATGTGAGTTCCGTTGGGAGTGCTGTTTCGCTGAGGTTGACCGACCCCATTTGCCGGGTTAGGTTGTCCTGGAGCTTGGGGTTGGCGTTGTGCGGCGGCAGCCTGCCTTTGCATTTGTTGTCGGTAGATCTCCTGTCTCTCACGCGTTTTCTCGTTTCGCTCGTAATGAAGTCTGCTGAACTCTTGCGGGGTATGGACGCTTGTCTTCGGCGCAACAGGCTCGTGTGCTTTGCGGAGCTGAGCAGCTTTGGCGGCTAAGATATTGTAAGTATATCATTCAGATGATGCATATACGACAACGAAGACGCAAACAAGAGAACGAACAATTGAGAGACACGTTCATGCAAAGACCAGAAATAGGATGAGACAACAGTGAAAAGAGAAAACAAACAAAAAAAAAAGACTATATCAAGGGCCTCTACTATATTATAGCACCCACTAAGATGTATAGAACAGGAATGGCGAGAGGAAGAAAGTGGTGGAGCTTACATTCTTGCTGCTTGTGCGCCGCCGACTCGCGTTTCCGAGCCAACTTCCTCATTCCGTCGATAATGGCAAGATAGCGGTTGTTCTTCCGCCTCTCCACCCGGATGGGCTGAGTGGTTCGCCTCCGCACCTGTGAAGACAATGGCTGTCCGGCAGATTGAGCTTGTTGTTGCAGCTGCTGTTGCAAAGCCTGCTGCTGAGCAGAAACTGTTCGTTGTGCAGCCTCCAATCGGGACTGGTAAGTTCGGAAGTACTGAGTCTTGGACATCTCAGCTGGCAGACCCTCCAATTGCACCCATCTCTCGAAACACTCCCAAGGAGTTCGTCGCTCCGGCCCGGATGTGAACATCGATGGCATTGCCATGCAGGACGCAATCAGCGACCAATTGAAGGTATAGTCCTTGACGAAATTCCGCAGCTTCTGATCCTCCTCCCAAAGCCATTGAGACGATGCCCGAGACTCGAAGAAACTCGTCGATGGCATGGCAAATTCGGAAGGCGGTCGGAAAGCGTGGCCGGCTTGAATTCGATCTCGCACATGCTTGTTCTCCGGGTTGAAAAGAGCAACATCCGTCATCTCTGGATCCAGATCATTCCTGTTGAAGCGACGTCCTGGCGTTGAGGGCATGGAATGCTCGGTAGTTGTTTGTGATCTGCTGAGCGGACGGCTGGGAGGCTCATCCTCTTGATCATAGTCGTATCGACTGCGCTTACGTGGGGGGCCGTTGACGAGCGACTTCATCTTGCTAGTAACCAACCTTGAAACAGGGAGGATGGACGGTTCTGAGATCAATGCCGCCGATGCATCATTGAAATCAGACTCCAGAGTTGGTTCATATGCGGGCAACTGTCGGAGAGTTTCTTCCCAATAAGGCGTCCGATCCATTTTGATCATGACATCGTTGAACCCAAGAGCGAAGAGGCCCGAGGGAGGATTGGAGCCGAATCTTGCAAAGAGCTCGTCATCATCGGGTAGCGACTCGTTCTCTGTCTCGTTCGGTCCTGAAGACATCAGATCCGGCGTGGGGGCATCCGCCATATCCTCCTCGTTCCCTTGAGGATGTGGTGGTCGTCGGGCTCTGATTTGCTTTGCTTTCCTCTCCTCTGGACTGCTATTGACGAAGTCGGCACACCACTCGGCGATAGTGGCAGAAATCGAAAGCTTCCACTTCCGCTCTTCCCTAAAATCCGTAGACATCCATTTCATCTCGGCAAGAACATGGTCGATGTGACCAGTGAGCCGAGGCGGCTCTCGACATCTCTGAAGCTGTCGCAATGACCAACGGTTGGCGTTCTGCAACTGGTATACGCGCTTCAGTATTTTGTAGTCTTGACATTCCCGTAGTGTGGCCAGAGTATTTGATGTGGTAACGGTTTTCCTCGCGGACTGGAGTAGCTCCTGCAGAGGCGTAGATCGAGGCGGGTGGTGCGCTTGGTACGAAAACAAACCCTGGAGATAATCCTTGGTATCATCCTGGGAAGCTCCTCGAAGCGCTGCATAGTCTTCGTTGAGTGATTGGACAGCACTGGAAGGACGTGCAACATCCGGTTTGGCGATAACTATGGTCGAAGCCCTCGACTTGCGTCTGCTTACTGCAGGGCGTGGACGAGATGGCGTCACAGGACCAGACCTGGGGGTTAGCGTTCCACTGGCATGTGGGGTCTCGCCCAAAATCTCTGAAACCGATTTTTGCCGCATAGCTCCAGACGAAACACGAGTAACCATGCGAGCAGGCGGCGATCGAACTGTCGACTGGGTATCCTTCGTTACAGGGCCAGGCGCATCTTCCATTTCGACATCGGCAGGAGGGGTGGTTTGTTTGCTCGGCGTTCTTTGTGGTTCTGCTGGAATGAGATCCGGTTTGCTCTGACTTGACTCGAGATGATCCGCGATGGTGGTAGAGGGCGTTGGCAATGAATGCTGCTGAGATATGTCCGCTTGTTGAAGGCCTTCACTAGCCTGGACATCATCGACTACTGCCTCGGCGTGCTCAATGAGCGATTCGGCAAGGGAATGCACGCCGACAGTGCCTGATACACCATTTTCCTTGGTAGAATCTCTCATCTCCCGTATCGCTTGTTCGCGCTCCAGTTGGGTCTGTGCATCAGGTGTGTCCGGCGTAGCATCTCGTCCAGTATTGACCTGCAATCCCTTCGGATTCCGTTCAGTCAATCCACCTGCTATCTGCGAGATTCCATCAGGGAAAGTCTCCTCTTCCGGGCTTGTATCAGGCGAACGTTGATTAGGTCGTGGTGTCGCTGTCGATTGGCCCATGGTCGACGACGGCGAAGAAGCAAGGTCTCCCGCATGAGGCAGTCCGAGTCTCTCGTCATCCTTCCGCTCCCTTTCAGCCGTCTTTTCTAATGCGCGGGTCGTCTCTTCCAAGCGTTTCTCCTGTGCTTCCTTCGGGGGTAGGTGCACAACCTGCGGCGGTCGAGGTGGTGCTTCAGCGTCGTGATTGGGAAGGGCAGAGTCTGGTAAGTTGGCTATGTCGTCGGCAGTCTTTGGCATTGCTTTCTTGGGATCCACAGACGGTTCTTCGGACACGGTGCTTGCCTGATTATCGTCATTGTCGTGGGTGGGTTCGTCAGGCTTCGAAGTAACAGATTTGGTCGCGTCCGCATCCTCCTCAGGCGCAGCAGAGTTCAATGCAGCTTGGGTGGACTTTGATGCCTTCGTCGAGGACTTCTGGTTCCGTTTGGGCATCGCGTCATTGGCAGTCAAAGGTTCGGGGGTCGAAGCAGGCTGGTGTCGCGGCGGCGAGGCAGAGACTCTCTTGGGACGTTCGCCGGCGGCGACCTGAAGGTAATTGGCAGGAGACGCGGGCGACGCGAGCGCGTCCGCAGGCTTGGGAACTGATAGATTGATAGACTTTGGTGACAGCTTCGCATTTTCGTAGGGCGAGAGTAAGGTAGAGTCGCGAAAGTGACGACCTCTACACGCCGCATCAGTATTGCCGAGGGCGATAAATAATATGATTGAAATAAATAGAAGAAATGCTTACTTGGAGATGTCATTCTGGTCTAAGTAGTGCAGCTCATTCTCGTTGGGCTCGTGGTCGAAGAAGTCGAAGTCGAAGTCGAGCGCAGGCTGCGGGCGGTGTTGGGGGCTCAACAAGGTGGTATAGGCGTAGAGCTCGCGCAGTTTACGCTTGCGGGAGAGCTCACAGGAACTACAACGCCGATATAAGCACAACCACGCTTAGGCAAAACAAACAGAGCGATTTTCTGGTTTCGCATTGCGCAGTTCTATCGCGAATTGCGTTCTGCGACCGTAAAAGCTAGCAGGACTTACGTGATCTCATTCTTTTTCGCCCTGGCTGTCGCATCACGAAGTTCGTCTAGGGACATATGAAGGCCGAACCTGCCTGAACGACATCCGTCATTCGCGAGTACGTCCAGGGTCGATGATTTGGGGCGGAGCTGGAGGGGTTTGTTGATGGAATGTGATGAAGTCGTGATGGCACCGAGCACAAGAGACGGTGGTGTCGGCGGGAGAGATGGCCTGCTACCACGGAACCTGGCCCCGATAAGACTGGCACGACGGGGAGGCGGTCAGCCCAAGCGTGGCAGAATAAAAAAAGTACCACCCTCACACTTCACCATCTACAACTGCATATACACCACAATACTACGACTTGGACAGAACAGCCATGGCGAAACGGAAACTTGACGGCGTGGAGGGTGTAGCACTGCGTGCGAGCACAAAGAGGGGGAAACAGGACGCCGGTAAACCTGCACGCCAAACAGCAAACTCACAGACGCCTGCCCTTAGGAAGAGCAATGGAGATGCCAAGAAGAAAGAGAATGGAGCTGTCCAGAAGAAGACCCCAGTTGTCGAGGATGTCGTCCCTGAGTCGGCGGTTGTTCAATTGGGAGAGGATGTCGATTCGGCCACTGTCCAGATTATCACGGGATCATATGAGAGGACACTCCATGGCTTCACCGCAGTCATTTCAAGAAGCATCCCGGAACCAAAAGACGCGTCAGAGCCCAAGGATCCCAGTGACGAATCTATTGAGGATGAAGCTATTCAGGACAATTCGACCTCTC
Source organism: Lophium mytilinum (assembly GCA_010093605.1). Taxonomy (NCBI): domain Eukaryota; kingdom Fungi; phylum Ascomycota; class Dothideomycetes; order Mytilinidiales; family Mytilinidiaceae; genus Lophium; species Lophium mytilinum. The sequence goes on along the minus strand of MU004184.1, from coordinate 2,318,125 downwards.
AGACCAACGGCGATATCAAGGCTGTAGATGCGACGAATGGCACCAGCTCAGCCATCGCCAAAAAAGACACCACCTCAAAAGACTCCAAACCCACCCTCCCCTTCACAGAAACCTTCCTCTTCACCGCCCACACCTCTTCCATCCGATGTCTTGCCGTCTCGCCCCTCAATTCTGCCTCCACCCCAGGCTCCAACTCCGCCCAATCGGTCCTCCTAGCCACTGGCTCCGCCGACGAGCGCATCAACCTCTACAACCTCTCCACCGTTCCGCCGAATCCCTCCTCCATCCCAAAACTCCCCACGCTAGCTGGGACCTCCATCTCCGAGAACCCCCGCAACCGTGAACTCGGCGCCCTCCTTCATCACTCGTCTGCTGTCACGTGCCTAGCCTTCCCCACACGAGCGAAGCTGCTGAGTGCGGCTGGCGACAACACGATTGCAATTACCCGGACACGCGACTGGACACCGCTATCGACTATTCGTGCACCGGTGCCGAAGGCGGTGGGGCGGCCGAGTGGAGACACTGCCGCGCCAGGAGAGGTGCCGGCCGGTGTGAACGACATCGCTGTGCATCCGAGTCTGAAGCTCATGCTGAGCGTGGGAAAGGGTGAAAAATGCATGCGATTATGGAATCTGGTGACGGGCAAGAAGGCAGGCGTGTTGAACTTTAGCCGGGACTTGCTTGCGGCAGCTGGGGAGGGGCGGTGGGGCACCGGCGAGGGTAGGAAGGTGGAATGGGATCCAGCTGGAGAGGAGTACGTGGTCGGCTTTGAAAGGGGGGTCGTGGTGTTTGGCATGGTGAGTCAGATATTTCTCTCTTCATTCCTCAATATCTTCGCCACGCCTCCAATATACTTTGATGAGAGTTGGGTATACTAACACCCTCAGGACTCCAAACCCTCCGCCATAATCCTCCCCACCCCCAGGACAAAACTTCATCAACTCCGCTATCTACCTTCAACTGCCTTTACTACTCCCATCCTAGCTCTTTCAACAGAAGACGGCCGCATCCTCTTCTACCCTACCGCCACCTCTACCACCTCTCCCTTCTCATCTCCTGCTCCTACTACCTCACTCCCCGCCAAAGCGCCAGCACTCGACCTCCCCTCCCTTTCTCCAATTGCAACTCTCGGCGGCGCGCTCGCCGGAATCGCCGGACGGGTCAAAGACTTCACCATCCTCGCACCGTTCGTCAACGGACCTTTATTCGTCGTCACTGGAAGCAGCGATGGAGCTGTACGCGTATGGGGCATTCGGGTCGGAGAGCTAGAAAAGAATGCAGACGCGAAGCAGGTAGGCACGTTACTAGGGACCTTCGAAACGGGCGCTAGGATCACGTGCTTGACTAGCTTTGTCATGTCTGGAAGGGCGGAAGAGAAGGGAGAGGAGGAGCAGGCTGTTGTTGGGGCTGATGCTTCGGAGAGCAGTGATAGCGAGGATGGGAGTGAGAGTGATTAAAGGAAAGATTGAAAAGGCTGCCATCGTAGCAGTGTTCGCCCCGTACCGTGCCGCTGAAGACGGTGTCTTCGACTTCCTTAAAGGAGTCAAAGCTGACCTGAGTTATAATATTGTCCTGAAAGACGCCGATCGATAGAAGATGAGAATGCGCAGATGCTGATCGACGTGCTATGCTCAGGCATACACTTGGACGATAAGTCACGAACGGCGAGAATCCGAAATGGGATACAAATGAGTCTTCACTGCCATAATACAAAGAGCCAGAAACGGGAACTGGATAGTACTAGATAGAGGTAGATATTCTCCATCTCATTTCAGCCTATTGACAACTCTCGCGATGACTCCCTTTCGATGGCATTGTAAATCCGCGCACCAGAGCCATCCATGTCTACAAAATGTTCTTCTCATAAACTCAACCCCTTTTCAGACTACAGCGTGAGCAGCCTGCCTGTTTACCTAGAGTGAAGCAGATCGGGGTTTGGAGTAGCGAGCCAAGCACGAGAACGAGGAGAAGGAAGCTGGTGAGGTGGGGTTGAAGTCGAAGACGTTGGTGTAGATGTTAGGGTTTTGGAAATCAAGAGGAGGCTGTAGATGACGCGGTTCGATCGGGCGGCGCACGTGGTGATGGGGTCGGTGGGTAGGAGGCGGAGCGGGCGGAGGAGGTGGGTAAAGGGGCCGTGGTCGTGGTGGAGGTGTAGGTGTGGGAGGCAGGCAAGCGGTGGGTGGAGTGGCGGGCAAGGAGGCGGGCGCGAGTTTGACAGAGGAGGATGGTGTGGCGGGCTTCGGAGAGGGTGTGCTAGGGGCATCCGTGATTGAGGATGTCCGTAAGACCATGGGAAGTGAGGGCGTGCGACCATGAAGATCCGGAACTGCTACGACAAAACAGAAAAGAAAGTGCTGTTCTTCATCTTCAACTCGTTTAGTGCCAGCAATGGGGAGTGCTAGTAGAGGTCCTAACGTTAAGCTTAATTGAATTCTTAAAGCGGCGTCGCACTCCTCGGTCTATATAAGTCAAGTAAAATCTGAACCCTTTTTTCATCTACTAATTTCCCAGCAGCTCAACTGGTCGGCCACACCGAGTGTAAGCCCGCGGCCGAATCCAGGCACTTACCTCGCGAGGTGGGTTTTACCCACCGTCGACAACCTCACCTGAGTTTGGAAGTTGGTCTGGCGTTCGACCCCAGCAGTCGGCGATTCTCGACTCGACTTATGGTGTTAAAAGCTGATTCTTCGGAACCAGCTCGGAGGCGGCATGAGAGGCTTGGAAGCCGGTAAAGAGGCCGTATGCAGTTGGTGCGTGAGGCTGAGAGTGGCCGGTGAAGATTCGATGGATTGAAACATTGGGACCGGACCTCCAGGATGGATCTAAAGAAACCTCTCCGAGGTGGCTACACCCTCTTACGAGGGTGGTGTTTTGCTCCTTGAAAATTCTTTTTTTAATCTATATAACTCTGCCTTTACTATATATACATCTCCACAAAATACATGGCAACGCTGTTTGAAGTTTACGGGACAGTCTAAGATCTTAAGGAGAGGTAGAGGCAGGCGAGCGAGTATTCGCCTTTATAGTATTAGGTATTTAGAAGATATACTTACAAGTATGGCGGCTAGCAGATAGCTACCTTTTAGTCCACAAATTAGATAGAATCAACATGCGATGCAGCGTTGGAAGAGTGATAACCATAGAAGGACCGCTTAGTCACTGTTGGCAGAAATGCCGAGGTCGGATCCCTGAACCTCAACTCCATGATATAGCTTGAATCTCATGCCATTCTACATCACATCAATCGCCTCTTCCGTCCGACCGTCCATTCCTCCTCTCCGAATACATCTCAAAGGCGAGAATGCCCGCCTTCACCCACCCTTTCGCCGCCTCCCCTGACATAATCCGCTCCCACCAAAAGGACGCCTACTTCCAAGGCCTCCTCTTGCAACACCTCTCCACGATCCTCCGCAACCTCTACGGGGCCCGTACTGCGCATGCATATACTACTGAAGCCCGCACCTTCGCCGAGCTCCTCTACCTTGGCCTCACCACAGGACTCGGCAACCGCACGTTGGGCGAAGAATACACGGACATCGTGCAAGTAGAAGACGCGACACGTCGTCTACCCAATCTCGCGCGGCGATCAGGTTACATCATATCAACTGTCTTGGTACCCTATGGCCTGGGGCGAATTCTGCCCGCCTTTCGCAGACGGATACGCGCGAAGCTCGAAGCAAATCTGCGGCGGCGAGCGCGAAAGGGACAGAAAGAGCAAGGGAGCGCGGGATACAAGTTGCAGTCCTACATCCTACATAATCTGGACACGATAACATCGCCCTCTCCTCTCTATGCTGTGTCGCTAGCAACCTTTTACTTCAGCGGCGCGTACTACCACCTCGGGAAGCGCATTTGGGGCCTACGATACATCTTCACGCGGAAAGTCGAGGAGAGCGAGCAGCGCGTCGGGTACGAGGTTCTCGGCGTGCTCCTCGTGCTCCAAATGGCTGTGCAGGCGTATCTGCATATGCAAAATACCGTCACCGTAGCGAACACACCATCGGTGATGGGATCGAGTGTGGTGCTCGATCATGGCGTCGAAGTCTCGTTAGCGCCCGATGCATACAGCGCCAATAATGCGCTGCTATTTGAGTCGTCGACGGCGCACACGCAGGATCCGCAGAGCTTACAGCGGATCACGCAGACGGAGGTATTAGGGCGGCCGAGGTATGATTTAAAGAACGAGACGGAGATGGAATGGATCAATGGGACACAGCAGAGGAAGTGTACGCTTTGTTTGGAGGAGATGAAGGACCCGAGCGTCACGATCTGTGGGCATGTGTTTTGTTGGGGTTGCATTGGGGATTGGGCAAGGGAGAAGCCTGAGTGTCCGCTTTGCCGGCAGAGTTGTCTGGTGCAGCACGTTTTGCCCTTAAGAGGGTATTAGCGGGAATGGGCTGGTTTCTACATGTAGGTACCGAATGAAAAGAGGTAATCAGAAAGAACCATCTCGAACTTGAAAGAGGTCTGCACCGTTGAACATAGCTCAAGTCTGTGTAAACATCTGTGCCACCGTCACGGGTGCTTCAACACCTTTCCAAGACGGAGCAAGTCAATGGTTTTAAACCATCAGTAAACTAGGTAGACCACCCCAAACAGCGGCATCTAGGTGTGCACAGAGTTACGAGGTACTGTATACCATCTCCATTGAAAACAAGTCTTGCCTCTCTTTTCAGGCATCAAGGAATCAAAGACCTGTGTTCACCTGCTTTCCGCCGTCGCAGGCGCCTCAACGTACTTTCAAGGATATGAAGAAGGTTTCGTCTCATCATTTTGACGGATCGGTAAACCGGCCGGGCTACCCCAGACGGCGCCCACAGTTGTAGGAATTAGGTGGTGATGCACGCAATCAGCATTGTATCAAAATTCTTGGCAAATGTTCACGTCCCATGTCACATGACCTAGTCCTCGGAACATCATTTCTCCCCGTCTCCTTCAAAAAGGCCACTTATCTCCAAGCTCTTCACACCTACGACAACATCTTCGACGATGAGCGACTCTTCTTCCACCACGAGCGACTCCTCGTCGAGCGACTCCTCTTCTGGGAGGCCACCACCTGCGTAAGATCCCCCCCACCTTCCTTCCCCCTTCCCCACTGCATCCTCTACGTTTCCCGGCCACATGATTATCCAACGAAGCGCAGAAAGAAGCGCAAGCACTCTCACTGGAAGCCTACCGGCGCGTTCCGCTTTCTGGATCTCCCGCGCGAACTCCGCGACATGGTCTACGATCTCGCTCTTAAGCAAGGCATAGTTCTATGGAAATCAAAGCTAGTAAAGGACAAAGGCGCAACGCTGTATGGGGAGAGACTATCACTTCAAGGTCCAGCGCCTCATCTCAAGAAATTTGCGATCTTGGAAATCTGCAAGCAAGTCAGCAAGGAAGTGAAAGAGGCGCTGTACCCCCAGCTCACCTTCGGCTTGATTCTTGCCTCCTCCTCGGCCTGGCTGCACTATTCTCACTACCCGTGTCATTTCGATGTCCCCGGCTGCTATAACCCCGGTCCTGAGTCTTTCCCACCTCCTTACGCCGGCCTCCTAAACCACGTCCGGGTCACCAACCACAACTGGGATATTGAGCACATCCAGCGCCTTGTCATGATCTTCGAATTGAACGTCAAACAGACTTCTCCAAGGTTCAATCCTCTCGATGGGCACACCGACCTAGGTCGCTCGGGTCCCGACCCTGCTCGTTTTCGTGCACTGCACTACATGCGCAGCCTCCGGGAGCTACGCGTGGTGATAATATACAACGGCGCGACCCCGCGAGCGCTGTTGAAATTCTTTGAAAGGGAATCTGAGCACGTGCCTGACAAGCTGCAAGCAACGATGCAGTCTCTGATTGCCGCGACTCCAAAGCATGTTACGATTGAGTGGGGCTGGACAAAGGAGAAGTACATGACAGCGTTTCGGCGCCCGTTCAGGTATTTAAATGACATGAGGGACCCGAAAAGGCGGTTCGAACTGGTACAAGAAGAAGTATTGAAGAGATTGGCGGATGGGTTCCCAGGATTGCAGAGAACGGAGGCGGAGGTGTTCGTGAAAGGGGAGAGGGTAGTAGAGGACGAGGACGATGATGAGAGCGAGGACGAGCACTGAGGGCGTGGGATTCTTGCTTTGGCGACGTGAGCCACGCTTCTGGGGTCGCTGGGACTCTAGCATCAAATTCAGAATACTGGACCTCAGGTCGTTGTCTAAATTGAGTACGATAATTACAAGGGCGTTTCATGTCTATTCTTCCGGTTCTGTCGATTAATGGCGGCCCTCTTTGGCAACATGCGATAGATCGCCAAGGATATCTTTAATCCTTGGTCGTTGTTCCATGGTTGAAAGACTTTGGTATCCCCCTTTGAACCAACGATTGCAACCACGGTACCATGGCAGATCAGAGCGCCATCACGGAATTATAGAACAGTTGCACATTCCCGGTTTCCCTATATACTTTTCACGCTCATCTCCAAACCCTCGACTCCTCCTTTCCCGTAACACATCCCTCAACCACCACCACTAACATGCCCTTCAACAACGCCAGAGCCAACCACCTCGCAGACCTCGCCCTCTACCTAGCCGAGCGAGGCGACTTTCCCAAGCTGAAATTCAATGGCCTACTGTACCAATACTCCCCCAGCCACAAACAATGGATCCTCTACAGGCCTAGGAGATACGGCCACATCTCAACGTGCTTCCGCAACCTCCACGATACCATCGCCGGGCCAGCACGAAGACTCGCCCACCTGTACTACTGGAAGCGCCGAGAGCCCGAACGACAGCACAATGAAACCAGGAGCCCGCTCTACCAACTCCCCTCCGAGCTGCTACTGATGATCTCGGACCATCTCCAGCCAGCAGCGCGTCTAGCGCTCCGCTTAACATGCACACGCTTCCACGTAGTCCTCAAACCAGGACTCCGAATCTTAAGCTTCAGCGACGTGCAGGGGATCCGTGATGTCGTGCAGCACGAGCGATACAAAGACCTCTGCGCCGCTGAGCACGCACAGCGCCTCCCCCTCCTCCACCGCAACTACGGCTGTAGCGGCTGTAGACGCCTCCACATCGCCCGCGCCTTCGAGCCAGCCCAGCTGGTTTTGTGCCCTGAAACGCGCGTCTGCCGGGCCGCCCAGGCTGTTTGCGGGAAATCGGCGCGCAGGGTTTGGTCGCGCCATCTGCTCATGCAGGTCCCGACTTCGAAGTGGTATGGCGCCGACGACATGCTGGCCGCTCTGCGGAAGCTGCGGCGCGCTGTCCCCGTCCCGCTGTGTCGGCACAGGTCCATCTATGATCCGGACATTAGCAAGGTGGTTCGGTTCCACTGCTGCGAGGAATTCGAGCTTATGGAAGATAGTGTGCGTGGCTCGGTGTTGGAATGTGAAAGTTGCTTGATAAATTGGAGGGTGTGGAGGGTGCCTGCGCTGACGGAGGATGGGGAGAGGAAGGAGGTGGATAATGTGGTGCTGGTTGTTGAGAGATCTTTTAGAGGGGTGTCTGGACCGGATTGTGAGGGGCTTGACAGGACTCAGAAGAGAGAAAAACAAGAGCGGATTTGGGAGGAGGTTTGGAATGGGGCGAAATATCTATGAGAAAAAGTCTTTTCTCCAGAGGGGAAAGGACGAGGCTACAGTGACAGGCCACAAGTCTGGGCACACTGGTACGCCACTGCTTGGGGTCCCCCGCAGAGTTTCGAAGACTCAAGGGCGGATGTAAAGCTTTACGCAGTGCAGATTAGACTGCCTTTTGACTAATCGTCTGCTTAGCAGCCAGGCTACCCCCAACAGTGGTGTCAAGTGAGCAAGTCAGAGCCGAGTCCGTGTGCCCAGACTTGTAGCCTAGGACTGTACTCGACGTCTTATTCAGATATTCGACTGCTCATGGTAGCCATTTGAGTTCAAGCCAACAGTTTACCTAGCATTTTCCAGTACCTTGCTCACGGACAGCTACGTCCGAATCTGACACAAAGAAGCAAGATGTGATGAAATGAAGCTAGGGGGAAAATGAAGGTGAAGAGAAATATTAACCTGCACAACTGGAGTGGTACGGCATCTCACCCGCATGTTTAAATCGAAAACATGAACTTTCTCAGCACTCAGTTCATTCAGAAAATTTGCAGATATGCCATGAGAGGTTATTTGGGTATTCTTTCTCTCCTTACTTCCAGAAATTGTAGAAAATACCACCGCCCAGGTGTACCGCAATGAGCAAAGTCTCTCAATTGATGAGACTTAGCATATCCAATCAAAACCATGAACATTTAGCGTACACATCTTTCTCCTGTGCTCTCTTACCGTCATCCTACGAAGGCAATGCTGGTGTTGAAGTGAACATAAGCCACAGACACGGCCTCGACGCGACGTCATCTCCGCAGTCGTCACATCCCCCGCTAAGAAATCGAGGATCGCAGGCAACCTCAACACCAAGGAACATCCCGACACCCAACTCCCAAAAGACCGCCTTCTCGTTCCTCAATACATATCCTCTGCCAGTAGACATCATGTCCGGATTCCACAACATAAAGGGCAGGATCAGCCGTCAATTCGGCGGCAAGGTGAGTTGCGCCCATCCAATACTCCAACCAAGGCTACAGACTGACGCGCCCTTCTGTCTAGCTCCATCCCGACGACGAGGCCTATTTAAGCTGTACGTACACGTTCCATATCATGGAGAAACGCTCCCGCTAAGCGATTGGTAGATCATGATGTTCGCGGTATGCACCCTCCCGCCTCGGCGACGCGACGACCCGACACTGATTGCGAACGATAGTGACGCGGGGCGATTTGGAGAGCATAAAGAATGACTGGTTGACCGACAACGTATGTCAGCTCCTCTGCGATTCGAGGGAATTGGCGTGTGTATACTCGCTCGCCGCTGCTTTGGGTGCTTTTGTGGGCTACAAGAATTCGGAGACTTCAAGGCAGACAGGACTACCTCTCGAAGCTCCTGCTTGGAGGGGTATTCACCTCTCTGTACCACCTGAAGCGGGATCTTGCAGCCAGTTCTAGCCCCAAAGCAGCGGTTCCCAGTATACACAGGCCAATCCCCTCCCTCCCATTGTTCCTAAAACCACAACTAAGCTAACACCCCCAGGCCATCGCATTCTGGGAGGAGTACTTCTCCCTTCCCTCTCCCTCCTCTTCACCGGAGCAACCCTCCAAATGCGCGCGCGCCTAACAAACCACCAGATACCTAGAACACGAAAAACTCACCGCCTACCCCAAAGCACAAATCACCCTCCTCCGCCCCAGCATGGCCTTCATGCTCATGCAAACCCCAAACCCGCTCACCCTGAAAGACGCCCTCCCCGACTTCACCCTCACAACGCACATCTTCCTCCCCATAAACGACAACCGCAACGTCGAAGTTGCCGAAGGCGGCTCGCACTGGACCCTCCTCGTCGTGTCCGTGCTCGACGGCGTCGCCTTCCACTACGACTCGCTCTGCCCCTCCAACGACGCCGAAGCACGCACCGTAACGCAAAAAATGGCGACCCTCCTCGGCGGCAAACCGCTGCGCTTCGTGAACATGGGGGACACACCCCAGCAAGACAACTCCTCGGACTGCGGCGTCTACGTATGCCTGATTATGAAGCACCTGCTGCTGCACCGGCTGCTGACGGCGGACGCGAACGGCAAGGTGAATATGAGCATGGCGAATCGCGAGCTAGACCCCGCGGCGGGGCGGAAGACGATGCTGCGGATTATCGAGGAGAGGCGGAAGGAGGGGGAGCGGCGGCGATCGTGGGTGGACTCCTTTTTTTACTACTTGTTGGGCTTGTTGAGTGCTGCTCTTCTGGCGGTGATGGGTGCTAATGACTTGATAGGAGAAGCACGAGCCCGTTTCGGGGGAAAGGTGAGAGTAAGAGTAAGAGTCCGCCGAGGATTGGGGAGGAGAATGAGAAGCTGTAGTCGTCTCTCTCGCCCTCCCTCTTGTGGAGGGTGGTGGCGGCAGAGGTTCTGGATGCGGGCGTATGGCGTTTGGGGCGGGTCTAGAAGAGCGGGAGTTGGGTGCTAGGAGCAGGTTTTCTTTGCATCTGCATCTTCATGATAGATGAACTGGGTTGGAGAGGTCGTTCACGAGCATGAGAGATGTTTCACGAGAGATGGTTAATGCGAAATGGCTAGTGCAATGAGAGAGCCCTTCCGTTGAAGGGCATTGCTCTTCCTTCGATTCTTGAACTGTAGTTGGTAGAAGTATTTGCAATTTGCGCCGTAGAAAATATATCGACTTTGACACCCCAAACAACCGTTAAAAATCAAGACGTTATACACATACCCTGCACCGCCCCGTCCAAAACATTGTTCGTCAAGCTGTCGACATGAGCACTAGCAAATGCCGCCTATGGTAGCCCCGCAAACTTGAATAACGCCTAGAAGATGCGACGAATCTATCACCCTTCAAACTCCATCCTAGCCTTCGTCAACTTCTTCGCAAACCCCTTCAGCTCATCCACCTGCTTCCTCTTCTGCGTCTCCGCTCTCACTATCATCTCATTATGATCGCTCTTGTGACTCTTGACGAAACGGTTGATGACTTCACGCCCGTCGCGCTCATACTCAGCGACAATGTCGGATAGCGCCGTTTCTGAGTCAACAAGGTGGCGGATGAAGCGCTGCTTCGGGTTAGTAAAGCGCAACTCAAACGCCGCGTAGATTGAGGAGTAAGAGCGAGATGAAAAGTAGGATGGAGAAGGGGAAGAAGAGCAGAATAGAAAGAAGGCATTCATGAAATCTAGGGTGACGGGAAGGTCTGCGAGCGATCATCGACTGACCTTCGACAATCTTAGCAACGCATCACTAACAGCCCGCTGATGTGGCTGTAGTGCCGCCTCCCACTCCATTTCTTCTGCTTCTTCCTCTTGCACCTGCACCTGCTGCGCTGTCTCAACAAAGGAGCTGGAGCTGTGTAGGCTGCGGACGCTGGTGATGCTCTGACTTCGTGCCCTCACGGGCGGTGAAGAGGGTGGGTCAGGGGCGAGGGATTTGGTGGGGAGAGACATGCTGCCATGAGGTTCGACGAGGGTCTGGTCGGGGTCATTCTCGTCGTTGTCATTCGCGTAGGTGTCGCTCTCGTCGATATTGTGATTGAGATTGGGGTCGTTCGTGGGTGTAGGGGTGGAGAGCGGTTGGATAGTCGGCTTAGGTGGGATCTTGAAGCCCTGAGCAATCTGTACGCCCAGTGTTTTTCGCGGCTCTACCAGGGGCTGGTACGAGCTGAACTCATTCTCGGTCCCGTGTGCAAACGCAGGTGTTGTAGGAGCTTGGACAATCGCCTCGACTTTCTGCGCCAGCTTCACGACTTCTGTGGTGAAGAGTACCTCCATTGTCTTCTCAAGATGTGGCACTGCAAGCTCTCCAAGCGACTTCTCCGCAACACGCTCAGACAATGGCTTCCGTGGCATCGCCTTCTTTCGAAGCGGTGGGACTGGCGTTGCGTACGGATTCTGTCCACTGAGACGTCTCGTGAAGTTCTCATTACGTCCCTTGGCGTAGGCCCGATGTCGTGGATTAAATGGGTCACTGGCCGCGTTGGCCTCCTCTGCTCTTACTCCTATCGTCCTGAGCTCCTCCTCGTCGGCATAGCCTGATAATGCCTGAGAGGCAGCGTTTGGTGAGGCCGGTGCAGGCTTGGTGTTGCTTGAGAAAACTTGCTGTGAACTAGGCTCATCCGCTTCAGATGAGCTGCCGTAATCCGATTCTACTGCCTCGCCCTTGTTGTCGCTGATTACAATGAATGCGGCCTTCGATAGGGCGTTATTGTGCTCCCTGGTAGGAGACTCAGATCCTCGTCGTTTCCCAGGTCTAGAGTTTGTAGACCATTCAGAAGTCGTTCTGTTTCGTAAGCCATCGAGCAAGGTTTTTCCTGATCGCTCTTCGGTATCAGCCGCACATGGGCTCCCCGCCTCATTGACGTGAACTTGACTTGAATGTGTCCGGCTACGTACACTTCGCTGTGTCTTAGTGGACTCGAGACGCTGCGATGACTCCAATAGTTTGTTTCGTTTTGCCTTGGGTGTTTCTACTGGAGGTGTTTCTGCCGGGCGCTTTTTGCCGTGAGCATGATCGACGGCTTTCGATTGAGTCGGTGACGCTTGAGAGACCGGAGGAGAAGACGCAATGAGAGGCATAAAATCATCACTCTGAGAACCATCATTTCCTACTACTAATGATGCTTGCTTCTCGGTGATTGGTGTAGACTTTGCCGCTGTGACGGGTGGCGATATTCCCACAAGCCGACCGGCCAATCCCTTCTTACCTGACTCAGATGCAGGTATTGGAATTTGATTGTTAGATTTTCGTTTCTTCCCCGGTCCTGCTACAGTCGTCTTTGGAGGCTCTTGGAGCTTGCGCTTCTTCGGGTTCGGTGGAGCCTCTTGGGTCGACTCTTGGGTAGGCCCCTGGTTCGCATATTCCGATTCTTCATTTCTATAGCCCGACTCTTCCTCCACGTTGTAATTGAACACTTTTGCTACAGAGCGTCGCACAGGTCTTTTCAGTTTGCCAGCTTTCTCTGGCTCGTCTGGCGGGATATCGTAGATAGTAAGATCAGCCTCGGAGGGTGCTGCTTTGTCCGTTGCACGTGAAAGGGCGGTCGGTTTGCGCTTGGGCAGTGTAGACTTAGACGGTGTTGCCCCTCCAGCCCGATCCTGCGTTTTCTCATTCGCCTTTGACGTGCTCGGTTTCGTCTTCACTTTGTCTGAGGAAGGTTCGGAGCTCTCCGGAGCGATATTGTTACTGTTATGGTTCTCTTTCGCTGGTTGCGCGTTCTTCTTTGGTGGTACGGGCTTCGACTTCAGACCTCGTGGCGGCGCTTTCTTCTTGGGAACCACGCTCTTCATAGGTATTCGAGTTGTCTTCGGTTTGGCCGCGTCCTTGGCTGGTTTTTTGTGGTATGTAATGGTTTTCTTCAATCTGGCCTTGAAAGCTCTCGGCGGTGTATCCGGCACATCAAACACGCTCGCTTCATGGTGGTTCTTTTTGGCTGGACTAGCGGGGTCTCCAAGAGTCGGCTTTTTTAGCTTTCCTGTCCGTACAGATGCTTCGGGCATACTTTTGGTGACCATCGCTAGAAGATCGACTGCTTTGGCCAAAGCAGCAGGAACGGTTTCATCTGGGGCATCCTGGTTTACACCCACGGGCGTACCGCGAGGTGATTCGGTCACTGAATGCTCTTTTTCATTGCTCCCAACATTGTCCTGTGAAGCATGTCTGCCACTTGGAGACTCGGCGGCATTGTGTTGTTCTTTCAGGTTTTCCTGTTCTTGGTTTGCGCTTGATTCAGCGCCAGATATGTCCGGATCCTGTCCCTGAGTTTCGTTTGCATCTGCAGCATAAAGCGGATATGATTCTGGTATGACGCTCAATTCCTCGGCAACTGGGTTGATGGCCGGTTCCTCATTTGCAGGCTTTTCGGCAGCGGGTACCTCGGCATCAGAAGTCTCTCCCTGTTGAGGAGTTTGACTGATATCTAACGACACTTGGCTGATGGACATTTTCTTCTTGGCCTTGTGGCGCTGTATCTCTTGGATGATGCTCTGCGCCTCCAGTGCATCGGCCATGTTGTCCAGCGTAATCGTCATCTGCTTAGCGTCTCGTTCCTCCGCATTGAAAAGATACGTCCAAGGAAGGGGTCGGAGAGATATGACGAGCTGACCGGTTTCAAGCCCCGAAGTGTCGTCATCACTGTTACGAATGATCGCTGTCCTGGTGTCTGTGTCAACGATGTGAGAAATCGGAACGTCGATAACTTGCGGAATACGGCCAGCTGTTCCGAGGACGAAAGCGGTCAAGTATCTGCTGTCAAAGAACAAGACCATGGCACCAGTTTCCCGAATAAAGTCGTGAGTGTCCTTGGCTGAGATCGAAAGGGCGAATATAATCCCAGCCTCGCCATCATCTTCGAGGAACTTCAGACGATGCAGCTCATCCATAAAGCCCTGAAAGTCTTGCATCCACACCTGGGTTTCGTCGGTGGGAAACGGAACGGAGTAGGGGGCGCCGTTGGACCAGAAATCGGCATACTGCATGCCACCGAGGATCATAGTGCGAATGATTATTCCCGCGACCATCTTCAAGTCCTCCGGCTCATTGAGAATGACGTTGCTCAGCAATCGGACCTCTTTCGAAAGTGATCGTAGATGCTCCAAAACGTCGTTGGAAGATTCGATGAGTTGGTATAGGACGAGTCCGACCTGTCAGACCGCATCCGTTAGCTCTAGGTTCTCCCTAAGCCGACTTTCCGCCTTCTATGGAGCGCAAGGTGCTAACTTACCCATCTTCGGTTCCGATTGGGGAGTGTGCGGTGGGTAAATGCGTCAAGGTAGGCTTCCGCGACGGATGGGCCGAGTACGCCTTTTCCGTAAGAGCCCGTCGCGACAGCGGTCTGCGCCTTGTCAGTCCATCGGGCGCATCACTGCAGAAGTGAGGACTTACCATCAGCTCGTACAACCGCCTGCAAGAGGCATTGTCGCCGAAGCTGGTGAGCGCGGCCTCAAAAGCGCGGGCATCCATGCGAGGTAAGGGAGGCGTATCGCACAGAGGAAAGCGGGTGGTGGGCAGATAGAAGAGAGCGATGCGACGATGGAGAGTTTCTGCAATAATTGAGGAGTATGAAAGTGGAGGTGTGGTGGTTGCGAAAAGCAGTTGGGGTTGGGTTGGATGAAGTTCCCGAGGTGGTGTTTTGAGAAAGTTGAGAAAGTTGAGAAAGGGAAGTCGCGTTTGCTTCACGATCACATCACCAACGTCACAGATCACTTTCACTCCTACGCTGCGTTCGACCATTTGCACATTCAAAGCACCAGCAGCACCAATTCACGCGCAGCCTCGTCGAATCGACGACGAGCAAGCGGCCGAATTTACTACTTGAAAACGTTCGCCATACTTGAATCTTCTTTCTCCGAGAGTTGCCTACCTGCGAGATTACCTACGGTCAACTTACATGTCTTGCTTTCTCTAAAGGTATCGCGTCCATCATGAAAACTCTCCCTATCTTCCCATCGGGCCCCGTCGAGCTGCATTCATTATCTTACTCTCTTTCCCTCAACTGAATTACGCAGTCCATCGAAGCCATCCTCTGAAGCTTTCCTTTGCATCATGATCGAGACTCTCATCGAGATTCTGATAGCGTTGGTGATGGCTATGATAACTGAGATGGTGGTATTGTACATGGCGGAGGTGATGACGGTGTTAGTGCTGTCGATAAGACTCGTACTCGGAGGAATGCCGTGAAGTCCTGGTGGCTACAAGCAGGCCGAACTTCGGCCCGACTCGACCTTCCTATCATAGCACACTTCGCTTCATTCACCTACCACAACTCCAAAGACAAAGCAAAGACTTGAATTGTTCGTCTTCGTGGGTCAGTGATTCCTAGGAAGCGAACTAGGCGTACTGATTACCAATCTCAGGGTCCGGATATGCTCCCAAAGAAGCCATTCGGTTCTATGCAAGCTGCCAGCCTGACGGACGAGATGTGGTGGACGACGAAGACGAGGTTTCTACTATCGCAAGATAGGGCAATGGCTTCTAGAGTGTGTATAGCATGTCAGCACTGGAGAGAGTACATTCTACTCTCATAACTTCTTGACACTACTTTTTCATATCTGCCCAAATGAAAGAAATCGGTTCGCTATTGGCCCAAAGACTTTATCAAGCCCTCGGGATCACGCCCTCAAGAAACTCTGCTTTTAGTAAATTACTCTACTTACCTCCACCACATCTACAACCGCATAATCGGAAATCATTGCTCCGTGCCCGAACTTCATTGACAGCCTAATTCTGACGACTCTTCCCGAGAGTGCCTATTCTTTCAGGGATATATGCAAGGCAGCTGCAGATGAATCTTTTATTCTTGGACCCGGAAACCTATGAAAGGCCTCCAGGATCATGTAATCACAATTCCGATATGCTCCTAAGATGCTTGACTCCCCGAATCCTACATATCCAAAGCCCTACTGACACTCGGCTACTGGGACTAAACGGGGAAGGATTGCGATAGATGCAAGCCTCCTCCCGGCCAAGCTGGCCCCAACTCCCAACATCTCCCCACTGCCCTGGACAACGCCACATGTCCGAGCGCTTACCCGAGGCCGTTATATCCGACCTTTATAGGGGCGCGCGAAATGCACCTTTCTAGGGCCTAGTGCGCAGGTGAGTCAAATGGAGCTCTTTAGCGCAGCCGTCCTGCATACAATACGGCCGTAGAACGCAACATGCCATCTTCATTAAAGCCTTCTTGTAACACCGTCAACAGCTCCCCTAGTCTTGGATCGTTCTTTATTGATATGTTCTTAACTTCGGCGCTTGCATTACCCTCATAATCGTAATGCCTAAAGAAAACGACCGGGAGAAGACGCTGGAGGCCGGAACTACTCCAAAGCCGGCCGAGGCCGCAGCTGCACTCAGCCCTATAAGACTGAACATCATTGTTGTTGGGTAGATTAAGGCTCCTTGGATTTCCGACGTTTTAATACATCTAACATCTGCCGCAGACTATGGCTGTGTCTTTTTGTCTCCGCGTTGGACACCACTATTGTCACGACTGCTTTAATCAAAATTTCCAGCGATTTCGGCTCCTTGAAGGATTCAGCCTGGCTCATCGTTACATACCTTCTAACTTACAACTCCTTTCTTTTGATCACTTCCAAACTCAGTGATGTGTGGGGTATCAAAACGGTGATTCTTACTTGTGCATTTATCTTTCTCGTGTTCTCGATGGCTAGTGGAGGAGCTCAAACAATGAACCAGCTGTATGTCTCACTCTTACATCCACTAAATATCCGGGTCAATACTGACCAAGCCTCAAGGATCGTCTTTCGCGCATTCCAAGGAATAGGAGGTTCGGGGCTGTACTCCCTTACTTTCGTGGCCATCATGAAGCTCATGTCTCCCGAGAAGCTGGGCTTCTACTCTGGGATTATCAGTAGCGTGTTTGCCATAGCCAATTTGCTTGGGCCAGTTCTTGGTAAGCTATTTAGAGCTCTGGTCATCTATACGCCGCTTTCTCCAAGTTTTATAAGCTCATTGATTTCCAGGTGGTGTCATCGCCGACGATACGACGTGGCGGTGGATATTCTTTATGAAGTAAGTGCCTTTTACCTTTCATCCTATTGCCGTAACCTTACTGACGCTAGACCATGCAGTGGACCTATACTCGGTGTAGCCTTCATCACTCTCTGGCTCGCCTTGCCTGGCATGACTGAAGTGAAATCCCATAAAGAGCGCATCAAGAATTTTGACATTCTCGGCGGTATCCTATCTATAGTATGGCCCATCCCCCTCCTATTCGCCCTCCAGGAAGGAGGATCCCGCTGGGAATGGAATAGCAGCGTCATCGTTGGCACACTTACGGGTGGAATTGTTGGGTTCATCGTCTTCATCTCTTATGAGACGTGGGTCACTTTCCGGACTACAAAAGATCCGGTTCTCAACATCATGTTCTTCAAGAAGCCGTCGATGGCTCTACTCCTTCTGTAAGATTGCTTGTCACCTTCTGAGCTATTGTGGTACACGACTGACTGATTGCTTTACGTCTTCCAGTGGCATGTTCTTCCTTGGCTTCGGATCCTACGTCGCTATAATCGAACTCCCACAACGCTTCCAAGCCGTCAATGGCACATCTGCCTCTCGCGCTGGAATTCTAATCCTCGCCCTGACTCTCTTCGCTCCTGTCGGGGCTTTGACAGGAGGGGCTTTAATGCACAAATTTATCGCAGCCGAGTACCTCATCATCATCGCAAACGTGTTCATCGTGGTAGGTATTGGCCTCGTCAGCAGCCTGCCAACCACACATGCTTTCGCGGACGCGACGTTCGGGTATGAGATCATACTGGGGTTTGGAGTAGGGCTGTCGAGTCCGCCGTATTACTTCCTACTAGCAACGACGGTTGATAAGGAGGATATTGGTACGTTACCCCTTAGGCTCTACTTCCCAAACCCCTGCAGTTTTCATCTAGCTGATAATTTACTCTGTGAACAGCCATAGGCACAGGCTCTTTAAACATGTTCCGCACCCTCGGCGGTACCATCGGTGTAGCAATCTGCTCCGCCCTCCTTCACGACACCCTTCACACCGACCTCCCCGCCTTCCTCTCGCCTGCCGAAACCAAGGCGCTGGATGATTCGATTGCGAGCTTGAATATCCTGTCCCCTGATAAGAGGATCAGGGTAGGGAAGATATATGGACAGAGCTATAATAAGCAGTTCCAGGTGCTGATTGCGTTTGCTGGGGCGAATTTGCTGACGGGTTTGATGCTTGTGTGGGTAAGAAAGAGAGATGGGACGTTCAATACGATGCCGGCGATGGAGGGAGAGTCAGCAACGACGAGGGAGATAGAGGGTGGTGAAGAGAAGGTGGTGACTAGTGAGTGTGCAGCTAATGATGAGGAGAAGAGCGAAGAAAATTTCGAAGCAATACAGCCGAGTGCGACTGATAGCGAAAAGCAGAATAGGCAAGAAGGGATGGAAAGTATAAAAGAGGTCAAAATATAGTCGAGGCGAGTCCAATGTAACGATATGGATCTTTTTATACTACCTACTCTTTCATCCATCCATCTACAGCTTACTCTTCGCCTCTCCTTTCAAGCCTTCTAACACCCTCACCGTGCCTTCCCTAACCTCCTCCACAATATCCGCCGCCCCCTTGATTTCTGTCACCAGCCCAACTGCTGCCCCCGCATACGTCGTCATCCGCCCCTCCACCCCCCACCCATCATCCCCCTTCTCGATCTCCGCCTCATACAACCTCTTATTCTCCTCCTCCCACATCCCATTCCCCGCATCCACAAAACTCCGATTCACAACCGCCCTTCCATCATAATCCTTCCCCCACCCCGTCGTCCCCCTCACCATATCATAAACCTTCGTCCTCACCGTGGTCTGTCCCCCATCCCTCGCCCGCACCACCTCCCTCTTATACCCAGCCGCGATATTCGCTTCGGGGGAAGCCAGCATGCGCGTCCCAATCACCACCCCATCAGCCCCAAGCGCGAGAGCCGCTGCGGCTCCGCGGGCTTCCGCTATCCCACCCGCCGCAACCAGCAACGGCGCCTCGGCTCCGAGGTTGGCGAGCGCGTCCGCAACTTCCGGTAGTAGACTTACTATTCCCGCGCCTTTGACCAGCCCATGCCCGCCGGCATCCGTGCCCTGCACGACGAGTACGTCTGGGCGACACGCCGTCGTGACCTCGAGCGCCGCCGCGACGCTGCCGATTTGGATCCAGATCTTGGTAGCTGGGGAAGCGGCGCGGGTGGCGGTGGTCCATTCGACGAGGGAGGTGAGAGAGGAGGGGGCGAAGAACCAGACGGCGGCGGGTTTGAAGCGGGCGATTAGGGGCAGGGCGATGGGGAGGGAGGCGCCCCAGTTTATGAAGCCGATGCCGATTGGGAGGGTGGTGGTGGGGGAGTTGGGGATGGGGTGGGCAGAGAGGAGGGATTGGGCGTGCTGGAGGATGTGTTCGAGGTTTGAGGTGTCGGTGCCTGAGCCTATGAAGCCGATGCCGCCTGTGGGGTGTTAGAGATGGGAGAGAAGGGAGGGGGTGAGAAATGAGTGATGAGAAGAGTGAGAGCGAGAACGTGATTGGAAGGTTGATGTGCTTAGGGTAGAGATATATGAATAAAGCCAAGATATTCCATTGATCTGAAGACTGCCTGTGATGCGTAGAGAGTTGAGGGGCGAAAACATTTATACGATGTAAAAACTCAATAAAAGGAAGTCTGATACGTATGAAGCATCTTATGTTTCTTCACACGATAGAAAAACCGGTATACAGAATTGTCACTCACCAGCTCTCGAAGCCTCAACAGCCAATGGGGCCAGCGATATCAACCGCATCGGCGCACCAATGATCAGCGGCGTCTTGATCCAAGGATACGCTTGCTTCAAAAGGTTCGGAGCCATTTTTGTTACTGCTATCGACGTCTTGGATTGCGCAATGAAAGCTGATAATGTATAGAGAGCCGTTCCATTGATTTGTGGATGAAGGTCGATGTTAATGTTTTGATGATGGTCATCCGAGGTGGAGTGGAGGCCTTACCCCGAGTTCTCAGCCCTTTGTTCCGTATCTCCTCGGACCCAACGACCATCCATCTTACTACCTATTCGAGCATCTACGAACCTGGGGTCCGTGTCAATGTTTGTCATTGTTTCTTGACTACGAGGTTGCTGAGTACTCAATTTGATGCTTTGAGCTTTTGAGGATAGCTTCGCTGATGCCAGATACCTGAGGGCTGCTTCAACATTGTCTTCTATGAGCTGTCTTACGCTTTAAAGTTGATTAGAACTGATAGTTTCTGACCTAGGCTCACCTTCCTAGCTCCAAGTCAATATTTAGCGATGGCTGCAAGGGGGAGGTTCATGGAGTTCTTGTGAGATCTTGTAGAAGTCTTGGATCTGCAGTGCCGAGATGTGCAGGTGCTTTTTTTTGCTTCTATTTTTTCAGCAGTTCTGCCTGGATTTTATACAAACTAGACTCTAATATTGTTCCTGTTGTTATACAACGTCGATTCCTATCTCTCGAATTCACTCTCCCAATGCTAGACCTCGGTTTTCGATCCAACGCCAATACAGTCTCACGATTAAGAAGCAAACGAATGTAAATGTATCAAATTGTAACTTTATAGCTCTCAGTGCTATCTGAAGTAGCGTTCAATCTGTTCGACTCGGGGTACCTCGCTCATCTTACGGCAGCTTTTCCCGTAATTTCCTCCTCGCAATGCCATCTTGTCGGAACTTCGTCTTCAGATTATCTGCTCTAGTATCATTATATCAGGACAACGGCATAAGCATCTCCTATGGACAGCCGCTCCATCTGCTTCATCTTTCAACCACACATCTCCTATCAGCTGTGCACTCTTCCTCCCTTAACGATGCTCGTCCGTGCCCTCATTCCCGTCATCTCAGCTTCCGTCGAATAAGACAAAAGCAACAGACACGCAGCATCTTCGTTGACTCATCTGAGCACGCTACGAATGCTTAGTCGGCGATGGATTGGAAGTGAGGAAGATGTTCCAGAAGTAGATCCGCAGATGTAGTTTTACTACTCTATGGATTGGCTATGAAAGGCATGTCTTGAAGTATGAGTGTGGGGTGCGGAACGTCGTGTGCTGATGTTGGATTGAGAAAGTAGCAGAATATTTTTTCGTTCTTTTAAGATCGTAGCTTCTCGCAAATAATGATCTTTTACGGACTTGATTGTACAGCATCTTGACACGTCCGACGAACTAGCGCAGAAACCAAGCCACGAAAGGTAGGCACAAAAGTAGGATAATCCAGAAAGTAACGCCTCTCGGTACCGTGCTTTTAGCAGATTCTGGTCAGCCTTGGGTAAGAATCTGTCCATAAAGGGCTTCCTCCGTCCTAATCCCAGCTATTCCACCTGTGGCTTCAAATCGACGCTAGTTCACCGGACGTGTCAAGATGCTGTAGACTCGTGAATAGAGGGTATATTGTGTTTTCGCCTTTAGATGACGAAGTTTATGGCTCTCTCTTGATATCTTATGAGCAATCTTCGACTCAACCTTCGTCCCCAGATCAGACAACTTTTGAGCACCCATCCGGAAGTGCCAAAGACGGGAATCGTCCTCATACCCGTGAACAACAAGATCTGATCTCATCATACAAGACCAAGTACCCATCAGATCCCCACCGCAAAACGCCTGGGTCCGAACGCCCCAATGAAGCAAATTTTACACCAGCCCTTTCCCTCATCTCAGCTCAACGACCCCCCTTCCCAGCCTTCCGTTCATTCGCCCTCTGTTTCCTCTCGTTCCTGCGGACCTTTTCTTTTCGCTCTCTTCGACCATCTGCCCGCGCATTATGCGCTATGCCCGTCTCCATCTCCTTCTTCTCATCCACCTCAACCAGCCATTGGTCATCCCCATCCTTGTTCTTCCCTTTGTACCCCCACTTCGGCACCCACTCGCCCGTGGCCTCGTCGTACACCATTTTGCCCTCGCCGCGTTTCTTGTCCTTGATCCCCTTCTTCGCAGCGAACTTCTCCCACGTAGTGGGCGGTTTCGCCTCGGGTACGGGTTTCTCACGGGGTATGGGAGTCGAGGGCGCGGGCAAGTTGAGCGTCACTCCGTCAGAAGTGGATTTGATGTCGCAGGTGGTGAGGAGCTGGTTGATGAGGACTTGGGCGGCGTCGCGAGCAATGGCCGTGATTGCGGTTTCGTCGGCGTCGGCGGGGACGGGGTTGGGATCGATGGCGAGGAGGTTTCCGAGATCGAAGGAGTAGGGGGTTGGCTTGTCCACTGTTACGACCTTTCTGTACTTTTTTAGACTCGCGCATTGGTATGAAGAGCTGGATATGCAGGTGGACGTACTTCTTGTTCTTAGACTTTGTAGCCGCAGTCTCTACGGGTGTGGACACGTCCATGGCGCCGTCGTCGATGCTCTCGGCCAGCTTGCTTGGGGAGTTTGACTTTGGCATTTTGGGGTGGAAATGTTGATATAGCAGAGCTTGCGGGTGAAATATCAAAGTTGGAGGGAACTTTTTGTCTTGGCATCCGAAGAAAATTGAGTGGATCGGCGAATTGGAGGAGGAAAGGCCGACGATCAATTCACGATTGACGACTCCATCCGCCCTCTCGTCCCCGTCCATCTATTGCGAGAGCTCCTTGCTCTCAACTCTTCCGTCAAACATGCCTCCGTCAATATGTCTCCGCCGGCTCTCGCTAGCACCCTCGGATCTTACAGCGCACGCAATGGCATCGCGGAGCCTCCTCGCATATACCCAGACGACCTCCTTCTCGCACTCCGCATCCCTCTCGGCCAAGCCTGGACAAGGGAAACCTGCTGGGCCGGCGCGAGGAGAAAGGACACTGAATCTCGGAAAGAATAAGAAGGTTCAGCGGGATATGGGAAAGCGGCCAGCTCCCGGCGAGCGCAAAGCTCTCCGGAAGCGTGTTGTTCTCAGCAATACAAATGCCCTTGTCGTGGAAGGTCTCAATGACCTCACTGTCAGCAACATTGAAACTGGGGATATGCAAGGGCAGGTTGTTGGGCTCTCGGAACCCGTTATCGATCAGTTAAGAGCTGTGGAGGCTTTCAAGGCTACTCAGGGCTGGTATCTGTTTCGTCGGCCAGCTATGCTGATGCGGAAGGAGACGGCGCAGCTGTCGGCGTTAATGGGGGATGTTGAGGCACAAAAGAAGACAGTGCGGAGGATACTTGTCGGAGACAGGGCGAGCGGGAAAAGTACACTGCTTCTTCAGGGATTGGCAATGGCCTTCATGAGGAAGTGGGTTGTTATCAATTTTCCAGATGGTATGTCCTTGCAAGACTCTGAAGTACCTGAGCAGCTCTAACTTGATGATAGCCAAGGACATTGTCAGCGCACACACAGAATATGCCCCTCTACCTGGATCGAACCCTCTACAATACACCCAAAACGCTTACACCGCAAACCTCCTTGCTCAGATCGCCAAAGCCAACTCTGCTGTACTTTCAACAATAGTCCCTAGTACCGACTTAAGACTCCCAATTCCTACGACTCGTAAAACCACTTTAGCGGACCTGGCGGTGCTTGGAAGCAAGAACCCAGAGCTGTCGTGGCCCATCTTCAACGCTCTATGGACAGAGCTCACTCAACCTGGGCGTCCGCCTATAATACTCGCCGTGGATGGCTTAGCACACATCATGACCCCCTCCGCTTACCTCTCTGCGGAGGCCAAGCCCATTCACGCCCACGACTTGGTTGTTGTTCGTCACTTTATAGACCACCTCTCCGGAAAGAGCGTCCTTCCAAATGGTGGCATGGTCCTTGCTGCTACTTCCGGCTCGAACCAACCAGCCTCACCCGCCTTGAAGTTCTCTGTCCAGCTGGCCGAAGCTCGGGCACAGGGCGCTACCGATCTTCCTATGTGGAACCCGTACGAATTGGTCGATCAGCGCGTTATGGAGGTTCTGACGGATGTGGATACCCTGAAGTTGCACGGCCTTGACAAGCAGGACTCTAGAACGATCATGGAGTACTATGCCGCCAGTGGCATGCTGAGGAAACAAGTCGACGAGCCGCTAGTAAGCCATTGGTGGACATTGGCTGGCAATGGGAACATTGGAGAGCTCGAGAAGGGAAGCGTGAAAATGAGGGCATGAGGACGTGAGGGATGGTGTAAGAGTTGGGTTGGATATTTGTAGCATAGTAGCGGATGTTGATCGCAACTTGTAAGATCATGGACATACAGAACGACGCGGTGCCATACTTTCCAGTGTGTATATGTAGAAACCGACCATTGGTATGCAAAGCTGTTCAAGGTAACCACGGCACCTTCCCCCTCAGATTTAGGCGGGGTCGTGCATTTCGCAATTGGGTAGAATGATAACGTACCTCCTCCACCACAAGCGAGCTGACTATATAAGCGAGCTGGCCACCCCATATCATCATTCTCATCATTCTCAGTCATATTGAGGGAAACACCATGGCTTTACAAGACCGCCTCAGAAACATCATCAGACCACTCCAGCTCATCTGGTTATCCGTTCAATGTAGTTCTCCCATCTTATCCTCACCTGCACCAATATACTAACTCCCAAAACAGTTCACTACGCCGCTTTCAAAGAAGCCCTCCGCAAAGACGGTCTCGCTTCACTTACACATCCCACACGAATCCGAGACGCCGCAAAAGCAAAACTCCTCATTGTAGCTGGTAACTTCTCTATCCTCAACTCAACCCCTTATATATTATTCTAATCCTCGAGCACAGCCGACGGCTTCATCGCCTATGAAAACACCACCGTTGTCCCCTCGCTTGTCGGCCCCGCTCAAGGCAGGATCCTCGAACTCGGCCCCGGACCAGGCAACCAGATCCAACGCTATGATCCGTCCCTCGTAGATTTTATATATGCTGTTGACCCCAACCCCCACTATGCATACGTTATTGCCGCAAAGGTCAAGAAACTTAATCTCCAGGATAAGTATAAGTTTCTCGCGTGTGGGGTTGAAGACAGTGAGATTTTAAGAAGTGAGGGGATTACAGAAGGGAGTATGGATACTGTGCTGAGTATCCAGGTCTTGTGTTCGGTGGGGGATGTGAAGAGTGTGATGAGGGAGGTGTGGAAGTTGTTGAAGCCAGGAGGCAGCTTTGTGTTTTGGGAGCATGAGAGGAGTCAGGATACTGCTACGGCTGTGGCGCAAGGTACGTCTTGGACCTTACATCAGTGGTGTGCTTAAACAGCTGTGTGGAGGGGCTAACGTGAGAATAGCTTGTTTGAATCCTGCTTGGAGCGTATTCGTCGGGTGCCATTTGCATCGGGATATCAAGTCAGATATCCTTGCTGCTGGGGAGTGGGAGAACCCTGGTGACATTGAGGTGGGCGATGATCCGTATACTTGCTTGCCTAGGATTTGGGGCGTGCTTAAGAAGAAGGCTTGATTGGATTTTGACTGCATTCCGAGGTCTGAGAGCCTTTTGAAGTCTGATATGATGTACCAAAGTCGATTTGTGTATGACCTAGTATATTTCAGCAGTTCAACACCGTCTGAGGTGGCCTGGAGAGCTATCAGGCTTGCCAAAGCTGCTATTTCATGAACGACAGTGGGGTACTAGAGGACCTCCGACGGTGCTATAAAAGTGCACACAAACACAGAAATAATGGGTATATCTTCCTTTGTGTGACGTGGATATGCTTATGTAACCGGCTAAATGCTGCGGCTATCTCGTCGTCACAGATTGATGAACCCGCAACCAGGACACTGAGCACCCACTACCAGGAAACAGCCACGAGCCTCAAAAGCCCCTGGAATGTGCGCTTTTAATCATGTCATTATCATCTTATAGCCCGGCATTGCGACCCACCTCGCTCTCTGGTCTCCATCCGCTATCTCAGCGACTCGGCCACTTCAATATCACGAGATTGCATCGTCCTTCCTATCTCGCCCGACAGAACAGTCTCCGCTGAGATTGGGCTGCGTCCCTTTATGCCGGTCTCGTAGTATGATCGTCTTCTGTCAATATCGCCAGGCAGAGTCGATGAAGTGGCGCCGCTGAGATATGCCTCCCCGTCATCTATGCAGCATCCCTGCTTTGCTGCGGGATGAGGGACAAAAGGGTTAGTTTGCTGACCTCGTGAGCTGCAGAGCTGCGAAGATCTTCCGTGGCCGTAGAGTACCCCACGGGGAAGTCGCGTGCCTGCATTAGGATGAACTGGCAAGGCCACCGTGTGTTCTACCCACACGTGACGGGAAGCTCAGAATCGACAAACGGTTTCGCAAGACATCGAATTCTACGGCGCAGAGTCATATGCATAACCACCCTTGATGTTCGATCGTTATCCGGGTAACTTTGTAAGAGATTGAAAAGCCGAGGGGCCTTGATCTCCCCACCTCATCTCTGGTTGGCTGTCTCATCTGTCTCTTTCATACATCACCGTCACTTTTAATATCACGACTTGTTAAGTCCGCCGCCCCAGCTAGGCGAAACCTCCATCCTAGCCATCTCCGCAGGGCCCAACAATATCCACCACTCGTAGCCGGCTCATGTGCCATATTGCCTCTCCAGTTGTTTCGTGAGATCGTTGCTAGCGCCTCTAATCCACAATACCCTGACTTGATCCTTGTTTCTAGAAACGGCCAAGGCGTCCTTGCATCCACATTCAATATGTACCTTTTCTTTTCGTTTTCTAGAAGGTTTGGACGCTCGGAGGCTCAGACGGACTCCCAACCCGTCGCTCCGAAAGAGCCCCCTCTCCGCGCCAACGCCGCACCAAATGCAGGTCCTCATGACATATCCTCCGGGTGCACTTAATCAATTCGTTTCGAAACCAGGAAAGATAGCGCTCTGGTTCCACAAGACCATCACGGGAGCTCGAACCGGCGGATATTGTCCAATATCAACTCGAGATCTTGAGAGACCTCCATGGGAAATTCTGCCACCTTCATCTCGTCAACTCCTGTAGGGGATATCATGCGGTGCAGTAGCTTGCCATCGATGGAGTATATATACGATAGCTGCCAGTACCCTCCAAGCATCATCCCACAGCTTCATTCCCAAAGTCGCTCATTATGTTTTCCAAGACTGCCTTCGTTTCTTCCGTCCTCGCCGCCGTGGCTTCAGGCCAGCAGGCAGGGACTTTGACAACCGAGACGCATCCTTCGCTTCCCGCGCAGAGCTGCACAGCTGCTGGATCATGCTCGACTGTCGCCACCAAGGTCACTATGGATGCCAACTGGAGATGGCTGCACACCACATCCGGCTACACCAACTGCTACACCGGCAATGAATGGAACACAACTATTTGCCCGGATGGCGCTACTTGTGCTGCCAACTGCGCCCTCGATGGAGCCGACTATGCCGCCACATATGGTGTTACTGCCAGCGGGAATGCTCTCACCCTCAAGTTCGTCACCGATGGCTCCTACTCGAAGAACATTGGTTCCCGGATGTACCTTCTGGCGTCCGACACCAAGTACCAGATGTTCAAGCTGGTAAACCAAGAGTTCTCGTTCGACGTCGACGTTTCTAAGCTGCCTTGCGGATTGAACGGCGCTCTCTACCTTATTGAGATGGACGAAGATGGCGGCATGGCCAAATACCCTACCAACAAGGCGGGTGCTAAGTACGGTACCGGATACTGCGATACCCAGTGCCCCCATGACATTAAGTTCATTGACGGCGAGGTAAGCCACTACCAACTCCCACTCTCAAACCATCGCATACTAATTGTAAAAGGCCAACGTAGAAGGCTGGGCACCCTCCACCAACGACGCCAACGCCGGCTCCGGCACCTACGGCTCCTGCTGCAACGAAATGGACATCTGGGAAGCCAACTCCATCTCAGCCGCCTACACCCCCCACGTATGCTCGGTCGACGGGCAAACGCGCTGCTCAGGCACCGACTGCGGCGACGGCGACGAGCGCCACGACGGCATCTGCGACAAAGACGGCTGCGACTTCAACTCCTACCGCATGGGTGACAAGACCTTCTACGGGCCCGGCGGCACCGTCGACACGGCCTCCAAGTTCACGGTCGTCACGCAGTTCATCGGCAGCCCGCTGAACGAGATCAAGCGCTTCTACGTGCAGGGCGGGAAAGTGATCGCGAACTCCGCCGTCAGCATCACCGGCGTGGACGCCGTCAACAGCATCACCGACAAATACTGCAACCAGCAGAAGACGGCGTTCGGCGATACCAACAGCTTTGAGAAACTCGGTGGTCTGGCTGCGATGGGCGCTTCGCTGAGCCGTGGTATGGTGCTGGCGTTGAGCGTGTGGGATGACCATGCGGTTAACATGCTGTGGTTGGATTCGAGCTACCCGACAGACAAGGATGCGAGCACCCCTGGTGTTGCGAGAGGAACGTGTGCGACGACTTCGGGCGTGCCGAGTGACATTGAGGCGAGTGAGGGCGATTCGCAGGTCACTTACTCGAACATTAAGTGGGGTGCGCTGAACAGCACTTTTGCTGCTTCGTAGGGGTTCCCTGCGAGGTGGTAGAACGTTGGAATGGATGGGCCTCGTCTGAGATCGAGGCGAGGTGGGTTTCTCTTCTTGTGTAGTTGTTTTTATTCTTTCCTTGATCATTGCTTTTATGTATAAGATCTGAGGCACTCGTTCATTTGACATTGGGGTTGAAAAGAAAAGACGTAGAGGAGCTGGCAGGGTAGATTCGGATGTAGAGCATCGGCTGTAGAATCTTCAACGTGGTATTCTTTCTTTGAGACTGAGATGGCTAGGCGGTGTGAAGCACGTGAGTCCCGTGATCGCTGCTAAATTTCTTCCCTTCGCTAGGTATAAATCTCATGTCTCGAGCTCACCAGGACTTCCTTTGATCAGAGGTGTCTAGAATGGGGGTTCAAACCGGAGGACGAGAACTTTCACATGGCCGCTGGAGGAATTGAATCCAAAACGATGGAAAAGAGCTTTCATGGAAGAGGAAGAGAACTTCAAGTTCAAACAGAGACTCTTCAAGTACTTATGGTGGGGGAAGGAGTGGTGCTCTCGATTCGAAGCCAGCTTGATGATGCTAATCATCTCTTCCCTCCACACTTCGTATTCACCATCTTCCTCGTCCCGCTGATAACCAGCAAGGCGCTCCACCTTTCATATAGCATCTAGGTTGAAGCTGTCCACCACTTTCCCACCCCAATTCACATCATCAGCAACGATACTACTCCCACCTCCTCCCCCCACATCATCTCGTCCATCTTTGCATTGTTGAACACCACCCCTTCTCCCCCTCTCTCCATACCATACTCCTACGCGTGATGTTGCGAGCACGCCCTCTCCACCCACCCCATGATGTTTGGGTGCTGCCAATTTTGAACACCACTCCCCCACCCACCGCACCATTGAGAGTACGATACATGGGTTTTGACACCACCCTCCAGCAGCCAGCACCCACATACACGGGCAGAACCAGCCGCTTTTGATCCCACTCCCCGCAGGCTCGACCAGACCATGATTAGTTGCTGAGTGTGCTTTTTGATCGAGCCCGCTCCCAATCCCTCTCTGCAGAACGACACAAACGAGGAGGGGGGACGGGGTTTTATACCTCCCCAGCAAAAAAATCGGACGGCCAGCACGTGAGCCCCGTGATCCTTCACGACAAGGGGGGTCATGTGGCCCGACAAACAGACGAAGAAACAGAGCACAAGGGATGAACGGTGAGAAGCCTCGCACGCAGACGCAGCGGAGACAGATCCATGACGAACGATAATAATACGGTGCATTCAGCTCCCAGGCTTCGGGTATCTATTCTCCTCTCTACTCCTATCAGCCCCTTTCTCTAAGCAACAACCTATCCACGCGAGTATCTGAAACGCCATCCCCCAACCCAAAACCCCCGATGCGTAAATGAAGTTTTAAATCGCCGAACAAATGCTAAAGATCAAAACGCCATTTCCCCACCAGCGCCGAATGACTCTCCCGAAATCATCACCGTTCATACCGCGGTAGATCCGAATGCCCCGCCTGCTGGCCCAAGTCCTCTTCGTCCAGCACAGGCGCCGAGGGAGCGACGACCGGGTGAGGTGACCGGCTCGCTTCTCCCATATCGTCTGGCACGTCGTTGGGGTCGCTTCGTTCCATCTCCAACCGCCGGCGCTGAAGCTCCTGCTTGTCTTCCGTGTGCGGATGATGTGCTGAGTTCAAGGAGGGCGGGGAGTAGCTCGGTGCGAGCTGGCTGTTGGATTGAGGGGCGGCGATGACTGTAGACGGCGTTGATGGCATTGGCGGCCCAGAAAGGTTAGAGCGACCCGGTATATTGTCGTCTTCGTAATTCCGGTGCTGTGGACTAGGGTGATACGGCGCATCGTCTTCTGGAATGGCTGGCGCCGAGGGTGGAATGATATGGGAGGCTTGAGCAGACGTTCCTGGAGCTTCAGGCGGCTGACTCGGTAATAGCCGTGCTTCTGCTCTTCGTAACCGCTCTTTCTCCGGCAGTTCTTCCTCCTGTTCGGGATTCGGGGGCGGGAAGTGTGAAGTACGTAGCATGTCGTCATATTCGTCGTAGTACTGGCCATCGTGGTAGTCACCCTCTTGATAGCCCTCGCCCGGAGCGTAGTTCCCGTAATAATGGTCTTGATGCTCGTATCCGTAGTACTCCTGCTCCTCGAGGGAAGGATAGTATCGTGGATCGCCAGCCGCCAGGGGAATGTGGTGAGTGTTTTGTATTGGGTCCTGGACAACGCTCGGCTCGACTTCCGGGGGTGCCTGTTGCCTCCTCTTGCCATTCCGATCGCTGTCTTTCGTGCCAATGACAACCTCGAAAACAGAGCAGACGACGCTCTTGTCCCGTCGAATAGACTCAGTGTCGATGAAGTTGCCGCCCCACGCAGCGAAGATGCTCCCATTGGCGTCCTCGGCCCGTCCCATCTCTGGGGTGTTGCCGTACATGTTCGGCACGCTGAGAAGACCGCTGTTCGAGAAATATTTGTCGAGGCCGGTCAATTTGCCTTGCAGATCAACCACCACCTCAACGTAGTACTTGAAGCTGATCATGGCACCGGGAACGGACGAGATGGTCGGGAACGCTTCGTCTGGAACCCTGACCGAACACTTCACCTCGGCTGTGAGTGTCTTTGGATCCACGTAGAGCGGCGCGTAAGACTGAGACAGGTCCTTCCGAAACAAGTGGCTAGACCCAGCGGAAGACAAGGACAAGCCGCCAAGCCCCGTCCTCGACTTCGGGTAGTAGTCCTCCGATTTGGTCTTGTCGCCCTTGCTGTGAGGCGCAACGGGTAAAGCCGGGTGCATGTCGACGCGGGCTTGCCTGTACAACGTGACGATGATGCCCCGCACGCTCTTGATGTGCTTGGTGTGCTCGACCGATATCTTGACCGGTATGTTGTCTCCGCGCAGGAAGCCACCTTTCGCGATCTCGATCTTCGCCGTAATGGACTTCCCTCGTAGCGACAGCTTGCTCCCACAGACCGTGGCGCTGTCAGCAGTGGCCACAGACCGCACCCCGTACTCGGTCCCGCCGCCACTGCTGAGCTGACTGTCGAAACTAACGTCGCTGGGCGAGGGGCTTTCGGGCGTGTCACTCTCTTCCGTCACACTGCCCAGCTCGGACACCCTGCTATTCCGGGCGGGTTCGGAGGTGTCGGAGCTCTTTGGGGGGGACTTGAATGTCGATGCGACCGTCTTGACGCTCCTCTTCTTCCTCGATCCGCGCGAGACTGCCTCCAGCGTGATTGTCCGCGGTTTCGGGTCGTGGATGGGCGCAATGTCAATAGTCTCGATGAGGTAGACCTTGGTGTCGCAGGAGGTGGTGGGGGAGATGGTCGTGGGTCGAGTCAGCGTCGAAGTCAGCATATACGACACAGTGCCGCGCTCAAACTAGGCTTGTCAGTGATGTCCAAATGCCAATTCGAGAGTACGCACATCAATGCTGCTCGGCAGCCCCTTCGACGGGAACTCCAGCTCGAAGTTGAAATGGTAGACTCCCTCAGCGAGCCTCCCTTCACCACAACACACGTACTCGTCCTCGAAAAGCGACGCAAAGCCATTCCCGAAATAGCTCCCTCCCTTCTTCCCCTTGCCCAACGCGATGGTGCTGCTGTAACTGCGCAATCCATCCCCGGGCGAGTTCGGGTTCTTGAAGACCTGCACGTACCCATGCAGCGAAACCACGAGATGGGTGACCCGGAACGGCTTCAACACCTTCAGGATCACGCTCCCGGTTATGACATCGCCCGGGGTGTATCGGCGATGCGGGTCGTCGGCCTGGATGTAGAACTCGGTGAAGTTGCGCGTCTTGGACTGCAGGGGCGACTTTAGGCGGGAGAGCAGCGATCGGGTGGGCGTCGAGGTGTGCGCGGGCGAGGGATGGGCAGCGGGGGGATTCATGCTCCTATGCGCCGTTTACATGATGCGGCTAGCCGCGTCGAATAGCCCGAGAGACTCGAGAGGGAGGTTGTCGACGTGGAGGTATAGGTGGGGTTGGAGGGGTCGCGGCCACGCAAGCGTAACAGGATGCCGGGGCTGTAACGGCGACTGAAGCGCGAGGGAGATGCTTTTGCTAGAGTTGCTGTGTTGCTGTCAGCGACGGGTCTGGCTGTGTCCTCGCAGTGCGGCAATTGGCGACAGCAGGACAAGAAGAAGCCGGCTGGCAGACTCGAGGTGGTGTCGTCGTAGGGTCTGGACTCGGGCGGCGGAGAGAGGGTGCATTTGGCCCATGTTGCGGGCGACAGAAAGCAGCAAGTCGGATTGTCCTTTGGACGCGCACGACGTCTGGGGAAAACGAGGCGGAGCACTTACGGATGCACGATGTCGTTGATGCCGAGACAAGCACCTGGGCAGTTCGCTGCTGCTTGGCTGCCAAGGAACGTTGGGACTTGAGAGCCCGCAGTTTAAAAGACAGTCAACGGGAGACTCGTGGGGAGCTGTATAGAGCGTTGGTAGCAGGGCGTCGTGGTAAAGAGCGAGGAGGTGGTCGCGTCTCGTGTCTGTATCGAGGGAGCAGTGGGAAAGAGGGTCAGAAGTTGTCAATGGTCGTTCTTCACAGCTGAGAGCGACGGCGGGAGGGGATGGGATGGAATATGGCCCCTGTCATTGGAATGACACCAAGAAAAGCTTGCGTCGACCACGGCCGTCCTCCCATTGGCCGTCCGCTGCGCTGGCGCTCCTTCTCGGGCACAAGCTCAGCCTGGCGTGCCTCTAAATGTGAAAGCATTCGTGCCACCGACACAGGCAGGAAAACGTGCAGGAATCTCTTCGCCGGATCCTCGACGTCGTGCTTCTCTCACACCTTACACCGCAGCCATCGACTCAGCACCCTCTTCCGCTTCAACCTCAGCTCCCCTCTCTCCCTACGCTCTCCACCACCGCGGCGCCGGAGCCTTCGGACGGCGGACAGACTTGGGTGACACGGTGACAGATGACAGCACGCGACACGCAGCCAACACAAAAGCAGCGAAACGACACGCCGCCGTCGGGGCCCCAGTCCCAGCCGTCCCCACAATTCCCCTCGCAAATCAAGCCCCGCCAAGCTCGCCCTTAGCAAAAGCTTGTGCATCGTGGCAGAGTCCCGAACCCGTCGCCTTGTGAGTTCTGGGCCCGTCACTGAGCTGCCGCTGCGTAGGCAACTTTCCCCGCTATCCTCCGGTTGGACGCGTATTTACGAGGTATGAGACCTAGTTTGGCGTGAGATATGAACTAGAAATTGGGCCGATCGTGCTGACCAAAAGTTGGGTTTGGTGAGCTGAAACTGAATCAACGGTACGGCCTCCCTTCGTGCATTAGTAGAGAGCTCTAGGTAGGGTTCGTAGACTGCTACCTTTCCGTAATAAGAACCCTGAGCTACATCCAAAGGCTGGCGTTCGTTTACAACGCTTCGATTGCGATACATCACGTGATAAAGGGCTTGGCATCACCAAAAATGTATTTGACCACAGTACTATATTCAAGATATTTCGCAGAGCCTTGCTTAAGGCTACAACCAGCTTAAGCAGCCCTCTAGCTGCAAGGCGTGCGAGGGGCTAAACGGGTTTTCCACCCCCTAAAAAAGGGAAAAGGACAAAAAGCTCCTCAACTGCACTCGGACTCGAACTAGGGCCTCAAGTCTAGTTCAAATCCAAGCAACAGCTGAGAAGTTTTTTTTGGGGTTATTTGGTTTGTGTAATCAAGGGTATTAACGGCGTACAAGAGCAGCACAGGTAGACCACACCCAAGATTGGGAGACTAAGAAATAAACACCCTTGTGTGTCCTTAGTGGGGTTTTTTCATAAGTAATTAACGAGTGAATTGCGGGCAAGCAAGATCAACACCGACGGTCTACACTATACGACTGAAAGAGCAGGGGAATAAGCAGATACATCTACAAGCGCTACAATCAGACGCCACATATGCATGATCATTGATCCTAGATCCCATCCACATCTAGACAGATCAGCTAATATACTCCTATAAATCATAGCCAGATCCGCCCAGAACACTCCGCCCTCTCATACGCCCAACTACTCGCGAGTATTGTAGTACAGCGAACGGATCACAGGGGTGGACCAAGTCGTCAACCTGCTGCGCGCTGCTTCAGTCCTGCCCTCCTCTACCGTAGCTCTACCCTCCCCTACCGTAGCTCTACCCTCCCCTGCTGTAGCCCTCCCCTCCGCCGCCGTTGCCCTCAAATGACGATCCACCTGCGCTTGTGCCGCTTCGCTTGGCTCCGTCTGGTGCTTCCGCGGCTTACCAAACAAACACTTCCACAGATCGTCCTGCCCGACAACCTCCCCGTCGCCCTTCTTGCGCATCAGCTGCTTGAGTGGCGCCTGCTGTAGCTCCAGCGAGTTCGCCGCATCAATCGCGTTCTCCTGGAGACTCGGCGTGGCTGTACCCGAGCTCGATTCGCTGGAAGCTGCCTTTCGTCCTTGACTCATATGCTCTAGCCGTCGCGAGACGGAGATGTCGTAGATAGCCTCTTCCACCGTGTCGCTGACCAGATACATGTACACCGTCGTGGGTCGTTCTTGTCCAATCCTGTGGACTCGCGCTATCGCTTGGAGCTCGATGGCCGGGTTGATGAGTGGTTCGCAGAGGAAGACATACGTCGCGTTGACGAGATTCAGGCCAGACGAGTCCGACTTGGCATCCAGGAGGAAACATTCGGTGCTAGCGTCTGCCTTGAACTTCTCGATGCCGTGCTTCTCGCCAATACTGCTGCAGCCGATTTTCCAAGACTCGAATGCTTTTCGCAGTACGTCGAGGAAGTCGCTGAACTGGGAAAAGATGATGGATCTAGCCCCAGGGTCGTTCTTACGGATCCAAAGCAAGTGTCTTGCAATCGTGTCCACCTTTGTTCCGTATGACGCTCCTGGAAGATCAATGCTCTTGATTTCGTTCATGACGGTGCTGCTGATGTCAGAGTAGATAGAGCTCTGTGCTGATCCAGGAGACGATGGTAGCGACTGGCTTTCGTTTTCATGCGTTTCCTCTTGTGCCCTAATCTCTTGGGGTTTGTACGTGATGTCGTGGAAATCGTTATTATGTAGCCTCCGCTTGCAGATCTGAATCTTTCGTATTAGCCGCAGAACTCAAACTAAAAGTATGTGACTTACTGGGCATGTGCGGTGAGCCTTATACCACTCCTGTATGCACTCTTTGCAGAACTGATGTCCACAGATGGTCAACACTCCATTCTCAAACTCGCTCTGGCAGATGACGCAGATTCGCTCGCCCTCTTGCTTGTTCTCTTCACGCAAATGGAGCAAGAACCGCTGCTTGGCTTTAGTCCTGGCTAAGCTGTTCTTCGCTGTCACTTCTAGTTTCTGCTGTCTTGCGAGAGCGACCACATCTAGCTGCTCGTCCATCTCCTCTTTCCATGGAGCCACGGTATCTGAGATATGCTGCAGTTGACGATAGAACTCCAGTCGTCGGTTCATCGTCGTCCGGAACAGCTCTTGCTCCTTCTCCAGTTCCGCTAGTGCTTTTGTCTGCGCGGTTGAAATCGCCTGGATTTGAGCTAGTTCTTTCTCGACAATCTTCAACTCGGTTCGAGCGCGGTCGTTTCCACCATCTGCTTGCCATTGAAGATTCGTCACCAGGGTCCGAACCGACGAGATTGCTCCTTTGAGGGATCCGTCCTGTGCGTTGGGTTTCAGCTTGTCGCGGATGTCCATTATCTTCAAAGTAAGCTCTGGGGCGTGTCCTTTGCCTTCAAGTGCCATTTTCTTTGAAGTTCGCATCTCGTGGTCGATCAACTCGTTACTCAATCCGGTGATGGCAAGGTTCCTATCCGCAAGAATCGCTCTAAGAGCAGCGATGTAGACGTAGAGATCGTCTTGGACCTTGGTGGAGTCCTCGTATTCATCTCCGGTAGTTTCCTTGCCCTCATCTTCATCGACGAGCGGCAGAAGTAGGATGCTGACTACTTTCATCCTCCATTCGTCAATTTGCGCGGTCTGTTCGTTCATCACATCGCTGAGTCGATCCATCATGTCTAGCACCTTGCGGTTCTCGATCCCTCCATAGTCGGCCAGTTCTTTGATGTGCGGCACTTTCGCGAATTTCTCTTTCTCTACCTTTGCCTCGATCTTCTTCATTCGCCTCATCGCGCTTTCTTGTGACTCGCGAAGCAGCTCTTTCCGGATGGCCTTTGCGTTCGCGTAGTACTCCGTCTCCGACTTTTCCAGCTGATGGAACTCTTCAGAGTCAGGCACCGTCAAGGTCTTGTTTTCTTTGATTTGGAAGTAGGATGTGCCGACGAAGAAATTGCAGGCGTGCTCCAGTTCCAGTGCAGATCGAAGGCTCTTCTTGATGGTGGCCAGTCGCGCAAGGCGATCGGATCCCTCGTCTTGTTTGTTCTTGTCTTCACCGTCGCCATCACTTTCTTGGTCAGCGGCAACGGAGACAGAACGGCCCCTCGCGATGGATGCAGTCCCCTGCTTCACAATCTCGGCCTCCAGCTCGTCTCGACATTCTTGAACGAATCGGCTCGCCTCCTTCAGGGCCTCAAGATACACTTCTTGTGCTCTCACACTGCGCATCTCGTGAAACTTGACGTTTCCGAGAGCATGACCTTTTCCTAGCGATAAGAGAATCACTTCACGCTCTCCAGCTTTTGCCAGAGTGTCGTTCTGCTCGATCATGACCTCCAGAACTTCCTCGACAGTGCGGAGCGGGGCATTGCCGCGACCAAGCGCCCTGCGGTTTCGACGGCCAACCTGAGCATGCAAACAGGTCTGCCTGAGACGCACCAGCCACTCACGCATCTTCTCGAGGACAGTCGGATCCCACGGGTTCCCTTGCTCGTCCAAGAAGTC
Organism: Lophium mytilinum; assembly: GCA_010093605.1. Taxonomy (NCBI): domain Eukaryota; kingdom Fungi; phylum Ascomycota; class Dothideomycetes; order Mytilinidiales; family Mytilinidiaceae; genus Lophium; species Lophium mytilinum. Next base: position 2,280,947 of record MU004184.1, on the reverse strand, counting down.
TCCATCTGATGAAAAGCCACAAGCCTGGCACATTTGCTTGATCAATTCGGAGTAATTCTGCTCCTCGATGGTGGTAAATGGAACGGTGATGACTACTCGCTTTTGAGGAGGCAGCCTCAGCTCATGTCGGATCTTGTCTTTTGTGTGGCGCATCGCGATGCGACCAAAGATCTGCTTGAACGTCGCTTTGTCAACCCGACTCCAATGTTGTTTGGAGCTAGCGTAGGGTTCGTATCGCAGGAATATGAGGAGTCCGCGAAGATCCTGGACATCCTTGCGCAGTGGAGTACCGGAAACTGCCCAAGCGTTGCAACGAGGAATCTGCTTGGCCACGGTTGCAGCATTGCTAACTCCGCTTTCCACCATCTGAGCCTCGTCAAGACAAACACGCCACCACGATATCTGGACCAAGGGGCTCCGGCGTAGTTCGAACCTCCTCTCGTGTCGCATGATTCGCTTCGGCGGTGCGTTGGCGTAATGGATCTCCTTGGAAAGAACGTAATATGTCGTTAAGACCACATCGTACTCTAACAGCTGGTCTACGGTCGGGCTTTGGCCTGGTTTGTCTGCCGATCCCGTTGGCAGGCCTTGGTAGTGGAATACTTTCAGATGAGGGGCATGAATGCTGAGCTCGTTTTTCCACTGCTGCAGGATCGAATTGGGGGTGATGATCAAGGTGCTACCAGAAGCCGTGACATCGTTTCCAGTGATTTGGTCGACAAAATGGGGTACTGTGGGCATTGTGCGGGTGTGGAGGCAGATTAAAGCAATGAGCTCGACCGTCTTTCCCAGGCCCATTTCCTCGGCAAGAATACCTCCGCGCAGATCTTGAAATGAAGGCATTTCCGTCATGACCAGACCTCTTGAATGGCTAACGTAACACCGAGTACCCATGGCGTCTTTACTCTCGTGAAAGGAAGCTGGAAGGATATTGGCTTTGTCAAATGCTTGATAAGGCGCTAGGCTTTGGCCATTGAACTCTACTCCCTCTCGTCGTAATAGCCAATCGACGGCCCTCTGCTGGAATGGATAGAGCTTGCTCTCAAGCAGTGGAGTCTGTATTGCAGAAGAAACTTTGCGGTCCATCGCAGGGACATGAACAGTCTCGTAAAAATCCTGTAGTGACCACGGAGTAGATTCGCGGGTGGATTCAACGGGAAGATAATAACTGAGAAGCTCATAGTCCCTCATGGCCTCTCTTCGACGGCCGGTGGAATTGACGACTGAGAGCCCCACATTCCAGCCAATCTGAGTCTCAAGTCGGAAACATGGTCGGGAACCTCGAGGTGGTTGGATGATACAGCGTGAGAACGCGATAGGTGCAGCCTTGCCTTTCGGCGAAGGGAGGTTCAAGGCCTTCTTCATGTGGTCCTCGATCTCATCTAGCGAAATCGAGGAGCCGGTAAGTACAATTCCAGGCTCAGAGCCAGCTGGAAGGGTGATAGAAAACTGCTCTTTCTCGGTCCGGATGAAGTCCCGAAGAGAGAGCTCTACAGGTTCATAAACAGCTTTGTTGGAAAATAGCGAGGGGTCGTTTGGAAAATGCTGGATTGTATTAGAAGTGAGGGATTCAATAATAGTACAACGACATACCAAATCTATGGAGATTCTGGCCAGAACAATGCTGGTATAGTGAGCGGTGTTAGCAACAGTAGTATTCAGCCGTCTTCTTTTCTGTGGCGATTCGATACCGGCGTCAACAAGATTGAGATCCCCATCTGCTCCCGGGATCTGGGCCGAGCTGGAAGGTTCAGAACCTGGAGAAGGCGAAGATCTCTTTCTGCCTGGCTGGGTGGAAGATTTGGATGCGATGCGCTCGGGGAGGTCTGCATGCATCAGATCGACGCTATTGAAGAGCGTGGGGCAATGCGATGTAATGAAAGTCAGGAAAGTCTTCGAGCAGGCAGTAGAAGAGTCCTCTGTGGCATCCTGGGCGCCTTCTGATAGCACGCCGTGTACCGTGGCCACGGCATTCAGACACGCCATGATGGGGAGGTGTGAGAGAGGAAGGACGGGGAACTCTGGGATGGCGAAACGGGACATCGTCTCCCACAAGCGTCGGCGTTAGTGGGGCAGAATGCTGGCCAACCAGATCCCTGTCAAGACAATGACTCCTCCAGATGCAAGTATTATATGCAAGCACCCCTGCTCTTCGAGATTGGAAGCCTGGTGGATGATTATGGGCATTTCGATGTGTACAGTAGTGCTAATGGTTGCTCATATTTGCTGTTTCTACGAACGCTACTAGTCAAAGTGCATGTCCGCCCAAGGCCAACACTGGGGTATTGCCAATCCTGCCCACTGACCTTTCGACGCCTCCCGAGGTCCTTCTCATACTATGCAATGCTGAGGAAACGATATCGTGCTTCAGTAACTTAGCTCTTTGACTCAATAAGATCCGGGATCTGTTCAGGCTTCACATTGCCTTCCAGGATATCTGCATTCATTAGTCAACCTGTCATGTCAAGACAGGAGTCTGAACTTACTGTAGACCGCAGTGAACAACGGAAATTTGGCCTCCATCCCCTGGCTCTTCAAGAAGCTGTTCACCTCATACGCCGTGCTCGTTCCCTGCAGCTTCTGTCCGTTCAGCTGCGTCTTCTCCACTTCATCAATGCTGATCCCCTTCTCAATAGCCATCTTTGCGCACTTGAAGTTGCGACCGCCCATACAGCTAGTCACAACATCGGCAACACCACAGCTCTCCTCGGTAAAGGTACTGGCGTGGACGGAGTCTTCAAAGAATGCCTTGCCGAACGCCACCATCTCCAAGATACCCACACGCATCACGGCAGCTTTCGCGTTGTCACCCCAGCCGAGACCATCGACAAAGCCGGCAGCTAGAGCGATGATGTTCTTGAGAGCGCCGCCAAGAGATACACCTGCCACGTCCGAGACCAGGCGCACATGGAAGTACGGGCGATGGAATAGCTTGCGGACGTTCTCGTGGGACAGAGGTGGATAGTCTGACGGTAGGGCCTGCAATCTGGCAGAGCGAGCAGACGGATTGGGATTACTCGGTGAGATCAAGTCGACGTTAGAGGAAGTAGGAGAGCCTTTGGGGGTGGGCGCACGGGAATCCAGAGGTGGAGGATCATAGGCAACAGTGGTCTCGGAGTACTTTTCCTGGGCAATCTCTGAGGCAATGTTGGCACCAGACAGAGCTCCGCAGTAGATGCTTAGACGAACTCCTATGGACTCGGAGAGTAGACGAATGCCCTTCTCGGAGACGTCCACACCCTTTGTGCAGGATATCGCTCGCGTATACGGCACGATCTTGCCCTTGAGCTGGTCGCACGCCCGCGCGATGAACTGATGCGGCAACACAAACACCAGGATTGTAGAGTTCTTGCAAGCGTCCACGATGTCGGCGTTTGCTATGACGTTGGGAGGGAGGGTGATATTGGGTAGGTATTTCACGTTCTCGTGCAGCTTGTTGACCAGTTCAGACAGCTTCTGGGGCTTGTTGGCCAGCTCGGAGGTAGGGTCGAAGTGTCGCGACTCCTTGGGAATAGTGACTTGTTCCTCGTGCACCCACATCTGCACCGTCTCTTCGAACAGATCCGTGTGGATTTTTGTGTTTTCGGCAACAAGCTTCGCCATTGTAGTGCCCCTACATCATTTAGCTGGGCATGATTATAAGTACAGGCTTGCATACCAGTTGCCGGACCCCACAATGGTCACCTTGTGCTTCTTCAAAGCTCCTAGAGTCGCCATGTTGTGCTGGGTGCTGTACGTTCCTGGCTGGAGCAGTGACGTCGGGGTCGAAAACCTGTGGCGAAAGCGATGTGCCAGACGAGCAGTTTGTGTCGTAGGGCAGGAAATTCCTCTGGCGGTCGTGGAGAGCAGATTGAGCATTCGGCGGGGAAGATCAGGATTGCGGAGGCTAAAGGTCTGGGGAAGCGGGCACGCGGAGGTGTTGAACGCCAACAGGTCGCCCTGGCTTGTTGAATCGTTGAACCCAAAAATGCGATCACCTGCCGGGGTCTGCTGCACCTTCCCTTATCGATAATGCCGCCTGGGATTCTTGCTTCTGCATGTGAGACTTGGCGGTCACTTTTGGAGGTTTTCTGAGTGTTTACCTAGGCATCGTAGCGAGAATTATGGCTTTCGCAATTGAGCCTCGGGAGCTAGCTCGGCTACACGAAGAAGGCGTCCGAATGAGCTCAATTGTTACGTTTATTTTGCTTGTGAAGGTCTAAGCTTGAGTAATTCGTACAGCACTCCTTGGGGTACCTCGCTCGGCTTATACAATTCTCACTACGATATAATGGCTAAGGCAATGGAGAATGGACATCCTTTTGACGAAGCCCATACGTGCTAGCTTGGGTATTCCTCCCAGTGGTGTCGATTGAGCAAAAACGGAGCCGAAGCAGCGACATCCGTGTGCCCAAATGCAAGGGCACGTCGATACATGAGGGTTGCAGCTCAATACACGGGACATCCAGCCTTGTTAAAGTCAGCCAATAGAGGGCAACCGTTGTAGCTTATCTCACTTGGAATTCTACTCATCCATGGATGCTTTCTCGGTAGCGCCATGATTGATAGCACCCAACGCTCAACAGATCGTGCTTATCACTTGTACACATATTCGAGACGCGACAGAGAACGTGTAAACTAAAAAAGGATGGCGAAACCTGCATCCAGCTGCTAAGTAAGGTAGCAGTAAGTCAAAGATCCTTCAGCCGTCACGTTCAAGCCCAGCAAAGAAAGCAAAACTCGTGTTCGGTTCCGTTCAAAAGCAGAGTCTCCAATTGTCAATGCTACTTGCAAATAACATTATAATGAATCCCCCTACTAGTCATCCTGATCGCTAAAATGCAACCCATCATCGCCGTAATCACCTCATCTCATTACCATCGCATTACCATCGTATTACCGCCACGTCCCATCATCCTTCTCCAGCAACTACAGCGCAAGCCCGAACACGGCCATCATGCCCGCAGCGAGGACCGGGGTGCCAAAGTCCTTGACCAGGCCCATAGCGGTCGCGGCGGCGGCGGCGCCTTTCGAGGTAGTCGAGGTCGCAGAGGCAGCGGTGACAGAGGCGCTGCCCGAGGCCTTGCCAGTCGACGAGGGCGCAGCGGTTGAAGAGGCCGCGGCGGAAGAGGAGGAAGCAGCGGAATCTGGCAGTCAATTAGCACGCCGTTCTCCTATTTTCTGCAGACGAGAGAGCTCACCAAGAGTCTTGTTGCCGCAAGTGATGGCGCGGCAGGCGGTGATGCCGATGAGGTCGTTGGGATTGGCATTCACGCACTGCTCGACCCAGGTGAGGCACATCTGGGCGGGCAAGCTCTGCTGGTAGTTGGTCACATTGGGCTTCGTGCCATCCTTGCACTCGCAGGTGTAGGTGAGCAGATTCTAGAGCACAGAGTCAGCAGCAGCCCAATTGCAGGTGTCTGATCCCACGCACCGAATCGCAAAGGTTGCCGTTATTCGCGAGGTTGCCGATGCCACCGCAGAGCTCCGGGCAGGTGTTCTGCTCGGCGCGACACCACGTCTGGCGCAGCTGCGGGTCGACGCTGCCGGGGTTGATGTCGCAGCATGCAGAGTAGTTCTGGGCCGCGACCAGGCCAGAGAAGGCCGAGGCGGCGAGGAGGAGGGAAGCGTAGAGCATGGCGATCGGGTGAGTCGACGAGTGTGGAGTGTTGATGTCTGTGCGTGGAGGAGCCGGTTAGCATGCAACGGCGCGGGGAGGAGTGCTGGGATGAGCTTACGGGAAGATAGATGATGGGGTGAGGCTCACGATGCACGCTGCTGGACGCTGAAGCTGGATGCTTGCTGGTGGACTCTGGGGTGGCTGGCGGAAGAATGAAGAAGCTGGCGACCGGGGCACGAGATAGTTTAAGTAGTCCCGCGCACCACCCAAGGAAGCAGCAATCAAGCTAGGCCGCGGGTGGTGATTGCCAATGTTTCTTATCACAGGTGCCCTTGGTGCATGGCGACCGGCTTTTCGGCCTGTCTGGGCGCCAGTGCTCTACTGTCTCTGCGGCAAGTCCTGGAGCTTTTCAAATTTGAAGCAATTTCATGGCCCTGCCCAGGACTCGGCCACCTGCAGGAACGCGCGAAGAGCCGAGCCGGGAGGAATGAGACTGAAGCCATGAATATGCCCGCCAGACCTCAAACTCACGAAACCCACGAAGCTGGAGAAAGCTCTACTGACTACTGACATGGGGCCGGCCGAGCATCTCCCCGTCTCGTCTTGCCACACCCGCTGCTAGCACCTCCAGCTGCTACCCGCATCCTCCCTTGTCGACGCGTCGTTGGAGACCACCACTTCCTCCCTCGTCTCGTCTGAACCACGCTCGTCCAGAACCACCGGCCAGCAATTGGCATCGCCAGCACAAAGACAGCCCGGCACGCCCTCGACTCGCGTTTCATCTCGCCGAGGCGCGCGAAAAACAAGATGCTCCGACCACTCGTCCCACGATGCCGGTTGTGCGCTGGCGCGTCGGTCGGCTGCAAGTGATCGTTTCCATGGCGAACCGGCGCGAGAACAAGCTTTCCAATGCTTCCAATTGCCCAATCAGCGCCCGCGATATTAACTCCGCATCTGCGCCAACGAATCATTGAATCTCCGCTTGCTGCTATCCGGAAGAGGCATGGTGGAGAAGCTCACTTCACCGCATCTCATCCATTTCCTCGTCACCTCTCGGACTCTACACTTGAAGTCCTTGTGCTGGTCGCCTCCTTAATCCAGCGTCCGTACTTCACGAGCACTCTCCCTCGCAGGGTATTGCCCAATGCACGGCCTACGCAATCATACGACAAATGCGGGAGACTTATGCAGGGCTATTGGTGAGGAGAAGACTAAAAAAGATAGCTCAATTGGTACAGGACTAGGACAAGCTTACCACTGCCTGGGGTACCTAGGCTCCAGCTCTCGGACACTTAATAGATATGCCCATTGGTCGCCCGGCTAACAGATTTTTCGATCCGTCGACATCACGACGTCCAACCTTTACAGGTACACCAAGGACTCCGAACGACGAGCAAGCCACTATATCGTCTGTTTGTAGATGGTTTGGGTGTGCATTATATTCGTAAAGTCGTTAAGTTACCCCATGAGAATCTTCCCGAGCCGAAACTCCTATACCGACGCCTACCTATGAATCCACTCCAGTCAAGCAGTGGGACACATCGACTGCTCCCAAGTCTGCAGATCTTGAAATCCTTTCACCACCCATCCTACATTCACCATCACGCCACTAAAGCCCGTCGTCTTCATCGGGGAGCGGCATATTCTGGAAAGCCCCCCAACCAGGGTCTAATCCACCAAAAATCACGTCTGCGGCGCCGAACAGGCCACCAGCTGCAGCGGGAGGTGGAGGCGGAGGTGGAGGCGGAAGTAGAGGAGCGGCAGGGGCATCAGCCTCGCAGACCTCGCGCCAGTAATCGGGCTGCTGTTTGAGAGGCGCCGCCTTCTTGCTCACCCCAAGGACGGGCTCAGCCGTGTTCCAGTCAAAGTACCGTTTGCAGTTGATGCCTACGATGTCCATTAGCATCACCGATCAGATTGTCACGAATCAGCAAGAAAGGTAGGGATCTAACTTACAGTACATTGAGTTGCAGCCTCCGTCTTTCTCAATCGCCAGCTGACAGCGCGGGCAACGCTTCGCCCCCAGCTTGTTGAGCATTCTCAAAGCAGTCTTCTCTTCGGCGCTGATCAGTGCCTTCTGGTTCTTGGCACGGTACGCCTGGCACGACATGTCTTCATGCCAGTCCACCACACACAGCGCGCAGTGACGATGGCTGCACGCAGAGCAAACGACGTTCGGGAAGCCAGGCGCCGTCTGCTCCAGAAGCCCAACAGCGCCGCACGTGGCGTTCAGGCACTTGAACGTAGAGGCGGTAGCCATAAAGGTCGTGAACATCTGCTCGTGGTAGTTCTCTAGAGCCTCCGCCGGCAGGTACTGGCTGATATAGTCGTAGTCCCATGGACCGGCGGTGCAATCGGGTTCCAGACAGGCCAGGTTCTCAGCGCCAATGCTCTCAAGCCCAGCAGCCAGCGAGTTGCCGATACAGCTCTTGCAGACAGCACCACCGGCCTTGTTAGGCGCGCCGTTTATTTTGTGGCTTAGGTGGGCCATGCATTCAAAGGGGATGGCGGTTGCAAACCTCCGGCTCCGAGCGTTCCTGACGAACTCGCTGACGTCTTTTTCTTCGACACAGATACGGCAGGTCGCCGACAGCGGTGGAGGCGGTTTGGGTTCCTTGCGCTGCTTGCGACGTTTGGTCGGCGGGTATCCTGTGGGGTTTCGGCGTTTGCGCTTCCTCGTAGATTCGAGCACGGTCGGGTTGGTATCAGACGCCTCTCCGCCATCTTCGTGGTTAGCGACACCAGCGGGTTGAACGCCCTCCTGGCTGTTTTGATCCGCGCGCAAGCCAAGCCCGGTCCAAGCCTCGTCGCCGCGTAGAGCCTTGCCAAGACATTCACTGCATGTCGCGGTAACCCTGCTCCCAGACGTGCCCAGAGGGAAAGCTCCGCTGAGTTTCCGCGACCCGCAGACGGCGCATGTGTGTCGGGTAGCCATGGTGGAGGAGGGGTGGTCTGGAGTGGAGGAGAGAAGGAGAAAAGTCACTATCAGGCTGTATTTGTAGCAGGTGATGAGGTCTCTCGGCTCGCTGGCCGTGACCGGGGTGTGATTGGTGACTCAATGAGTGCAGTGAAGATATCGGTGTTGCCTGGTGTCTGCCGCCTAGTTTCGCTGCGGCACTGCCACCGTCACCACGAGATGGTAGAAAGACTTGACTTAACTGTCGTGTGCTATGCGCTTCGTTGCAGTTAGTTGCTGGTGCCTATAGTCCGCTTCGCCACGATCAGGCTGTGGGCAGAGATACGACTGGGGGTCGAGTCAAGGCTGAGGCTAGAATCGGATTGTCAGGCCGCCTGCCTGGCCGTCGTGAAGCCGCAGCTCAAGATCTTGATGGAGAAGCAACTTCGAGATGCTGCCGGACTAGAGTTCCAAGGTTAGTACCGGTCAAAGGCAGAGACCACACTGAGATTGAAGTCAACCCAGAGAGATTGACGGATGGATGAACGATTCTCCGGGTCACGTGTCGTGTCCGTCAAGACCATGTTTTACGGGTAATGCTTTCCTGGTAGGGTTTTGTGGAGTAAACATTCATGGAAGAGAGAGTTTAAGTCTAGCTGACAGTACAGGAAACCCAACATTCACATTTCAGGCTTCAGCAGCTGTCACGGGATGAGCACGACGCTTTCGGAATATAACAGCGATTGATAGTCGATTACGATCACCGATACATGCTTCTGGATCTTCTTAACACCACCGCTAACACAGTTTTAGCTACGGAATATGTCAGAAGAAGGCGTCGTTTTCTAGCCCTCCTCTCATGTCACCCAGGATGGATGATAGGGGTCACCTTTGGCTATCTAATCTCCTAAGAGCTTCCCGCCTATCACCGGCCAGGCTTCTTGTCTTTGTCAGGGCTGGAAGATGTGCTTGAAAGATGTTATAGCGACTTCTATTTTGGCCCAGGGTACGGGTGACCTTTTGAGGGCTTCGTGTGACCTCCCTTCTCTTCGGAATAGTACAGTGCGTGTACCAGTCACTTCAGTGAGCAAAGCGGCAGTAGTAGCATGCGTTTTGAATCCATTTCCACCTTCATTGTACATCCAATTCTTCCCCTTCCACATATCGTAGATCAAAGACTTTTTTCCGGCCTCTATACCTTCAGGGGTATTCAGTAGCAAAGTATGAAGACCCTCCACGGAAGCCTGACCTGCACCTCGGCCGGATAGGTGCGGCCTCAAGTGAATTACCCCAAACAGGACCTAGTTGAACGCAATGAGTTCTGCATTTCCTATAATGGATAGTATCGAAGGTCTACACCGTCCAAATGTGTTCGATCTCCAGAAGTGACTTCAATGCAGCCCAGAGTGCGAAGTAGGAACGGTTCTTTTCAGATGCCAAGTTGCCAATTCTAGCTTCGAGCGGCCCGAAGTCATCGTGCAAGCAGTTGAAGAGTACTGTGATTCGAGATGCGTAATAGTCCTCAGCTCCTAGTGTGTCTTCTCTACTAGAGCAGATAGATGTCTCACGACGATCTCCAGCTATATCTAGTAGAGTTGATCCAAAGATTAGGTGTATTCATGGCCCCGAACGCACACCAAGTACCGGATGCCGTTAGCTATCTTCGATTTCCTTTACATGAGTATCTTTCTCAAGCAACTTTCTTATACTTGCTCATAGGCCAGAAGGTTGTGCTTGGAAAATTTGATCTTTTGATCCCATGCATCTACTTGTAAAGGCGAGAAGCGCAGGAAATGAATAGAAAAGTAAGAAATGAGATTTCCCTTCCGCTCGCCAATCGCCCAGGTACATAAAGGTATTAAAACGCGCAAAGAAGAAGTCACTAATACTGTTACTCTCTCAACACCTCCTATTTAAGACAAAAGACGAAGCGAAATACAGGTACGAAAGAAACTCATCCACAAACCCGAACCCTCTTCAAAAGACATGTTCCAGCTACCAAGCTGGACAAAATCTCCCCGCTGTACACACAGCCTTCACCGCCTTTGATTTCTTCGTTGCCTTAGACGTGTAAGTCGTGGAGGACACGGAAGCGGTAACAGAGCATGAAGGCGTCGTGATAGTTGCGGTGCAGACATCGTAGCAGCTGCAGAGACATGTCAGTAATCAGCTTTACTAGAGCAGAAATCAGATTAAATCTGAAGGTCATCTTACCCGCCGTATCGCATAGTAGCTTCGCCGCAATACATGATAGCATCAACGCAGAGAGTCGACGGTGAGCATTTCGCTTCTTCGATTCGGACAGGCATTATCTCGGGGGCAGTCGTAGTTGGGACCGCTGTGAAGTTGTTGGCAGGAGCTATGGCTTCGGTAGGCGTAATCGCGACTGATGTGACAACGGTAGCGTTGTCCGCGATAGGTATCATTGTAGTAGATGTGATCGCGTTCGATGTTACTACGGGTATGCTGTGGGTAATAGTAGAGGTCTCTGAGCATGGCGGCCTCAAGAATGTCTTCAGCGACCTAGTCGCAGCACCATCACAAGCTTCCCAACAGCTTTGTAGACTGGATCAGCTAATGCCTTCAATAAAGAAAACGAATTTGTGAATAGCGTACCCTCCGTATCCTTGACCGCACTCATTTGTGGCGGTGTAACATAGGTTGTGAGAACAAGGCGTGGGAGTAGGGCTTGCCGCAGCCAAGGTAACGAGCGCAACCACCAATATGCTTATGATGTATGACATTGCTTTCCGCTTTAGAGACACGGATCGGTAACTTCCAAGGACGAGGCAGAAGGTTTGTCGTAAGGGACAAGATGCGCAAAGACTACACTTATTCCAAGTGAAGGATCCGGCGTGTACGAAACATATTCAGGTGAAGCCTGGCAATGCTTGAATATATATCCATTGGCGGTAAGCAGCTGAGCAGAGACCTTCTCCCAAAGAAGTCTCATCGGGAACTCACTATCTGATCCGAAGTAGATTCTACCCACACAGACCAGTATACGAGATGTCAAGCGAACCGATGATAGCGCCCGTTTTCAGCCACCATCCAACGAGGTTCAGATCAAGCGAGGCCGGTATTGGTGTACCTTCTACCAGCATGGTCGCTGTGCTCGTGGATAGAAGCGTCTGGAAACACCTCCTAGTGTTTCAGAGGAAGCATGTCGTCGAAATTTGTCTGAGAGTGGTAATTATCTCGGGTACGCGATGCAAGGACCGTTGAAATAGTACCACGTTACGACTGTTTCATTGGCTTGGGGGGCTATGAGACCTGACAACTGGCACAGAGTACTAGCGACATATTCTTGAGATCTGGATTTGCAGTGGTATTACAGAAATGCCTGAAGCTCATTCGTCATCTTTCGTCATCAGCATTTGAAGTAGTCCCAGTATTTGGTGGCCGATGGGAAGCCCGGACACGGGAGGAAATAATCAATAGTGGTATCAACCAAGGCATGCATACCGACGAGCCATCGAAATGTTGGCTTCTCTTACCAGTAGGTGCTGTGCAGGAAGCACCGCGAGAAGCTGTTCCCGGTCTTGCGCAACCAGACGAGCCTGGTCGTGTCTGATTGTGGATTCTAACAAGGAAGAACCTCGAGATCGCGGTTTGGGCTAGCACTGGACCTCTCATCAGTTCACACGAACCCAATGCTTCAACAGAATGTCAACCAACGATCGGTAGGTTCCATCCACCGTCGAGCCATTGCCCAGTGATGGTCTCATTCAACTTCAGACATGGGGCGATCACTGTGACATAACGTGCTTCGAGTCATATGCCAGATAAGCCTATCAAAATTAGCTAATGTTGACCCCGAGTTTGGTGCCACACTACCGCAAAGCTGCATGATCGGAATAGGAAGAGGTAAGGTCGCAATCGGGGGTCGCTTCCCCTTTGAGAGCAGACTCAGATAGCATTGGTATAAGAAAGACCAAAAAGAAGCGTTGTGTAGGTTCGACCTGGACGCAATGACGGGATGGAGTCGGACGTACGGCCCATCAGGTATCAGGCCCGAGACAATGGGAAGTCTGCGGCAGACTGGACGTAGTGAGCGCTCTTACGACATATTTTATTGGGTCTCGTCTGGAATGGCCTCAGATGACAGAGTCAGATATGTCAATTTGCGATCCAGTGTCCTGTTAAACGATGTGCGCGTGTGCTTGCGGTACTACTGAGTGCTGACGTTGGACTGACGAGCTAGTTATACAAGAGACACGCGGAAAGAAATGCATTGCGAGATGGACTGCTTGGAAAATAGGAACTCCTAATGCATGCTGTCTATACGATTCAACTTTCTACGAATGATAAAGATGCAGACTACTGGCAAAAGCCGGTGATTCAATGGCGGGAGATTGAGACATTCTGAGAGGGTGAACGATTCCATACTAGCATACGACGTCCGGGGAGCGCTCTCGACGACGTAAAACATACTGAACACCACACTGCTCCTCGCAGAAGATGCTCGGCGCAACGTCTAATTTCATGATAGTGGTAGTGTTGATGGCCATGGGCACGCGGGAGACTATGTCTTTGGGCCGTGTTGAGGGGGCTGCGGATGCTGGGTGAAATTGAGAGGTTCTGAACTCGGATGAGGGTCGACACAGTTCGACAAAATCATCTCTCGTACCAGGCCTCACTCGTGTAATCTTTCTTCGGCCCCTTCACCTGGTAAGTGATACCAAAGTTCTGCAAGTTTGACCCGGCAAATCTGAACTCATAACTCGATTCATACATGTCTTCCTCACAGAGATGGGATCCCTTGGCAAGCCATCCTTTGCCCTTGGAGTCAGTCTCTGTGGAGGGCATTTGGAACTCCATTTCGTTGAAGAAGTAGTCCACTGTCCTACCATCTTCTTTTACGAACCAAGCACTGATCTTGTCCAGCTTCTCGTTGTATCGGTAAACGTATCTTCGATTAGCTTGGAGAATGAGTCCAGTATCAGTCTTGAGCGTGCCTTCCTCAATGTAAAGGTATTCAGAAGTAAAGTCTGGATCGGTTGACGACCTTGGGAAAAATTTGGCTGTCCCTTTGAATGTGCCAGAGGGGAATCCTGGAAGGCGGCTATCAAGTTTTCGACGCAGGATCCAAGCACCTTGCATAGCCCTAAAGACAGCTGCAGCGACGAATCGTCCCTCTCCAACCGAGTCATCCACCATGTTTCGAAGTCCCCTGGTGATCATATCGCTCTCTTGCCGATCAGTTCCTTTATTTGTATACCTTGCCGCTGTGCAAGGGCCTTGTCGTTCACCCCACCCGGCATCGTCTCGCTGGATCCCGAGTTCGCGCGCACAGGCTTCCATCAAGCCGACATAGTCGTTCATCCAGAATTGAGGGACATCGTCCAACTGTCGAGACATGGCATCTCTCAAATTGCGCATCTCCAAGAGTTCGTCCTGGGATTCTTTGACAGTAGCTGAGGGGGCGACCGGAACGGACTCTTCTCCGGTTTGGGACCACCTTGCGTGGATGAGACGAGCCTGCATTTCCATGACACCCCAGAATGGTCCTTCATAAAAGCCAACGAACGCAATGTTAGGCGCATTATCATTGAAGATGGAATAGCGCTGTAGCAGAAGAGGTAGCCGATGTGAGCGCAGAGACCGCTCCATTGCGACGTGTACTTCTGAAGGTAGCCAGTCGATCGAGGTATGCGGAGTGAATCCAGTGGCGCAAATCACCACATTCACGTTGCTGATGGTGGTTTCCTATGACTCTGTCAGTTCAGATACCAGTGCACGGCTACATGAAGCATCTAACCGATCCACGCCAGAGATGTGCTTTGGAATGTTGGGGAATGGGCCTAATAGAAGGAGATGAATAATACGGACCGGCTGGCCAGGTAGATCCCAAGGTGGGTCACCCGTCGCTTTCACAAAGCCGATTGGGGTGCCAGAGTCGGTTTCAGTTCTCGAACTTGTACCCATGTGGCTGACTCTGCCACGGACGGGAATGATGGTCTTTGACCGTACAAATTCAGAGTACGTGTCCACGATACCGGTATAGGAAGGATATTCTTGTTGTTGTTGGTTGTATACGAGCTCGGGATATCCCAAGTCTCTTTGGTCTCCGCCAAGCATGGATCGAATGTATTGATGGGACTTCAAAGCTCTTTCTGGAGGCATACGACCATGCGCTGGAGTAATTGGGCCAGCTGGTCGACGTGTAAGATTGTACATGCAGGCGTCGAGGGGCAGAAACGTAGGAGCGATATTGTAGTCCTGCTTGTTGGGACTGTAAGGATCCTGGGGCAGATACCTGGGCAAACAATAGAATGGACGTGAGAGAACATGATAGACCTTTTGGTTTCCCAATTTAGTATTTTCGACAGCGCCATATTTGGCGTTCGATATCTGAAAAGCCGCCTTTGCTGCTGCCTCCGATCCGCTAATACCTCCTCCTACAACAACGATGTTACCGCCCTCGTCAAGTCCATCTGGCAAAAGGTAAGATAGATGACGAAACTCCGAGCTGTGCAGGGTCCTTGGTGGGAACGAATGTAAGTTGTCGGCTCCTTCAGAGTAGTCGATTTTCAGGGGTCGAGGTGAGGAGAAGAAGCCGCTACCGACGACCAGGAAATCATGGAAAGAACAATGCGTCTCGGAGGATTTACTTGCACCTTGGGATTGCGGATCGAGAGTGCTTTCATATTCAACCTTCCACTTGTCGGCTCCTCCCTGTAATACCTTTTCTACCTTTGTCACCCTGGAGTTCAGATGGAGCACTTCCTCGGGTATGTATCTACGCCTGTATGTTTCTAGATAGTTACCGACCTGCCAGGCTTTCGGGAACATGGGTATATGCCGGTTTTCACTGTCCGACCCATCATCCAGGTCTACAGAGTTCCAGGACAAATCAGAGAAGGCTACCGTGAACCTGCTGAGGTTCGTCGGCATCTCGGGATCTACCTTCCCTCTAGGATCACCCTTCTGCACGGCCCACATGCCTCCCACGCGATCTTGTTGCTCCAAGATCTTTATCTCGAGTTCGGCAGGTTTTGTGTGGAGGAACGTCTTTGCAGCTACCAGTCCAGCGGGACCAGCGCCGATGATGACTACCGACTTCATCTTTGCCCAATTTTGTCGAAGGGCTTCGGGGAGAGGAGGCGACCAGATAGCACTAGGACGGGGGACCTTCGTTTAATGGGGATGAACGAGCGGAGAATTGTCAAGTTCTCAGGGAGTTTGAGAGTTTCTACAGGTAAGGCAAATGAGGATTAGCATATGCAGTAAATCGACATATTGGATGTTCCCTTATCCGGTTGCGGCGCCAATCAAGCGTATAGGTAGTCAGTGATGTTTCCGACATTGGAACGACGTGCTGATGGATGCTGAATAAGGCGAGTCATGATTTTAGCCAAGCCCTTCTCATGTGACTCGCGAGAAGCTTCGAATGATCAACAAAAAACAGTTTAGTTCGGGAAGCCCGTGATACTTCGTCATATATATACTAGAAATAGCCCATTCTCTGAAAGCCATGGCTACTACATTTGTGTTTGACAGGGCAACGATCGAGACCATTCCACGACTCGGGTTTCGGTCAGATGTCTTGGAACGCCAAATCCCATATTGAGCTCAAAAACTGCAATTCCAACCTTGATCAGAGCAGATTCTTGAGCATCGAAATCTTGTGAATCTGGAACCTGAAGGTCGCTAGTTTTCTGACCGCCAATCCCGCAGGCCGCAGCCATCTGGTGTCGCTAGATCTAAACCTCTAAGCGCCAAGCCACCTTTTAATACCTTGGGTTGGTGAAACCACAATCAGGTGGTAGGCCTCAGATCGATCAGGCATCAAGTAGTCATGGACTTGTTCAAGAAAGAATGCCAGAATTGATAAGAGAGCTACGCATAGAATCAAACTGTGTCTTTCCAGCCTAGAAAAGGCTCGTTAGTTACATTTCGCAGGTCTGGAAGAGCATCCTAGGTTTGGGTACTGACCGAAATCAAATAGCGGATATGTCCCTTGATTCTTGTTAGTTTCTAACAAGATCAAAGAGAACCTCGTCGTGGGCTTACGATATCTGTAACATTCTTGTGCCGTTCGAACTCCACTCTCGCAAATTGGCGCAGTTCTTTTTTCGTTGTCTCATCGGGGATTGCTACAGAAAGTTAGTGTTACGAATACCAGATCCTTCGATTCAAATGACGAATTCCTACCCGTCGTTGCGCGGACAATGCCACGCCACAGAGCCAACGCGCGTTGTCTTTGAATGAACTAGCTCGAGATCAGCGACAGTGGGACATGCAGAGTAGGAATGCATACATGATCAAGGTCAACCGCAGGTCCCTTTAATCGTGATGGCCGTTTGATGGCCGCGGACGCATAGGTTCGGATCATCTGGTTTACGATCTTGCAGCTCTTCTTATCATGCCATTTTTAAACCCGTATACTCAAGAATTGACCATATGAAAGAGCCCTCGAGACGACAATTAGGTGTGATGTGTTACGGGAAATTGGTCGACGGGGCGATCCCTGACGAGTTGAAGAAATAACGGAAATAACGTCACGTGCAGATTTAATTCCAGAACGCGTCTTCCTCGACTTCTGCTGCATCTCTCATCCGCAAAACACACAGCCAACGACAAAAGAACTGCTGAATGCTACCAAATCGTTGTCAGTTTACGACAGTTCTCAACCACTAAACACTCTATCTCCACCATCAAAATATTCCATGAGCATACCGAATCCCGGATCATGAAGCGACGCGTTGAGGATGGCGCAGACCAGATTCACACCGGTGATGGTAAGCCTGATTCCTATATGATCGCTTTGTTTTCCCTGTGGAAGGAATTCTTAACATACTTTTCTCACACGCAGAAGCTTCCAGGTCCGAAAGCCATTTTGCAATAGCGCCCATGAGCGATGAACCATCTCAAGTCCAACCACGAAAGAAACGGGCAACACTGCAAACGCGCCCAGAAGAAGCGACGGTAGCGCAAGAGATCGATCATATAGATCTAGTATGCAGCATCAATGCGCTGTCTGCATCAGAATTCCAGTTTCGCTTTCTACCCCAAGAATCACCTCTCCTCAGCTTTACGCCCAACACCGGGTTTGGATCGGATAATCCAGTAAACAGTCTCATGATATCGTTCAAAGTGTCATCAGAGATGAGCGAACCGGACCTTGAAGGATGCTTTTCACTAATTGAAGAAACGTCGTCAGAAGCCTACAGGAAGTCCGTCGTCCGTTGGAGGCCTAAGGCGAAGAAAGAAGAGATGCGAGATCCAGATATGCGATATCTCATCGTGCGTGTGCCAGATTCGTTACATGAAGCCTCTTCCTCGGCCGACTCGCACCACCCTGTCCATGGCTTTCTTTCCTTTATGATCACTCACGATGATGACTACGAGTATGCCGTTCTCTATATATACGAAATCCACCTGTCGGCAAGTCTCCGGGGCTGCAGAGTTGGAGCTCACCTGATGCACATTGCAGAGACAGTTGCGCAAGGAGTTGGCCTCGTTAAGGTCATGCTCACGGTGTTCACGAGCAATGTCGCTGCTGCCCAGTTTTACCAAAAGCTAGGTTTCTCGAAAGACGATACGAGTCCAGAGCCAAGAGTTTTGAGGAACGGTCTAGAAAAGCCGCCGGACTATTTGATCATGTCCAAGGACGTCGTGTCAGTCACGAAGGCTTCGGCAACTGAAGCTATATCCGCTTGATCATTCCTCAATTCGAACAGCCGTAGCGATACTGTCCCATGTCACCTGGGGTATCCAGTCGAGAAGAACCAGCTGTGTTGTTGCAGAGCTGGCGAGTCTACGCTGGTCAACTGAAACACGGGACGTTGCATCACTTCTGCCTGCGGTCGATGCTATACAGTAAGCCTATGTTGGACGTTTTTTGCTCCAACCCATGTTGTTCGCCACCGACTCGCCGTTAGTATTGTCTTCGGCCTGAAAGGGAAGGCCTGTAGACAAAACAAAGCAAGTTAAATTGATACCCATTCTAACCAATGAGACTTAACACCACGATTGTGCGATTCTTTGAGCCATGCTTGTGACTAAGCATGCTTGAAAGAAATTATCCGCAGTCGAACAAACAACTTGTTACTTGATCTTTGAGCTCACTTATTTAGTTGACGAGTGTCTCTTCTACGCAGCTGCCTTTCCGAAGATACGACCACACTATTCACGTCAACCTTCGACAGCTACACATTTCACGAAATCTTTCAATCGGTATCCCCCAGACGCCGATGATGTATACCAACCACTTCATCCTTACCGCCTTAGCTGCGTTGTTCAGCATCACCGTTGCTGATCCAACATGCAAAGCTGGACAGGTCGGACCTCAAAAGTCCCAATCTCCCGGCCCTCCCGGTGGAATATACATGTGCACCGGCCCTAATTTCTCTGGAACGTGCCAGTACGTTGAATCCATCCCAGGGCAATGCCACCCTCTGGAGCCTCAATTCTTCAAATCGGTCTCTTCTATCGGCCCCAATCCTAAAACACATTGTTGGATATACGACAACGATAGTTGCACAGCGGGTTACGCAGCGCATCCTAACCCGACCGTCCTTCTGAGCTACCCCGGTATTGCTGATTTGTCGGGTCAGGGTTGGAATAATAGGGTACAGAGCTTTCTGTGCAACATCTATTAGAAACAGTTTCGATCCTCTTCCAATATTCCCCTTCATCTACTTTCAAAATACTGCCGATACAAATATTGATGTCTTATATTCCTTCTATCGTCTTGCCCCTCCATATTGTGATTGCATCTTGAGAATATGTCATGTACAGTCTAATCTCTCCACATTTATACCCTATCCTCAACACCTCGTCCAACTCTCGATCGTGTGTCAAAACATGTCGGTTGTCGATGGTTTCCCACTGAGTTTGTCGCCGCCTCAGATGATCGCGTTCCCGCAGACATTAACGATACACGCTGAAAATGACGGTACTAAAAGTCAGCAACATGATGGCACTAGCTTCTGGTGTCCAGGTTGCGTCTTTACTAACCTCTAAGGGGTCGTCGTCTCATCGTTACAAAAGCTATAGGAACAGTCCCCACTCCTCCTGGATCTGATTCAGCAATCTAAACCCTGCGTACTGCATCACCTCGCGGGGCCCTGCAATGGCCGCTGTTTGTAGGATGGCGAATAGTCGTCCAGCTGGGCCAAGGACGGCATACGACCTGATCAATGAAGCAATCATGGCTATGTGTGTCAGCATTAAACAGTGACTCAAGTAAGGGAAAAACATCTAAAAGAGTTTCTTGAAGTCTTACCAGCTCGACTTCGGCCCAATCCCAATTTGAGGATCCAGACAGGTCCCACCATCGCGCCTGGGTAGAGTATCATGACCGCCCTAGCGATGTGAGCCGTAGTGCGGATCGGGTGCTCGACAACATATCGAGCTACTGGGGTAGTTGTGGCACGGTAAGCTCTCGCGACTCGTCTTCTCACTGCTCTGTACGCGCGGCGGACTACAAAGATCATTTTCTTGGGGGCGATAGTGAAGAACTGTTCGCAGCAGTGAGCTCAGAAGCTGCTTGCTTTGTTGTGGTGTTGTTATGTCTGCGTAAGGAGCGACTTAAATGAATGTCCTGATAACCCCGAGCGGCGTAGTCGGAAACCCTGTCTCCAGGCGCTTGGTTTTTTCCTACCTTCTCGTGGCATTCACCGCTCGCTAGCGGGCCGTCGGACAAGCCGCTCCTCCCACTGAAGCCACTTACTTAGCCCGCCGACAGCATCACATCGATCAAACACCACTCTCTAATTCACCACAACTATCTCACTCTCCAAGACATTTCTGAGATGGGTGACTTTTTCGGTCGGGCATGGGCCTCGCTCGACGGCTTTGGTCAAGAGATGGGCAAACATGTCGGACCCGCGGTTGAGGATGCTTGGAAAAAAGCGGATGGCTTTGAACGGGAAATTGCAAACCACGTTGGACCTGCTATGGGAGAGGTCTGGAAGGCAGCCGATGGCTTTGGCCAGGAAGTTGGCAAGAACCTCAGACCTGCGGGCGAAGATGCTTGGAAGGTAGCCGATGGCTTTGGACAAGAAGTCGGCAAGCACGTCGGCCCTGCTTCAGGCGAAGTAGTCGTTTGGGTTCGTGAACACCCTTACTAGACAGGATTTCATGTTGCAAGCGGAGTTGTGTCTCTCGCACCAGGCATAGTCACTGCGCCAGTGCTGGGTGCCTTGGGATGGACTGCTATGGGTCCCCAAGCAGGTATGTATCCTCATTCACCTGAAAACTTCGTGTTGTACCAGCGCTCATTACTAACTGTCCTCCTCCAGCATCTGTCGCAGCTGCATTGCAGACAGCTTCTACTCCCGCCCGAGGCATCTTTGCCACATTGCAGAGCGCCGCTATGGGAGGGTATGGAGCTTCAGTGCTTGCTGGCGGGACTAGGCTAGTCGTTGTGGCGGCCACATTCATCGGAGCAGTCACTCCAAAACCTCCTTCGGAACATGGAGAAGACACACAGCAGGAGGATGGTGACCGAGACGAGGATGACAACACGATGCAGTCGGATTGAATCCCAGGAGCTTCAAATGAGGACTTCCGTGGAGAGATTGTGGCTAGTTCAAGCTTTAGGTCGGCCTCCAGAAATGCCAAATATGTGTAACTGCATGACGAGGGAAGTATACGGTAGTAACGGCTTTCTTTGTACCGCTATAGACCTTGCAGGATGGCTATCGCTCTATAGGACAGTTGAATGATAGTCAAATGGCTGCTACTAGAGTCGAACAGAACAGTTCCAGTCTAAGCGGAGCTTAATGACCTCTTTTTTTGAGGTTGACTTCCACTTCAATCTCAAATCGTTCCAGAACTGTCGTTTGTCCTCTCTTCATGATGTGCTTGCTGCCGGTCCGAGATTCGAGACTGTTCCACTGAGAAACCGAAGGATTCCGTGTCAGATCTGAAGACGAGCTACGCCGAAGCTCCCCTCAATAGAACAAGCTCTTTGTGTGCATTTGCTTTCCCATCGTGCCGCCGACACCACCATTGGGAATCTTGACATCAAGCTTGCATCTAATTTGATCTGGACCGCTAACTTCTAGTTAGTGAAAATAGTGCGGAAAAGCATAATTACGTAGCAGTAGAAGCAAATGTCAAACTAACTTGAACGACATGAGTGCGCCCCCCAATCACTAATTCACGAGATATGATCGAGATTAACTTTTCGGTACGCAGTGTAGACTCAGCAGACCGCAAAATACCCCCGCCATCAATTGTAGACTGTTTGAGTTCCAAGCGAATAAGGAGATAGTCTGAACATATTGAGGTCCTTATTGAGACATCAGTGTACCTGAGTCCGGAGAAGCACGGGTCGGCCCGAGAACTTGGATGTACGGGGACACAAGGTGCATATCCCCTCGGCAAAATCCCCAACTGCGGATCGATCTACTGAGTTTTGGAGCTAGTGTCGGGATAGGAGCCGGCCTGCATATGGAATGCATGATTGCGTAGATTTTTCCAAAGTAAGCATGCGAAGGCAAGAGAGAATGGCTTTTAAAGGTCACCTACTCTCCCTTAACCTCAGAGAACTCAAGACTAAGACCTTCTCTTCATACCTTCTAAGCCAAATTCAGCACCATGAAACTCCAAACATCCATCATGTACTCCCTCTTCATCCTATTCGCGACTTCAATTCCCCAAATCTCTGCTCAGTCAAAGTTCAACCTCACCGCCCTCTCAGCCTTCAACGGCGCATCACGCCTCGAATGTTGGGCCCTCGACTCAATCCCTAAGTTAGGCCGCGGCGCAGCGAACTACGACATTGGCAACTTCTCAAACGCATTCATTGGTGTTCTGCCACCTCGAACCTACGCAAGCTCGACAATAAGCCATGCGCCGGTCGTGCAGTACGTCCGCCTACATCCACCGCGCCACCACGCAACTAAAGCTCACCTACATAGGTTCTCCATCTTTCTCTCCGGCCTCGCACACATCCGCATCCCCAATTCCACACTCCCAGCGTCTGAATCTGAGGCCTGGATCCAGGGTGGGAAGTATGGGTTTTTGATTGCAGCAGACACGTTAGACAGAGCACCGAGGGCGGGCCATGTCACTGAGTTCCCGGGATCGGATGAGACGGTGATTTTACAGTTTCCGACGGAGGGGAACAAGATTCCGTCGCATGAGCTGCTACATACGGGACCGTGCAGGTTAGACGAACTTGTGGGGCTGTGAGTCGATGGACGGTTTGGTGATGCGGAAATGAAAAACGGGGATAAAAGCATTTCGGTATAAGGTTTCATGACAGTAGCGGAGAATTGGCTCAAGAAAGATGGGGAAACATAGATGCAGAGATCAAATGGTCATACTTTTTGGTCTATCCACATATTTACAGGCAAGCTGTGGTCCTTCATCCAAAACGCTAAATAGACATCGACACCGAAACTCCAGAGGAAAGCGCGCATTACCCAACGTGGGCAATCCCTCTATGATGACTGGCCTAAGGTCGGGACAAAGACGCTGGCGGCCCTCTTTTACGGCAGCCTGCCTACCGTGTTGGGTCCGTTTAGGGCGTCTCCATTGGTGACAGAGCCATTCGAGTATCCTTGAGGTTCCTTGACCTTACCCAACCAGCCGAAGGTATCGTCGATCTTGCCTTGTTGGATGCCTTTGAGGGTAGTAAGTAGCTTGACGCAGACCGGGCCTGGTTCGTCGGACCCCTCGCCATACACGAACTTCTCTCCCTTCGACTCCATAGTGATGGATTTGATTGGCACCAGAGCGGCAGCGGTACCGGCGGCCATAACCTCAGAAAAGGAGGGCAGTTCGGCGTAGGGAATCTTAGCGTGTCAGCTTATCTGACTCGGCTGCTCACAAATCACTCAAGAGACACGATAATGCTTACCGACCGGGCTTCAATTTTCCAGCCAAAGGACTTCGCAATCTCGCAGATGCTGTCTGCTGTGACACTCTTGATGACATTCTTGCTGTCTGGTACGACCAGTGTGTATGATTCACCGTCTTTCTTCACACCGATGAATCCAGATGTGGAGAACTCGTCGATCTCGCTCCTAGTCTTGCTGTCCAAGTGGAGCGTGATTCCGTAGCCGTCGTGGTGCGCCTTCTCGCTCCATTTCAGAACTGGGGCATAGTTGCCACCCACTTTGGCCGACCCAGTTCCCTCAGGAGCGGCTCGGTCGAATGCCTCTAGGATGAGTGCATCGACGGGCTTTGTGCCGTGGTATACGCCCGTAGGCAGGACATACACGCAGAAGGTGTACTCCTCGGGCGGATTCAGCCCCAGCTGAGCGCTTGATCCGAATAGCAGAGGCCGAATGTACATGGCAGCACCGGTTTCATGCGGCGGCACAAAAGCCGCATTCAGCCCAACAGCCAGATGGATGCATTTCAGAAAGTGGTCGCTCGGGACTCCTGGGATGGATATGTAGGAGGCCGAGTGCTGCATACGCTCCGCGTTTTGGACGGCTCGGAAGATGTTGATCTCGTTGGTGGGAGAGCGGAACGCTTTCATGCCTTCGTAGCATTGCTGGCCATAGTTCAGACCCGGCGCCATGCCGTGAATGCGGAGGAAGGGGTCCTGGATAAACTCGGGCTCAGTCCATTTGCCTGTCTTGACGCTGTAGCGGGACTCGACATGGCCATTGACTGAGGAAATTGGTCAGCCTGGGTATTCAGAGGCCAGTTCTCCAATGTCATGGTCTCCTCTTTCCATCTCGAATCCCACTTATCCCACTATGTGACTGAAGCCGGTATGGACACCGACAAAGTCGAGTTTTGGAGGTCGCGTGTTCGAGATCGCACGAAATATGGAATAACAAGGTCATCTGCTCACCTTCTCGAACTTTGAAGCCCACATTGCTCCAGTCTGAGAGGAATTGAGTGGTCAGCACAATTCGTGATCGAACTTGAAGTACGGAACGGCGGGGCAATCCGAGGGTTCTTGCATACCAATTGTGTCCACGGGCGGGGGCGGGAATGAGACTGCCATGGTGCTTGTTGAGGGGCGGTATGAGTGCACGGAAGGGATCCGTGGTGATATATGTAGTGCTCAGCGGCGAGGGCTCAGTAATTTTTGTGATGTGCTTAGAATATGCCACACAGCTGAGCCGGGACCAGCGACATCGGCGGCGGCCAAAAAGCTGGCCCTTGCATGAAGGCCGGGGTCTCTTGAACGTGCCCTAGCGCGAATCGTAAGGCCAGCTTCCGTTTTGGAGCCGGCTGTCAGGCAGCATGGCGAGACTATGCTGCGACACGAGGGGGAGCTCTTTGTCTTCGCTCCTCGATCACGACTCAACAACAACAACCTCCATGACCTTCGCCGTGCCACTTCCACGCTGTGTTGGAAGTCTCCCTCCGTCGCCCCTTAATAAACCCCGCGATTTCATCAGCCCTTGAGATGGGAGCAAGTCGCCGTTTCACGCTCCTCCTGGTGCTCACGGCCGCCATCCTGTCCATCCTGTTTCTGACTTCCCTTCGAGACTCGAACGGGAGCGAAACGCCTGCTTCAATTGTCCCCGCACCTTCAGAGCCAGCAGACAGCTCCGTGCTGAGTGGTCATGCGATCGCACCGAAGCTGGGGAATGCTACCGCAAAGTACGTCGAGAGCAGCAAACTTCGCTCGGAGAAGCCCCACACCTCCGCGTGATCAGCCTGCGATGCTAATGTGTTTGAGTGCAGGGCAGAACTAGGTCGCGCCGCTTGGAAGGTGCTGCACACCACCTTTGCGCGGTTCCCCGTCAAGCCGACCAAAGACGAGAGCGAAGCGCTGCGGCAATACGTCCATCTTTTCCAGAGACTATATCCATGGTAGTCTGCCTCCCCAGCCAGCGATGCCTCAGCTTACAACCGACTACAGTGGAGACTGCGCCGAGCACTTTGGCAAAGTCCTGGCCAAATACCCACCCCAGGTGTCGTCGCGGTCTGCCGCTGCGATGTGGGGTTGCTACGTGCACAACATCGTGAACAAGCGCCTGCACAAGCCCGAGTATGATTGCGAGCAGATAGGGGACGCGTACGACTGCGGGTGCGCCGACGACGAGAAGAAGGCCTCTGCAGAGAAACCGGTATTGAGCGAGCAGAAAAAGCAAGCACCTGTACGTCGATGACGACGCTATCTCGAGCAAAACTTGGTGGAGGGGTGGGCGCGACTGGGCAATCGGTATCTGTCGATTTCCAGGACTATACAGCTCCAGAGGGCAAAGCAGCGGATGATCTGATTGATCAGCGGGCCGCAGTGTCCCGATGACCCGTGGCAGTTTATAGGTCATGCCAGGTCTCGCAGATACGGCTCTGAGATGCGGTGATGAATGCTGGGGGAGGATTGCGGCAAAGGCACCGCCGCACACCAACTGAGACACTGGCCACAGCTGCGAATGGGATGGCTGCACGCCTGGCCAACCCGCCGCAGCAGAACTAGGGGGGAACATGGCTCTCGTCAATGGGGCGATATGTCGATATATGCGGCCATGAACTGGCGACACCAGCAGCTCCAGGGGTAGCGCTTTGTCTGCGCGAGGCGCCTAATACACAGTTCACTACTCCGTACCTCGCCTCGATGCGGTACACATCTGCAAAGCGCATCTTGCTGAACTTCCTCTTTGCGATGGCCTCCAACTGCTCCAGACTGCTGGACCTGCTGAGTGGCTCTGCGACAGACTAGGGCTGCACACCCTCGGCGTTCTCACAGGCTCGCGCAGGCTCTCGTGACCTATAATTAACCCTGATACCGGCGACGCGATCTCGCATGCAGCAAGGGCGCGCTGCCGGTCGGTCAGGGGGAGTTGGCGCGCGTGTGGCTTGCTAGAGCAAAATAGATTGTGGCCCATGGCCAGCATGAAACAACACCAACACGTCCCCAAACCACAGCTCCCCCTCGTCCCCGCCGCAATCGATAGAAGAGCAGCCACGGGGCATCCCTTTCTTCGCTGCCTCACCGCTGCATCGTTGCATTCTCACCACCCGCACACCGCTCTTTATTCGCATTCGCCCACGCCCGCAAGCATCATCATGGTCTCCTTCTCCTGCGAGGTATGCAGCTCCCCACGGGCCATCCGTTCTCCGCGCTCCATTGGCCCCTCGCCTCCTGGAATGCCATGAAGCTGACCGGCCCTGCCTTTGGATAGAACTGTGGGGACGTCCTCACCAAGAAGAAGCTGGACCCGCATCGCAATCAATGTCGCGGCGCCTCCTTTACCTGCATCGACTGCATGGTGCACTTCTACGGCACCGAATACCGCGCCCACACTGTAAGTTCGCGCGCTGAAGTTTCTTCACTCCGTGGTTGCGACGACAACAACAACCACAACAACAATCACAAAAACGACGGTCCTGCATGGCCGCAGAATCCCCATTCGCTGAGTGGCCAGGGCTAATCCATTGCCCAATAACAGAGCTGCATCAGCGAAGCGCAGAAATACCAGGGCGCACTATACAAGGAGAAGAAGGCAAAGCCGCAGCAGCAGAAGCAGGCATCGCAGGCTCTCGTGCCGCGCAAGGCATACGTCGAAGATGCCATTGACCCAGACAGCGGCGCCGTCGCCATCGTCGACGCTCCTCCTCACGCCCCAAGCCCTCCGCCAGCCGCATATTATGGCGAGCAGGCTGCCCTTCCTTCGGTCAATGTCTTCGAATTCCTTGTTGACGCAGAGACTCCGAATCCTTCGAAGGTCGCCTTGCCACCGCCAGAAGAGTCTCGTATGATCGAGAACAGCACAATTCAGGAGAACAAGCACCACAGGTCCAGCTCAGACTTGGTCCGTGTGAATGCGCTCGACTTTCAAATGGATGACGAGGACCGAGAATACCACTACGTTGAGAACGGGTTTGCGTATGGCACAGAGCCTGTGCCTCCCACATTTGAGCGCTACGAGTCGTATGCAGAAGTTCGGGAGCCAGAGTATCACGACTCAGCGTACTATACCCCTGCGCCCAAGCCCAAGCCAGAACGCGAACGGAAGCAGGCCCGTGAGAAAGAGACAACTGTGTCCAAGCAGTCCGACAAGAAGCGCAAAAGGTCGGATGTCGGGCAGCTCGATATGTCCCTCGTCCGAGCGCAGGCTGAGCGAGACGTTACCATGGCGGGCACGCCCCCGATTCTGCACTCGGGCCTCACAGGCGGCCTCAACAGGCTGCTTGCTCGTCCGGATTTCCCACCCAGCCCAGATTACTCTGGTGGGGACTATGCTGGAGCGTCCCCATTGAGCCCTATGAAACGGGCTAAACAGGGCACATCCAAAGCCCTTGCGCGCGCCCAGCGCCAGTACGAGGAGGATGAGAAACGTGAGCGTGAAGCAAAGCTGGAGCGGCAGAAGGAGAGAGGTCGAGACCGCGAACCTAAGCCTCGCAAGACGTCCAATGGCACGGTCAAAGAGATCAACGGCACCCGGGCTCTTGTCCGTACCAAGCGCGAAAAGTCTGGCCGCGAAGAGCGCCGTCGCCGTCGCCGCTCGTCCTCATCGCCTTCTCCTGAACGCAAATCGAAGCCGATGAAGGCGATAGAGTATCCCCGTGCCGACTCCGAGTCAACTGCGCCTGACGTCAACGGCAACGGGGCGGTAGTCCTGCACAGTAACGGCAATGCATTCCCCAAGGACTTGGGGGCCCGCGCAGAGCTCTTTATGTCGTTCATCAACAAAGGACCCGAGTCTGAACGTGGATGCAGCGTGAACAAGGTACTGAAACGCTACCACCGCGAGCGCTACGATCGCTGGGATCGCGAGCTAAGCAAGCCTGATGAGGAGAAGGAGCTTTGGAAGAGTCTCCGGTTGAAGAGAAACGACAGAGGGGAGATCGTGCTCTTCGTCTAGCGATACCTTCATGCTTTTCTATGTCATTCGGGGCGAGTTTGATACCATGTTGATGGCGACATCGACTTCATTACACATGGGATGGAAGGGTGGACGGATCTTCGAGCTTGGATGATACCCCGATTCCTTTGGCGAGCTGCTTGGTTTGGTGAACATTGCGGATGACAGCTCATCTCGGCCTCTGCATTATACGGCCGCACATATGTGTTTCTTTTCGCTTTTTCACGTTTCAATCACGTCGTTTCAGTCTTTTCTTCTCTTTTGACATCTACGTAATGCTCTGGGCTGGACCCGTTCCTGTCCTCGAGTTTCATCTGTACATCTTCATACTGTCTGATTTCTCAATGAACCTTTCTGGGCCTTAGACACCATTCGCCTACATGATGCCCATAGAAGCGAAGGTATATCTTATGTTCGTGTTCTTATCAAAGGCCGCCATCACATATTTCTACTCCCCTGACGTGCCGCATGATTCATCCCACGGGCCCGTGACCGGTGGTTCCTCCTCGACCGGTGTAGGCAGCGTTCGGTTGACAGTTCTTCTCTCGGCCATCGTGCTAGGTCTTGAGCACTGCACGTTGGACCAATAGAGTGGAAGAATATGCGAAGGTGTAGATGCAAATGGTCAATAACGACAGCCGGACACCTCTGCAGACCCACCAGTTCACCGGAAAGTTTCAGGTTAGAGCGAAGCAGTGCTATTGGTCGTCTTTCAGATAAGTAACGACCCCCCCAATGGTCTAAGCCACCACCCAACGTCACTCGTCGAGGCCATGTGCTGATCCTGGACAAACCGTATGTACGAACCCACGAAAGCGTTGGGCTATCATGGATGTTTGCGGCAGGTGGAGGGTAATCGCTGATATCGTAGGGTGTGGCCCGGCAAGGCTGAGATTCGAGAAGCGTAATTCGCTGGAGCCTGTGGGAAGGTTCGATGACTCTTCTCAGATGACATATACAGAAGCCGAGTATGGAATATTCAGAGCTGGGCTGGAACTGGCGAAACAAGAAACTATTACGTTTCATTTTTGAGCAAAGTCTACAGTCGGTAGGATCGTTGGTGATGCCTCGCGAATTGGGCCTAACCCAGGAAGTACTTGGTAGGTAAGGCTGAGACCCCATAGTGCGGAGTCTCCACTCACTGTTCGATTGCTGTTCTCTGCGGGCCGCACCCCCGTAGCAAGCATCTCGGTGGCGGGACAGCGCGCTTTATTCCAGTCTTCTGGGTGGCGCATGTCAGGCTCCCCTGCAGACGGGGTCAGCTCACACCCGTCGTTTGTCCTATCTTTTCAGCCTTGTGCCACGCTAGCTGCCTGCGCCCGATCGCTTAATGGCTAGCATCCGGTCACCTTTAGGAGCTCACGGCTTGTTTGCTCGCCGGTGATGATGCACAGCTATAACGCCCGCTCGTTTCCAGTTGACCGGGCCTGCCTGCGGTGTATAATCTCTCCGCGCAGGACCTTCTTTTATTTCGATGTTGATGCGCGTTCAGGACTAAGACCTACAGCTTCAAGTATGGCAGAAATTACGTCGACAATATTCCATATCTCGTTGTTGGGTTCGCGGCTCTCGTTGGCTCTCTACAGAGTCGGGGCTGTCTCTATAGTGCCGAAGGACATAAACCGCATCGCGAGCAATGTCAGCCTGTTCTCCTTAAAGCTGAAAGAAATTGGAGCTTCTCTTCAAGAGGATGATTACATGCCTTCTCTAACGGTCAGTTGGTCTTCCGTTCTTCTTTAGAAGATGTCCCTATGCTTATACCAGCTCTAGGCGTTTGAAACCGTCCAAGAAGTTCTCGATCAATGCCAGAACATCTTTAGGGAAATCGAGGCTCTAGTGCCTGTGAATCAACTTCATGAGAAGCGTGAAGATGACTTGACATCTTCTGAACCGATTCGAGCGTTGAAATGGTCTCTTACCTCCAAGGCGCGGGTAGATTATCTCCTCGGTCACCTTAAGTCTCTCACATTGTCACTTTCTGTCATGCTTCAAACGTGGTACACCGCAAAAATAATCCAATGGACCAGGTACATTTACTTCCATTTAGATCAGTGCTGCTGCAACTTCTGACTACCCTATAGAACCCATACAACAATATCGCCTGCTAGGATGGACGAATCTATCCAAAATGAGAAGCTTCGAATGGAAGTACTCATCATAGAGCAGCAGATCTCCCTATCGTCCGTATCGAGACTTTACGATGAGCTGCGACGAAGCGAAGCCTTTTCAAGCCCACGTCTTTTAGAGAACAGCGACGCCTCCAACAGCATCATTGTCGTTGAAAAAGAGTGTGAGCTGTCCGCGACAACGCCTACCAGTCTGGTCCAGTATCAGGATCCATCTCTGGCTCAGATACCACACAACGACCCCAAAGAGTTGGCGCAAGTGCTTTGTGTTTCCACTGAACACATCGATCACTTAATTGCCAGGTGGACCCGGCTTCAGGAAGTTTTGGAGGAAATGGACCGGATGCAACACGAGGCTGAAGAGCAGACCAAGCAGCAGCAACACGATCGGAGACAAAACCAGCAACCGACAGTCGAGTCTGAGGACAGTGATGACCAGCTCGGGACATTGCCTGGCGTCAACCGCTCTGGACGAAGCTTTCCAGCGCCCACTCCTCAACGGCCAGGCAGTATCCCGCCGCTTTTCCCGGACCTACCAACACTGCCAATGCGAGTCCCGGATAGGAGGGTCAGCTCTGCAGTGCCTGTATCCCCGCCTTCGTCGCAATACGGCGTTTCTCCTCGATCGTCAGGGACCTTAGCAACGTCGCCCAGCCTACTTAGTCAATCTTCACAGTCCCCTCGTACTAGTATTTCGAGTCTCCCTATTCGTGCGGCTGCAGCTGTGACTGCTAAAGACGAGGACGAAAGTGTAGATTTGAAAATTCCGTGGCGAATATGTGACAAGAGATATTATTGGGAATTCATTGACGGCAATGTTGAACGATCTAACGCCCCGCTTAGAGTATCGGCGCCTTTCGCCGATCGAAATGCCTGGACGGAAATTCTAGCATCTTGGGTTTGTAAGGAAGCGTTGAGAGAGGGAGGGTACGATTACACGCAAATCAAGACGGAGCGGAACGAAGAAGGACGAACGAAGCTCGAGACCGCCTTCTCGATTCCTCGTCCACTCACCTTTGTAAGTCAGCTCCTAGCCCATCACATCAACGCAATGCTAATGCAGATTCAAAGGACGAAGTCGAACGTCTTGTCGAACGAACAGTAGAACTGTACCGCAAACGCCAACGGCCTCGCTCACCCAAACGCCGCTCTTCCTCTTCATCATACCAGCACTACCCAGTCCAGCCGCGGATCTCCAGCGCTGCAGACCGCACACCACGTTCCATCCCGCCACCAATTCAGACGTACCCACCCTCACTAGACCGTGCAACCACGTTCCCCGGGCCAAACCCAAACTACAACCCCTTCCCATACAATCCTGCTTCACCGAACATGCAGCATCCATCATACCCAGCTCCTTACGCGCCGCAATATTCCCAAGCACCACTAACGCCTCGCTCTGCGCACCAGAGAACATCCTTCAGCAACACCTCTCCGCGAACGAGCATGCATAATCACCCGTCGTACTCGACGTCTCATCTTGATGTCTCGACGACGTCTGATAGCGACGTTCCGGCCAAACCAAAAAGCCGACGAAGCTCAAGCAGCAGCAAGCGAAGGCCGAGTTCTAGTGGTCGGAGGAGCATTGGGAGCAGTGCGGTAGGGACGTTGGCTAAAGTGGGAGGACTGGCAGTGCTGTTGGATGGGATTGTGTAGCGCGACAGCTTTGGATTGGAAGAGGGAGTGTTACTGTTTTGTGTATTTCTGTGTAGCGATTGGTATTATAGTAGGAGCAGTACGGTGGTAGCACAAATAATAAGTGTATTTTATAGGCCGTAAATTCATATATAGAGACTATCTCAATAGTAGTATTATTATTTTATCTTCTATAAAGAATGCTTATTTAAAGTGCTAGTATTTATACACTCTCTTTTTAGTAGATATATATATTATTCTTAGTAAATATATACCTTTACTACCTATCTAATCTTCTAAATAGCTTAGAGGTGTAGCTATAGATTTCTAATTACCTAAAATAATAATGTCTCTAAACTAAAGTATATATAACTAAATTCTAATTATTATTCTTAGTTATATTCTAATTATTATTATTATTCTTATTCTAAGGTAAAGAGGTTAGGCTATTATAAGCTTTAGTATTAGCTAATAGTATATGAAGGAGTGCTAAAAGAGGTATCTAGAGATTAATACTATATAGAAATAGGCGCTAGTAGAGAGGGCTATATATAGTATAGAAGAGTTCTAGTATATATATAGGTATTATAAGTAGTAATATAAGGGTATATAAATAGCTATAGTAATTAATTAAAAAGAAGAGTAAAGAAGCTATACAGCCTTAAATTAAAATAGATATATATAAAAATAGAGCTCTACATAAAGCTTTAAGCTTTTCTAGTTAGTAATTAAGTTAGATAGAAGTAGAGGCGTATATTTACTAAAAAAAGGGTATATAAATACTAGAACCCTTCACCTGTAAAGTATAAAATAGAAAGGACTATTTTTAATAATCTAAAATAAGACTATAAAAGATATAGAAAAATAGTAGAAAGGTATATTAATATATAAATAAATATAGATAGATAAGTATAAAAGGGAATAGTTAGATAGATAGATAGATAGATAAGAAGCTAGATAGATAGATAGATAGATAGATAGATAGACAGGGACTTACTCTTTAAATTTGCGCTATAGGAGATCTTTTCCTCTAGTAATTTGACCTAGTAGAAATCTAAAGTACGTAGTAAGGCCCTAGTCCTTATAACAAGGGAAATAAGAATAGTAAAGAAGCATATTAAATCAAGCTCGCCTAGGGCCTAGGGAAATACTTTGGAATTTTCTCCTGTACTTTTTAAGCCGCAGCATAGCTAATTTTGCCTATAATATAATCTAGGGGATAGGCGTTAAATGTCTCCCTTATTCTAAGTACTTCTAGTAGTCTAGGCTCTTATGTAATATACCGTTCCCCCTAAAACTAAATAGTAATTTCTGTTAGTATTAATAGAAGCTAAATAAGAGTATTAAACCTTATTTAGTTATTTTTATCAAGTATCTATTACGCAACTTTAAGCTCTTGCCTTAAAAGAAGGGGTTTAAGTTTAATAGCCTATTTCTTTTCTTTTAAAAAGTCTTAAAATATTTAATAGGTTAAATTCTATATTATAGTAGTTAAGGGCGGTATATTAATAGATATAGGGATTAGGTTTATTTAGGAAAAGATAGAGAGAGTAGAAGAGGATAACCTTTACTATATTATAATAGAGAAGAAGCTCTTGTTATTATATAAGGGGCGGGGCTAAGTGTATATTCTAGTTTTATAAGTATTTTACCTAAATCTTTAAAGTTGCTTTATAGTACCTAGTATTAATAAATAAGTATACTTTCTATAATATCTATTATTAAGAGATATAGCTAGATATATCCGTCTACTTAGATTATAGTTAGTTATTTATTATAGTAGTAGTATACCTCCTCCAACCTTCTAAAACCTAGTGGCATAGTAGTTCTAATGTTCCTTACCTTACGTAACCAGTAGGGTCTAGAATATGCACTTAGCAGCGCCCCTTATACTATCTAGGGTAGACTATATAAGAAGAAGCTAGAATAGGTACTAAAGTGCTACTATCTGCAATTAAGAAGGGGTTATCTACTTATTACGTGCTGCTTTTATACTTATACTAATCTACCTTTCTATACTATAGGTATTACACTAACCCTAATCTATATACTCTTAACGCCTATTAATTACGTAACTCTATATTATTGTAGCTTAGGTCCCGGCTTAGGTCGGCTTAACTTTGCTCCGCGACTCGAAACTGTAGTGAAGGCGTGGAGCCGGGATAACTCAATTTCCCGAAGGTGGTTTGTAATCCTGCTCTGGGCGAATAGTTACGGCCTAATGCCAAGGAACCGTCCGATGAATGGATACGGTGTCCCGGCCATTTGGTCCGGTACGGAGAACAATTACGATAATTAATAAACCACGCGCAAAGTTACATAGCAGCATTGCTATTGCCTCAGAACGTTCACGATAAGAATCATTGCACTCCATTATGTTAAGTTTACTAGGTTCCGATAAAAATATCTCGTACTTCACGGTGAGCTGAAAATATACAATCTCGTCGTTTTTTGGTGACGGCTAACATTCGCTCAGATTCCACCAGCACTAATTCTTGCCCTTAGTGCCCGGTTTTATTCAGGGCTTTCAGGACCTGGGAAAAAACTCTTTGATCGAAATGATCCCAGAGGCTTCCCTGAAACCCTAAAGAAAGCTGATTTAGATGAAGCGGTACGTTCTAGCAAGCAACTCTGGACAGTTATGCGAGCTAATCTGAAGTTAGCTTCGGGGTCGTTTACTGCGGGCTGAAGGATGTTCAGCAAATGGGTTTGAGGCCCTCCCACTTTTCGCCGCCGCGGTGACAGCAGGCAATTCTGCAGGCGTCTCCGCACTCACCATGAATGTGCTTTCATTGGGCTGGCTAGCGAGCCGCGTGCTGTACACCTATGTTTACATTTGGCATCAAGGGACAGAGAGGCTTGCGCTAGGGCAAGCACCACTTCGTTTCAAGGTATGGGCAGTTGGCGCCATGATTTGTATGTCTATGTTCGTACTAGCTGGATTGAAGGCCTGACTGGGATCTATCCAAGGTGTATAATGGCTGCGGCGGGTCCAGCGGAATGGGCGTGTTCTATGAGGTAGCCATTGCAGAGAGGGTAATGAGCGTAATAAACAAAGGCCCTTTCGGTGACATACAAAGGAGTTTGTGTTATTTAAGTTACCACCCAAGAAAGATCAACAACTTTAACAACTGCGTGCAAGTCCACCACAACTCAAAGTTGTTTCTAGTCTCACCGTAACGGTACAGTTTTACACGCTTAAGAAATCGCACCCTTTCGATTGTCTTAATTGGGTTCTTGCTTGTTGCCAAAAAAAAAAAAATCCTTTGTATTGGGCGGCAACTTTAGATATTGCCAACGGCCCTAGATTTAAGAGCGCCGCTGCTCAGTCTCTGTCAGGCGCCTTCCCTAGCACAGCCATAGCTCAAGCTGCGCAAGTGCAGCTCGGTTTCCTGGATTGGGAGGGAAAGTACCTGTATGCAGATTGGGATTTTAAAGTTCCTGTATCTAGAGGGACTGTAGAGTGTCACTTAAACTTATATACCTTGACAGTATTATGCAGGATAGAAAATATATTTCTATTTGATTCTATTTTATTTTATTCTATAAGGAATAGAAAATAGGGGTCTATATAGAGTTATTTCAAATAGAAATATAGGCCTATTTAGAAATATCACGTAACTAAAAGTTGGTGAAAGTGAAACTAAGCCCAATTAGGCTGATTTTTTTACTACGGCTATATTATGCTACTATTATACTGGAAATACTGTTAAACTTAAGATACGTAGATAATTAAGCATAAAAAGGGGGTAAATAGATAGATAGATAGATAGATAGATAGATAGATAGATAGATAGATAGATAGATAGATAGATAGATAGATAGATAGATAGATAAATTTAGGCAGATAGATAGACAGATAGATAGATAGATGAATTTAGATAGAGAGATAGATAGATAGATAGATAGATAGATGAATTTAGACAGAGAGATAGATAGATAGATAGATAGATAGATAGATAGATGAATTTAGCCAGATAGATAGATAGATAGATAGATAGATAGATAGATAGATAGATGTTTACCTTTTATTTATATATATGTTTATGTATATATTTACATATATATTTACGTATATATTTACGTATATATTTGCTATTTACCTTATTGTTTGTTATTTATTTGCTAATGAGTTTGCTTATTAGTTTGCTAGGTTATTTGTGCCCTAGTTATACTAATTAACTATATAATAGCAATCTAACTATACAGCAAGCAGTATATAGTAATTTAACTACACAGCAAGCAGTATATAGCAATCTTTTTGCAATTTAGAAGTAGATAGGTCCAAGAAGAGCTAGAAAGACGCAGAGAAAAGGTATTAAGTGCGTATCTTAATCATGCCACCTAAGAAGGACAAATCGATCTATCGTTCACTAAATTTTACACTTCCAGCAATATTATTTAAGGGCTATCTATTTTTAGAAGGTTTACTAACAGTAACCCTTCTTGAATTTAAACAGGGCAGAAAGAGGAGAGTAAGAGTTAGCTGCGCAAATTGCAACTAGAGTTTAGTTGTAGATGCTGATTTAATAAATACATCTAACTTTCTCACTTATTATCGCAACCAACACCCCTAAATCTGAGCTATAGCAGAGAATGCTAGGGAAAAAGCAGCTGCAGCTAAAGCTAATTTAGCAAGAGGCTGGTACGCTGCTTAATCGACTTAAATGCTTAATAATTAGGACCGGCTGCGCATTTCGCACAAGAAGAAGGAAGAAAACCTTTCTACTTAGAAAGGGAAACCAGATTAAAGCCAGTTTTCAAAGCTGCTTCTAAATCTAGTTGTAGAGTGCAATCTTTCTATTAGTATTATCTTAAAAAAGGCGTTTTAAGATGCTTTTAAGTATCTAAATCGCAATATTACCTGTCCTACTCCTAGGAAGATGAAAAAGAATATTAAGGAGGTATTTTAGGTGGAAAAAGCCTAGATTAAGTTAAATCTAGCTTAATAAATTAAATTAGGAGGCGTTATCTCTACGGCTTTTAGAGCATGAACTGCAAGCAACAAAACAGAGTTCTTTAGAATTACTTATTAATTTATTAATTTGAACTAGAAAATGCAAAGCTTTCTCTTTGCTATGCCACCCCTTAATTAGGCCTATTCATCTAAATATTAGTTCGACCTTTTTTGTATAGTTCTAGAAGATTTTAGCATTAAAAAAAGTATTAGTAGTGTTATAAGAGATAATGCTTTTAATATAGTAGAAATTATAAGAGAATACCGTTATTTTCTTAATTAAGAGGGCTGCAGAACGCATAGGCTTCTTGTTAATATGCCCTGCCTGCCTTATATTATGAATTTAGTAGCGCAAAGTGCTATTAAGTAATTTAAAGCCACACCCCTAAATGCCTACTAAAAGCTAAGAGAAGAAGAAGAAGAAGTAGGTAAGTCTATCTGCCTAAATCTATCTATCTATCTATCTGCCCAAATCTATCTATCTATCTATCTATCTGCTTAAATTCATCTATCTATCTATCTACCTAAATTCATCTATTTATCTATCTACCTATCTATCTATCTAGCTAACGTTTTAATAGCAGAAAATCAGGAGAAAGGCACTTTTAACAAGATTCGCCTTATTGTGCTTGCTATAAAGTATAATTACGAGCTTTCTAAAGAGTATAAGCGCTATAATAAGATGTATAACTATAAGGGACCTCCTATAATCCCTCTAGATACCCTTATACGCTGGAATTCTACCTATTTAATACTTAAAACCTCCAAATAAAAAAAGGCGGCTATTAAGCCCTTTTTTTAACGGCTAGCACTTAGAATTGCCCAATAAAGGCTTAATAGAGAGGACTAGAAAAGGCTTAATAGCCTAATTAAGCTTTTTTCTATCCTAATAAAGATTACCTTTAAGTCTTAGGGGGAAAAGTTTATTACTTTAAAGCTAGGGCTGCCAGAGGTGCTTAGAATAAGGGCAAAATTTAACGCCTATCTTATAGACTCTAATATAGGCAAAACTGGCTATAATGCGGCTTAAAAAGCAAGGGGAAAGCCTTTATAGTATTTCCCTATAGCCCTAAGCGAGCTAGATTTAGTATACGTCTTTAATATTCTTCTTTACCCTTATTATAAGGACGAGGGCCTTACTAAGCACTTTAGATTTTAACAAGGTTAAATTACTACAGGAAAAGAGCTTCTAAAGCGCAGATTTAAAGAGTAAGTCCCTTTCTATCTATCTATCTATCTATCTATCTATCTATCTATCTATCCTTCCATTAACTCTATACTTTTGATAAATATTATATAATATAAATACCTATCTTAAGATAGCTAAGGTAACTCTTCTTAGGTATATTCTACTTCTAGACTATAGTAGTTATATTATTGCTTAGTAAGAGAATAGGCTGACTCCCTTCTATTCTTAAAGTGTAAACTCTAGAAGAAAAAGTGGTAGATTTTTATATTCTATTCTAAGACTAATATTATATACTTAGATATAGAATAATATATTAGCATTGCTTATCCTATAGTAGACTGAATAGATATACTATACATCTCTAATAGTAATATAATTGTTAAAGGTATAGAGTTAGTATAAGAATAGATAGATAAGTAAATAGATAGATAGGACTTATATTACTTAAGTTCTATTCTATACTATAGTAATAGAGTTATATATAAGCTATTTAATGCATTATTAAATGCTTCTGTAATATTATTCTAATATTATCTAATGTTCCTTGTATTACCTTTAAACGTTTACGGTTTTATTCCATTTAATAGCTTTAAAGCGTATTATGCGTAAGTATATAACGCTTCTACTATTATAAAACTTATAATTATAATAATAATAAAAAGAGTGCTTAGCATTATATAAATACT
Organism: Lophium mytilinum; assembly: GCA_010093605.1. Taxonomy (NCBI): domain Eukaryota; kingdom Fungi; phylum Ascomycota; class Dothideomycetes; order Mytilinidiales; family Mytilinidiaceae; genus Lophium; species Lophium mytilinum. Next base: position 2,242,117 of record MU004184.1, on the reverse strand, counting down.
GCAGTAGATAGGGCTCTATTTAAGTACTATAAGTAGTAAACTGTTTCTACTTATAAACTAGCCTAGATAGACCAGCTATATAGATTTAATAGGAGCTACGTTAGTATAATAATATTTATAATAATAAGAAAAGAGAGATAGCTTAACTTCTAACTAAGTTACTATTTATACTAGTGTTCTCTAAAATATAAAATTCTATAAATAAGACTATATATAAAGCTTAAGTACATGCTCTAGCTATGCTACTAGCTTATATACACACTATAGTATACCTAGCATGATAATAAATATACTGAATCCTTAACATAAGCTTGCTTATCAAGTGTGGACTTTATGAACTACCGCCTGTAATACTGCATCTCTGCCCCTTATTCAGCTATTGTTATGCTCTTGAAGCCTTCTAATAGTATTCACTTTCTCAGCATTGCCACTACATTGCCACCGCTCCTCTCCTACATCACCTCCTTCTTCCTTAAGAGGGCGCTCCGAGGAGTAGACCTAGCTGTCCTAGGAAGACGCGAGATTAGCTAGGACGGAGGGATTCACGTCACTAGTCCCTTAATCATAGATAAGTATATATGATTGTGCTGTCCATGTCTAGTATTACATGTGTTATCCGCACATTTCATCCTCACGATGGCTTAAATCCATTCGCTACCAGGAACTCGCCAATCTCTCTGTATGCGGCGGTGGCATTATAATGCAAATTAATCGCATGCCCAGTGTTTGGTTGCAGATATGCGCTGAATGGCTTCGCATTTGGAAAGTACTCCCCAGCAGCCGCCGGAATTGAAGGGACGCTGGGCAGGCCTGTGGCCATGCAGTCACCGCTGCAATAGATCGCGTCCTGGTTGCCAGTGACTATCTGAACAGGCCCACTGAATGGCGACACTTCAGGTGTTCCTCCAAGAGTTAGTATCTCTCCAACCTATATTTTATTGATTAGCATGTCGCAGCAGTGACAAGCCTAAGACAGCGTACCGTGTAAGGTTGCTTGGTTTGCTCGGAATAGTATAAGATCTCGGGGTCTATGTTGGTAGGATAGAGGAACTGCTGGGTATAAGCATTGAAAAATTGTACAACCTATGGTACAAAACTCACGGCGTATTGATTGGCCCAGACGTCTGCCCACGTGATGTAACCGGTAGGTAAATCTTGAGGAGGCGCGGCTGCAGTTTCATTGTAGCCGGCGATGAAGTCCCAGAGCTCAGTCGTTCGTAAGATATCTATAGCCTCTCCAGAGGAAATGCTGAGGTTGCTGGCTGCCGCACTAAACTTCTGGAGGTTTATGCCTACACTATCAAGCACAGCTTCAATCTCTTCCGGTGTCGTACTTCCAAACCGCAGAGGTTGGTTCTCGCGGGCAATCTTGGAGTTCCAGGAAGTCAGGGTGGCGGCGAGGGACGAACTGTTGAATGAAAAGCCAGTCAGGATGATAGCATCTGTGCTATCTGGATACATCGTTGCCAGCATGTACGATTGCTGGGAACCAAAAGAATGACCGACGTTGACGATCCTCTCGAAGGCGTGAGGAATACCAACGACGGTTCCATTGCGAAGCCCGGTGTTGATCTGGTGGAGAGCAGATACTTCCGCAGGTGCCCTGAAAAGTCAGTACATTCGTCTCGTTGTGTACCTACATACCCTTCTAGGCTCATAAACTTTAGGCCATTGGTGGGGGACTTACTGAATCAAAGTGTAAGGGTCGCCATGTGAGCTGTTGCCAATGCCGAATCGATCATAACTCAGTGTACAGAAACCATACGAGTCTACTAGAACATCGACATAGCTATAGTTGAAATTGTTGAAGGGAAGATCCCAATAACTAAGCATACCTGATCAGCATGCGGCGCTACCGTAGACGGCGCAACTTACCCCTTGTCAAACCCAATCCCATGGGTAAGAACTTGAATAACGGGCTGGGACCCGTTCATTGCGTCAGGTGTGCAAAACTGGGCGCTGATGTTGTACGAGCCTTCCACAGTTTGATAGCCCAGGAGTGCGGCCATTGGGTACTTTCCTCCATATTCAGCGTTGGTGTAGTTCTGAGTGAAAGTGGCAGCGTCTTGGTTGCTTGTGAAAACTGGGACGTTGTATATGCCGTTTTTAGCCGATATGTCGACGGGAATGGTAAGATTCTTGCACTGTTTAGCAGCGGCAAGTCCAAAGAGAGTGAGAACAGCTAGTGATTGCATGATTGCCATTGCGATAGTGAACCTAGCGTAGATGATTGACTTTGTATTCTTGGGGAGCAACTTAATATAAGCTGGCCCTGTCGGAAAACGGCATCATTTTAGACAACTATCAGAGATCAACGGGTATGAGTGTGATTTATCGTTGACGCAGGCATGACAAATTGTCCTTAACAGCCCATTGACCATACATGGTTGGGCAAGCGTTGAACTAGAAGCTCCGGAAGGAGAACGATGACGATGTGCGGATCCTAGAATGACAATTAGCTTTTGTACCTTTCTCCGACGAGTCAAGACGACTCCGAGGAACGAACATGATTTGCGGGCCGCCGCTAATGGCGGGAGATCGGCGACTATCCCCGCGCCCATCGGTTGGCTGTTTGGTGCTTCTACGGTCTCTGGCCTCCGTTTGGTCAGTAGATAGTGGTACGCGCTGCCGGTCCGCTGCAGGCCCGCCTCGAAGAGGTAGAGCCTCAATAAACCTTGTACATGAACGGAAGTGATGCTTGCAAGTATATATCAAATGATTCCCACGCGGGAAAGAAGATCTAATCTAATACATCATCATTACTAGACTTTGATGCTGAATAAAGCCTTGGTCGTTGGACGTACTGGCGAGTAGTTTGAGGTGTGATAGAGCTCCAGACCGAGTCGGAGCACATTGAAATTTCGCTATGTGTGTAGTGCTATGCGGGTACTCGGTATCGGAAAACGCCTGTCTTACTGGATATCCAATTGCATAGACGTTGTTGGAGTTCCTAACCCGCTACTAAACAGCCATGATGCCGCCGAGCTCTTAACTACTACACGTAGCTGGGTATCATATAAGATCACTCTGCGGTTGGCCGGTCGCGCTCCTTATCATCCTCCGAACACGCTGGCGGGTATCGGAGCCCGGATTGCCATGAACTATGTATATATTCTCACTTACTTACTGCCATCCATGTCGTGATATGTCATCCTCAATACTTGGCACGTCGAATCGGTTCAGATCGAATGACGTGTTGTTTGAGGAACTCGTCGATGTACTCGAAATATCCAGGCTCAGCAACCGTGTCATTGTGAGTGCCATTTGGGAGGTCTCGCCAGATCTTAGTGCTTGCCCGGCATGACTTGTATAGCTGTGCCATATGCGAAGGTCTAAAGTGGAGAAATTAGAGGGGTGTCTTTCATGTTATGTAACGTATGTCTAGTTGCGTTCTGGAGGGATTGCTTGACGTATTCCTCGCGCTGGCATTGATATTGCAAAAGCCCGCGAGGTTGACTTGCAGCCCTATCAAAGTTGCGCAAGTCCGTCCATGCAATCTTCATGAACGACAATCGGAGCTTTTGTAGAGCAGCTGATAATTCTCAAAAGGGACTTACGGGACAATCTCGTCTTTGAGGCCGCTCAGAAACAGTATAGGGATGCTGTTGATAAGTGGCAGAGTGTCTTCGCTCGGCCATATTTGATGACATAGAGGCGCTAAGTATCGGGCTGGGGGAAAGGCACTGTACATGTAAGTCTTGCACAACCGGCTCCCAAGGAATTGCAGAGATTACCTTGGAATGAGTTTTCGAATCGAAAGAAATGTGTTTTCAAGGATCATTCCAGCAATGTCACCTTGCTTTTGGTTCTTCGCTGCGAGCCCGATGCTAACAGCACCTCCCAAACTTTGCCCATACAGTACAATCTTTGTACCGCTCAGCTCAGCTCGCTTCCTGATATAATCTATGCCCGTTTGTGCGTCTATCATAAGACCCTTCTCGTTTGGAGTGCCCGTGGAGAGGCCATAGCCCCTGTATTGGAGCATCAGGACGTTGCATCCCATGTCTTGTTCCAAAACCTTCGCGATAGGCAGTCGATAGCCAATGTTCCCCGCATTTCCATGAAACATCAAAATAGTAGTGTTTATAGCAAGCTGTTTGTTGGACGGCCGAATGAAGAATGCGCTCAGAGACTCTCCGTCGGGGGTTGGAATCATCAGTTCTTCGAAATCAGATATTCCAAACTGAGGGGGCTTTGGTACTTCGGTCCGCGAGCCGGGAGGAATGTTTCGGGGGTAGATGATCTCGCTGGTGGGTGTCAGAAAGGGTACGTGGGGCACAGTCGTAGAAGTCTTTACTTTTGCTTGAAGTAAAGGAGGCCACTGAGCACCGCCGCTAATCCAGAGGACGCCAGGACAGGAACACGCAAATACGACAGAAGGGTATCTATGGCGGACGACATGGCGGCTGTAAGGTTCTGTGGAATCTATTGAGAGGTATGATGGGTGAACAAGAAGAAGCGGTGGACGAGGTACGAAGTACCTAGAGATACACCTGCTTCGACTAAAAGCGGAGGTGCTAGCTCTATTCCGAGTAGGAAGACGACAGCTTTTGTAGACACTCGCCCATGCACAGGGTCCTCCGGGCTGGTGTCAAGAAGACTGCTGGACAGTGCTCAACTTCATTCACTGGGCGGCCACTCTGTGGCACAAAAGACAGACTGGGGAGAGACTGGGGCTCTATGTGCTGCGGTCACGTGTAGCCGAAGCTAGGACCCGCTTGCTCGACTTCACGCAGACGCGCATCCTGCGTTGCCTGCGGACTCCAACCTTTCCAACAACGACTTCCATCCTACTGTTCCTCCACCGCCGCAATATAGCCCTTCCCAAACTACCAATACAGCTACATCGCCCGAGACTTTCGTCGCCATGCAGCCCACCGGTATGCTCGGAGAAGGTAAGTGTGGGTGCAACTCGAGGAGGCTTGGAGCTCATGAATTGCAGATGGCATCCATATCGACATGAACCACCTGAAGACAGGAGAGGTGAAGTAAGGCATCACACCTCGTCGGAAGGGATAATTGTTGACCAGTGCTGTAGTCTAGGAACGTCCATGTAAGGCCAACCTTCGACCGCATCCGCCGTTTGCTTTCGCTCAGGACATTGACACTTGGATAGCATGGCCATCAACTTCAGAGATGGCGTCATATTAGGGGCGGATAGCAGAACAACAACCGGCGCATACATCGCGAATCGAGTCACGGACAAGCTCACTCAAGTCCACGACACGATATGGTGCTGTCGATCAGGCTCCGCAGCCGACACTCAGGCCGTCGCAGACATTGTGCACTATCATCTGGGCATGTACGGTATTACGAACGACGAGCCCCCGACAACACAGACAGCCGCAGCAATGTTCCAAGAGCTGTGCTACGACAACAAGGACCAGTTGACGTAGGTGGATCCCGGATATGTGTTTCGCGAAACAGCAGGTGTTGATACTACTACAGGGCGGGCATGATCATTGCGGGCTACGACAGCAGGCATGGAGGCCAGGTGTACTCGATTCCTCTAGGCGGCTCCTTACACAAGCAGCCCTACGCCATTGGTGGCTCGGGGTCGACGTACATCTACGGTTACTGCGATGCTAACTGGAAGGACAACATGACAGAGGCGGAGGGCGTGAACTTCGTCAAGGGTGCCCTGCAAGAAGCTATCAAGTGGGACGGCAGCTCGGGAGGTGTGATTCGGATGGTGGTTCTGACGGCGAAGGGTGCAAACCGTCACTTGTATCTGCCGGATCAGCAGTACAAGGGGCCTGGAACGAATTAATGGAGCTTGGGGGCATGGGATGGATTGCTTGAGTGCCGCTTTTGGCGTCCTGGAGTCGGTTTAGTAGATCAGCCAGACTCTACATGCATGCAGTGCCTCAGCATAGCTCTGTATACACTTTATCTGCTAACGACAAGGTGCTGAGCTACTTGCATACTCTGGAAGACATCGGCGCTCATAGTTGCAAACCTTTCACAGACTTACTGGGCTACAAAAAGAGGTGTTTTCGACTTGGGGAATAACTCTAAACACTGCTAGTAGGATAGAAGAGCACTAGGAAGAGTGACAGAAGAGTACATAGCTAGATACAACGAGAGATCGCAATAGTCAATCGTGACTCAAGTTACCTTCGTCGCTGCCAAGCTACTGCGATGCTCGAATGTCTGCTATCATGCAGTGCTTCATTACATCTTTAAACGAGCCAATTGGTGGGCTTTGAGGCCAGCAGCTGCTCAGCCTCGCTCTGGCGTCTGGGCAAGGACTCGGAGTCGGAAGGCCCCCTGCCTAGTAACAAAGGAATCCGCGTGGGGTGCGTTTTGCTTCTTCGTCGTCAGTGCGAGGTATGGGCTCAGAATGGGCTTCCAGTGGGCTCAGGACAGGCGGTCTGACGCATTGTAGAAGCGCTGCCTCTCTGTGCAGGACGAAACAGCTGTGCAGCGGGCGGGCAGGGAGTGAGGTCGCACAAAGACAATAATCGTGGCGCTCCTATCTTTATGACGCGAGCCCCCCTCCAAACCCAATGTCGACTTGACGTCCGTCTCGACACCGCACTCCACATCGCCGGACAGAACATCGCCCTTTTCACGTGCAGCCCGGCCTTGCCGTCCAATTCGCTTTGGCTACGGCAGCATCAGTCCAGGAGTGCCAGCAACAGACGGGAGGCGCCTCTCTCGTTGCAGTGCGCAGTTCCGGCGTGGCGGCTCTTATCGCATCACCAACAGCCTCCTCCTCGCTCTCCACAACACGGCCCCCAACTCTGTTCAGGCGCTGCCTCGATTCCACCGGCCTTGCCCTCCATTCCACTCAGCCGCCGACCCGCGTCGCGCCCGCCCCGTCGCGTCGCCGTCTCCGCTGCTTTGATGCGAGCGCGATATTCCAGCAGTGTGCTCAACCTCCCCTCCAAGCCCCCCCTCGATTTGCCATCGCCCGCCCCCGCGGCCTCGTCGAGTCCATTCTCCTTCCGCACGAGCTGCGTAGCTGCCGCGTCGTGCATAGGCTGACCGTATTCCCTAATCTTTGCTAGACACCGCGGCTGGAATGGGATCCGTCGTGCTCAGCGAGGTTGGAGGACTCCACTTCCACAACACCATGTTTGGTGCCAACGCGCATCACCAGCCGCAGGAATCCCCCGCAGTCTCGATCCACCATTCGCAAGCACCATTGCGTCCGTCGCCGCAAGCGACTGCAAACCCGCCGTCACGCGTGGCCGCAGACACCCCCATGGCAGAGCCCGTAGAAGGCACATCTGGCCCAGAGACTCCCGCTTCTTATGCACAGCAGCATCGAGGCGCCGGGGAGGTACCACCACAAATTACCACCACTCAGCAGGCACAACAGCCGCCGCCTAGCCCGCGTTTCAGGCCTCACTCCCAGCAACAAACACCTACCTTTACTCAAAACGCGAATGCGTTCGCCAATCCTCGGCCGATACCTTCTACAACGCCCTCCTCCACCCAGCACTCACCAGTGAACCCTCTGCGATCACCTGCTGAATCCGTCGCCGCTTCTCCGCGGCGGATAAAAGTGAAAAGCCTGTCCCATATACAGAGCTTTGCAACCGATGAATCGAGCCCCTTCTCACAGACAAGGTCGTTATCGCGGCGACAGCGGCGAGACCCGAATGACGTTGGCCCTCAGTATGAAATTAGTGAAATGCCGGTTACAGACATAATTGAGATGGTAGCTGGCTTGTTAACAAAGATAACAACGACGAACGACAGGCAACATGAACATTTGCATCGACAAATTCCGCCTCCCGAAGGGACGACAGGTCTCAGCCCGCAGACCACGAGCGTATTAGCTTTCCATGGAAAAAACGTGCCAAGCATCTCGATCTTGAGCTATTTGAGTCGGATACATAAATATTGTCCGACGACATACGAAGTCTTCCTAAGCCTCTTAGTGTACTTTGACAGGATGACCGAAAGAGTCAATTCCGGGCCCATGCAAAGTTTACGACAAGCCAATCAACAGTCCTTGGAGCGTGTACAGGCCGGTGAAGGTAGTCGACACAGCTCCATTTCTTCCGCCCACTTAACAGGGCACTCTTCTCCACATGCCAGCTCACAATTAGCCCAAGCAGCCACACCTCCGCCGTCAGGATCTCTGGGGAAACCTGCTGAACCCGGGATTCAAGAAGCTCATCCACCATCCCCTCCCCATCACATCGAACCCGCACTGGAGTCTGACCCTTACAACCTATCACACTTCTTTGTCGTTGACAGCTTTAATATTCACCGGTTGGTGATTGCTGGGGTGACGTGCGCTAGCAAATTCTTCTCAGACGTCTTCTACACAAATTCAAGATACGCAAAGGCAAGCAGCTCAGGACCTTCCATCATCTCTGAATTCATACTTACATTTTTTAGGTTGGAGGTTTGCCGTTAATTGAGCTGAACCATCTGGAATTGCAGTTTCTCCTACTAAACGATTTTCGGCTTGCTGTACCTTTGGAAGAGATGGAGGCTTATGGTACGATGCTAGTCGAGTTTTATGCCCGAGAGGTTGTTGCGCAACAGCATGCTCAACAAAGTGCATCTCGGGGCCACCCCCATGGGGGGATTCATGCGGCTGTTTCAGCTTGAAGATGTTCTCACCGACCCCCGAGAATCGTGGTAGGAGGAAAGTCTGGTGAGGTTTCGGAGCTGCATAGGATACCCTAATTGAGTTATTCTGGACAGGAGTGTGTGTGGGTTGTTGGGCATAGTAGCATTGACTTTGTGTGGCCTGGATGTCAACCTTGAGGGTCAGAAACGATTGCGGCCCTCAGGGGGTTCTTCTCCCTTTGTTTCCACTCGAATTCTTATAGACACATCTTCTAGAGCACGGACAGGATAGCACGATAGACTTTGATTTCCTTCCGCCCTATCAGGCTATTTCAACCCTATTTCTTTGCATCCAATCTGCAACTGGATCACCTGCGTTCTACGGGTGGGGTAGTGACTGTCTTCGAATCATACATTTGGTTCATTGAAGCGGGGGGTTCTGTAGGGACCACCACCCCCATCTTTATCCGGTTATGTATGTGTCTAAATGGGCAATAGTTAAGTCAACTATTGCTTGAACTTAGTTTAATATGTTTCTAAAAAGAGGGAGATAAGAGACTAGTCCAGCTTCGCCCATACAGCTCGCCTATACAGTACTTAGCTTGACTCTAATCTCACTATTTTAAAATTGGCCACTAGGGAAATAACCTCGAGGTATAAAAAGTGTGTATAGAACCTAGGCAATAGGGAGTTATAGCTTAATTAAATTGCGTGTAAACATTTGCTAAGGCAAGATTGTTACCCACCTTGAGTCCAGGTTTCTTTCCCTGAGTCCCAGGCGTGAAAGAGAATCCTGTAAGTTAACTGCTAAACAGGATATAGCCCGATATTTAACAGGTTATAGATGTATATTACTATAAACTTATTAGGGTAATGCTATATTCTAGAAGAACTATATAGCTTTACGCAGGGTATAAAAAAGGTAGAACACGTCCTAGTACATATATTAATATTTACTATAGAAAGAGAGAGAGTAGAAGGTAATAACCTAACTTATATAATTTTAAAGATAAGGCTGTAGCCTTTATACTATCTAGGGCAGACTTTGCAAGAAGGAAAAGTAATGTATAATAAATTGCTAACCCCTATAATTAAGAAGAGGAATGATTGCTAACTATATGCCGCTTATACATAAGTATTAATCTATATTACTACATACACTACTACTACGTATAGTCTCTTTATATATATATAATACTTTTCCTGTTTCTCTATATATCTATATATCTATCTATTTATATATCTATCTATGTATCTATGTATCTATGTATCTATGTATCTATGTATCTATATATCTATGTATCTATATATCTATATATCTATATATCTATGTATCTGTGTATCTATGTATCTATCTATATATCTATATATCTATGTATCTATGTATCTATCTATATATCTATCTACCTATCTATCTATCTATCTATCTATCTATTTATCTATCTATTTATATAGATATATAACTATCTATTCTTTTAGAGGAAATAGAGAATAGGCTTTCTTCCTATTAAAAGGTTCTTACTTATAAAGCAAACTATCACTAGTACTAGTCTATTATTAATATTTATCTTCTTAGTTAGTATATAACCTTTTTTCTAGCACTTATATTAGTTACAGTAGCCTAAGAAGTCATTCTAGCGCTCTATCTTTATTTATAGAGAAATAGCTAATTAGGTTATAAAAGCTTAAGAATATTATAATTTTATTTCTATAAAAGTTCTAGCAAACGTATTTTAAGAAGATGTTAATGTAAGTTTTATCATAGTATAAGCGTTGTAACCTTACGCATAATCTATTAGACTCAAAAGCCTTTAAATTGGACAAAACCGTAAGCCTTTAAACGGAACACAACAAACGTTAGATAACGTTACAAGAACGTTAGAGAAACATTTAATAATGCATCAAATGCTATGTATATACTCCGCTGCTGTCAATATAGAATAGAACTTAAGCAATACAATTTCTATCTATCTATCCATCTATTCTCACCTTAACTCTATACCTTGAACAGTTAATTACCTATTTAATTTAGCATAAAAGCTGCAAGCAAGGCGCATATTTTCTAAGTAGTATATATCTATGTTTTATCTCTAGTTCTACTCTTAACGCCTTCTAAACCTAAAGTCTTTAATAAATACCTAGTAATTATAAGCTATTCTTGATATTCGTTTATAGCTATAAAAAGAAAGTTTATAAGGACTAAACTATTATATATATTAAGGCACCTTACTAGTAAAGTAATAGGTAGAAGGTGTCAAAGGTATAGAGTCGATGGGAGAATAGATAGATAGATAGATAGATAGGCATTGTATTGCTTAAGTTCTATTCTACATCAACAGCAACGGAGTTGTATATATACAGCATTTAATGCATTATAAAACGTTTCTCTAACGTTCTTGTAACGTTATCTAACGTTTGTTGTATCACGTTCAAACGTTCACGGTTTCGTTCCGTTTGAAGGCTTTTGAGCCTATTATGCGTAATGATATAACGCTTATGCTATTGTAATCCTTACAGAAGGTATATAGCATTAAAATTAACAGTGTAAGGCATGTTACTTAGTATGTCTAGTCGCGTTATAGCTAGCTTTTATCAGTTACTCCATATAGCAAATAGAAAGCATTTAATGTTTACATACCTAATACTCTAAACAGAGCGCCTAATCTGTGCCAATCTTGCCGCATGCTATGCCGCCTTCAAATTACTATCTTTTATCTTGGCTCATTAATAAATCACACGTTGCCCCTTACTGCTACTGTACCTCGCACTTGTCTACTAAGTCAGTATGTCATCCACTATACACGGATTAATCAGCCCTCAACTAAGAAGTCAATTTCTTCTTGCGCCATATGATATCTGCCGCGCCATTTACGCTATTATCATCCCCAAGCAAGTACATATACTTCTTCGAGAGGGCAATGTCAACCTATTAGACTGCATCGCACCACCATGGGAGGAGAACGACGATGGCTATGCACGTGGGGAGACATCTTCCAAGGGCCGGTCAGATCAAATATGGGCCCAGATGACACTTGTGGCCTTATCCGAGATGTTCTCCTTGTTTGCAAAAGAATGTAAGTGGGCACTGCCCGTTTAAGCAACGCCTGCTTATCCCTCTCGCGGCTTTTATAGGTATGTCGACGTCGTTGGGCATTTAGCTGAGCTAGCAGTGTTTAACATCATAGACCTTGACACCCTTCGCTGCTTGCACCATAGTACGGACATCTCCTCCTCTAGAGTGCTATCCACTTCAGGTTTTCTGGTTCCCGTCCTCCCATGTATCAAAGTGTTAGACATTACCGTAAGGCTTCCCCTGGCAGACTTCAAGGAACACGAAGACCTGGATCCAGCCACCTCTGTCCCTGATGTCACGCCCGTCGGGGCATTAAAAGCGGGCGAGGAATCGCAGTTGGCTGCATGGTTGCAACTTTTCCCAGCCATTACTCATTTGAAGTCCCCTCGGAAACTTCGTATATGGCTAGACCACGAAGACAAGTCATCCTGGTCAGCCATCAATGAGCGTGCTGTTCTATCTCCACTGGACCTACTAGCTAGTGCTTCAGATCTGGAAGTCTCTGTCAACCTCTCCAACCTCCATCCTCGCTTAGAAACCCCAGATCGCCAGTTTATGGTGGACAGTCCGGCGCCAGCATTCAAGATACACCGAAGGCTGCGGCAGAGATACCATTGCCAGGAAGCCTCGAACGGGCATTTAAGGGTCGAACAGAAGATAGATTTTCCCTTCTTGCTTGAACTGTGTGAGTTCATGGACTTCTACAGCAGTACGGTTACTTCCATGGCGAAAATAGAAAAGAAAGAGCGAGCTACGTGGAAACGCGGTGTCGATGTGGAAAAGGTTGCGGCCGAAGAGTCATCTGACTTTCCGTGCCACGGCTAAGCTGCTGCAGGAGGCGAATGTACATGCAGTAAAATTAGGTGTATACGTGTAGTAAATTAGAGCCCCGTGTGAAGTAGAGATGGGCGGCATGTAGACACCAACCCCTGATAACTATTCTCTTCTTGGAGCGGATGATTCCATGATAATCTATTCATATCAAACCTCAAGGAACCATGTGAACACCGACGGTTGACAATGCACTTTTGCGAATCTGACACCCAACGCCTCGCTATGCAGTAAATGAGACCATACTTTTATCCATCATTTGCCCTCAGGAGCATCGGGTAGGCGCTCAATGACATATTTGCCCTTAGCAACGGACATGATCTAGAGGGCCAGGTCAGCTTTAGCAGCAATAGAAGAGTTCCGTTCAGCGAGCCACATACAGGTACACCAGGGACCTTCCGTATTCTCCGCTTCAAGTCTCTGTCATTGGTAGCCACAATGTAGATTCGATGCTTGACGACCCGATCATGAATGCAGTCGTCGGCATAGATGCCTTTGTGGTCGCATGTAAGCCGCTCACTACACGACGTATCAGCGGGTTGAAGCCTAACGATGCTACTCAGATTCTTCTCACAATTTCTCGTCCCTCGCAATCCTCAAGGCAATGCGGTATTTCGGCCCTAGCCTCTCGAGTTCACCCATGCTGGCGTGCACATTAGCCAACATGACTTCCTTGGCGGAGAGGGGACGACACGTACACGCAATCCGTTATGATGGGTGTTGCTTTGGCATAGAGACAATTCATGATGCTCGGCAGCATTTCCAGCTTGGCGCGGACAGTGTGCGAGAGGAAGTTGGTGTCAACTAGGACATTGTACTGCGACCGAATGTTAGAAGAAAATGGGATGTAGAAACAAAGCTGTAAGGCTCTATACCGGCGGGACCAGGGCGGTGTTGGCCTGGAAGAAGAGGGCGGAGGATTGCTGGGGCACTTCGCGGATGAGCTCGTCTGCCTTCTTCTTGACTTCAATGGCACCAGCGAGCTGGTTCTTTTTTCTGCGTATATGTGAGCGGAGGAGGGACAGGCGGGAGCGGAGGGCTGTTACAGTCGGGCATCGCGCTGGCCGATAACGCGCTTAACTTGCACGAACTTCCGCGTCTTCTTTGCAACGCCCTGGGGGATTCAGCGGGGCCCTTGAAAGTGCGGATTGGGGGCCTTACCATATTGTGCTGCGGCGGGGTGGTGTCGATGAAGTCGAGCTTGGCAGTTGACGATGTTTTTTAAAAAAAGACACGGGCCGGGGTTGATCCGTTACTAGTGCATCACGTGTGAGTCTAGCGCCATGGAAACGGGAGGCAAGGACGCCAAAACAAGACGACAGCAGCAGGTGACAGGGAGGCGCAGACAGCCTTCTCTTTCACCAATTCACCAGTTCACCAATTCACTCTCCGCTGTGCCTTCGCTCGCCATTCGCACTCGCTCTCGAGTCGCCGCGCTCCGCATCATCACTCCGCTATCATCACCTCCGCCGAATCCAGCAGCTCTCTCGTTGCGCCGCCTGGCTGGCTCGGCACGCTAGAACAACACGACGCACAGCGATCCACTGCCCCTGCATTCCCCCATCGTTCGCACAGCCGCTGGGACGCCGGGCTCAGTCTTCACCACCTCATCCAGGCCACCACTGTATTCTGTCATTCATTCGTTTCATCCGGCTGCACGCTGGACCGCCTCTCGCTTCGGACCACGCCTTTAGCCCCCATCTCCTGAGACACTGCCACCGCAGCCTCCCTCGTTGCCCCGTCACCTCTGCAGCACCTCTCTCGCTCCTCGACCGATCGCATTGACTGTATCCACACCCTATTTTTCGCCATGAGGCTCTCCAAAGGGCCCGGACTCGGGCCTCTGGCCGCTCTCTTATCCGTCCTCCTCGTCCTCCTCTCCGCCTCGGCCGTCCAAGCCGCAGACACGGGTCTCCCAAACCTCAGCACAGTGGCGGCACCTAGTGGGAAAGGAGCATCGTCGACACAGGCATCGAGTGCTGCGAGCACATCGGCTTCAGCGGCCGCAAAAACAACGGTTGGCTCGTCCGCAGCCTCATCTGCTGCGGCGTCGACTGGATCTGTCGAAACCTTTCAAGTAACTAGCGGTCCCGCCATCTCCACCACCACGAGCTTGTCCGTGTTCCACTTGACTGGCCTCCCGACCATCGCGGGTGCCGGCATACCCACTGTCATTGTCCCGGACCTGTCCAAGGCTTCCTTCATGCAAAAGTCCAACCTCCCAGATGGCACCGTGTTCATCTGCGTCGGCGCCGCTCTTGGATTCATGGGCATGGCCATTCTGGCCTGGCGTGGCCTGGTTGCATGGTCCCTCCATCGCAGTGTCAAGCGCGCAGCCATGAACCAGCACCTCGCCATCACAGAGACCAAGGGCGCATACGCAAACGCAGGCAGCGGCAATCGCAAGAGCAAATCCTTCTACGCCGCGGTCGGCGCATCTTCCACCATGTCTCTCGACCGCCTCTCTGCTGCGCCCCCGCCACACTCGAAACCGCCCCGTCCCTTCTCCTCTGTGAACACGAGCGGCACACCACCGAAGCCTACTCCGTCGTCCTCTCTCTTCTTCTCCCCCACCGCCGGCGCCGGTCTCCACTCCGCCGCAAACCGATCTAGTTCCTATCTGCCAGCCGGTTACTACGCCTCAGGTGCCGCGCAACCCGCCGCAGGTGGCCAGACCACTCACGTTGGAGGCGCGGGCGGACCCCCCTCCTCCCTTCTCTCTATGGGGCCGACTGCAGCTGGCTACTCCCGTGCTCGCTCCGTTGGCATTTCACCTCCTGGCTCGCCCTCTCTACCACCTAGCAGGGGCAACCCATACGACCGCCCACCTGGCAGCCGTGGCGAGAGCGTTGGATATGCGCGTAGCAGTGTTGCGGGTACGCTAGGGGGAGGTGTCTACGGACACGGCGGTCTAAGTACTAGCAACCTGAGTCTAAACTTGCCGGGTGGGACACAGGTGCCGGGTGGAAGGGCACCTAGCGCGTATCTGGAGGATCTGTTTGAAAACCACGGAAATGGGCCCAGGGAGAGGTTCTAAGTGTGTGTAGAAGCAGCTAAAACGGCGGGGCGCCGAGATTTGGGATTTCACAGCGAGCTGTTGTCAAGGGTATAGGCGGTGTATTTTGTGCTTTTTGCCTAGCTATGGATTGCCCGGGGATCTCTTCATCATTCATTTTCGCTGTTAGGGCATTTGTGGCGTTCGTCTCACATCTTTTCGGGCGGATAATGTATGATTGCTGGAATTCGTGTTTGTTCTTGTATTCGCATCGCTTGGCGGTCTGGGATACTGGCCTGACGTTAGCTCCTAGTATTGCCGAAAAGGGGGCAAGCAATATGTAGGAATGCTTTGCAGCTGTACAGTAGAAAGTGGTCAATATCACAATGGAACAAGCACTGCTGTATTCCGGTGATCAATCAGGTTGTCAAAACATCGATGATCTAGTTAAAACAGTTATAACATGAGTTGGTCAGGAAGAAGGCATGTGCAGACTGGTGATTCTTTATCGATTCTGGTCTCCTATGCCTTGGCGTACCACAATGTCCACCTAAACATTGGGTCATCTCATTGCTGCTTCCCTGCAACCATCCTCGCACTGAAGCCTGTCTGCTTTTCCGCAAATCGTAAGAAAAGCAGTTCGTAATCAGCAAATACACCGCACTAGACGCCGCCGTTCATGCCACGAAGCCCCTATCCCAGGAGTACAGTTTGGCGAAGACAAAGCAGGAAGTAACAGTCAGAACGACAGGGTCGAAGAAGACAAGGAAGTCATGATAAAACCGCAGAACGCCTTCCTCCCGTCGCCGCGGGGTGGAAATGTACGATTGGACCAGCCGTGAAGGAAAGAAATCGTAAATGGTCTCAAAAAGACCTCATAATGCGGGAAAGCAGCGCTCACGCCTGATTGCGCTGTTCAGGTGCAATGAGCACCTGAGATGTATATGAAGCGCCGGTAGGTGTAGAAGATAGCAGCCTGGTGATTTCCCTATGCTCAAGTCCAAATATCAGAAATGCAGAAGATAGTAAGCGTGCACTGGTAACACACTAATAGTCGGTCGCCGAGAGCACGAAACCCTGTTGGTAATGCCACAAGGAGCGACTTCGACGAACGTATCTTATTCTGATGGCCACATTTTGCAGAGTGCATAAGCCAGCCTCCTGCCCGATTCCGGTACGCTAGAGAGAACTTCCAAAGGTATCAGCACTACGCCGATGAACAAAAAGCCAATGGACGGGGATAGTGCGCCGAAGAACACCAGTGGGAAAGCAGATTTTTGATACAGCATAGCAGTGCAAGGCGGTCCGTGGTATGCCATACCTCGTTAATCCATATAGAAGTCCCCTTTGAGGATGCGCTCCTGGAAGGCATCGGGCACCTTTGGCTGCTTGGGCATCTCGCGAGCTGGTGGCTCCATGATGGTCACGCTCTTGGCACGGTGATGTTGGGCAGCGGAGGGCTGGGGAATGTTGTGGGCGCCCGAGATGGAGGAGCGCTCGGCTCGGGAGCGGAGGTTCTCGGCCAGGTTGAAGCCGTCGCCTGTGTGCGAGAGCATATGAGTTAGCTCAGACTTCTCTAAGACATGGACGGGTTCGTGTCTGAAATGCACAGAATGAACGCGAGCGCGAGGAGTCGTTGAGCTGTGCGAGGCTGAGCGAGAAGCAAGGGCAGGCGGTGGGGACGAGGTGGATGATGACAAACCTCGACCTTTGGCAGTCGGGGGAGAGAGGGTTCTATCGACGGAGTGTCTACCATTGGAGTTGCCAATGTTCCCATTGCCCGTCCTCACATCACGCAGCGCGCGTGCTCCAAAACTGAGACGCCGACCAAAGGGTGTGGTCGGGTTGCTCGACGCGGACGGGGTGGGATCATCTTCAAAGGGGCTCTCATCGACGGAGCCCGAGTTGGCACTCGAGATACTCTCGGTGCGAGGGTGTAGATTGAAGGGGGAGGTCTGGTTGGGCGAGCCTGAGAGGCCGAGGGTGGTTACGGAGAGGCGGCGGCGCTGGGCTTGGGCAGCGGCCGTGGTGATGGGGCCGGGATAGGGGGGATTGCTGCCCGGGCCGCTGACGCTGTTGGTGCGGCCGAAGAGGTCCTGGAATGTCTGGCCGGCGAAGGAGGAGCGGCGGCGCTGGCGGTCTGGCTGCAGCGGTGGCGAGTTGCGGTCGGTGGACATGGCTGCGAGATTGGAGTTGGGTGTTGGCGGTGGTGATTGTGCTGGAGCGGTGGGAGTGGTGGGACGAGAATTGACTGTGTGGACGCGTAGAAGGGGGGGAAAGAGACGGAGGCAGAGCGGTCAGCTAGATATGGTGTTGGGATAGTGAGAAGCAGATCAGCGATCAGCACGTGAGGGCGCCCTGGTACGTCACGGATAGCTGCTGGATGGCGTGAGATAGGCAGGCACGCGGGCGATCGATGGTTTCAGGGGCGTGCACAAGCAGCCTTGGGATACTGAGGGCCAGTAGAAGAGGAATGTAGCAAGAGAGACAGAGGATTGAGAGGGTTGAGAAGTGCGGTCTGTTCTGTAAGGCGGGCGTGAGCAGCGACGAGGCCGTGTTTTATACGCTGTAACTCGAGCCGATGCTGCATGGCGCTACCCCGCAATCGCAGGCCTGAACAAAGAGGACGTCTCCAGCTCCAAGACCAAGGCCGCGATGTGTGTCGCCAACGTCGAGCTCTCCGTGTGCATCGTCTGCCCGACGCGATTGATGCCGCCAGACGCAGCTCGAGCCAATTGGGACGGCCTGCCAGCTTCCCCGCAGGATGCTCCTTTCTTGGGCGACCCACCGGCCTCTCACAGCGCGAGCCGTGGTTGATCGCAGCCATCGTACCCTCGTCCTGCGACGACACCTGCAACAAGGGCCGAATCTCCCACGCCGCCGATCCCTTTAGAAACTGTTGCTGCTGCTCTTTATTGCGAGCTCACGCGCTGCTCACCCGTCTCTCACGCTGCTGCCACCGCTCGGAGCGCACCACACCCGCGGGAGCCATATGGGCCTACACTGTTCACAGCTTTGGAAGCCCTGCATGATTAAAGAGTGTATTGGCGCTCCACTGGGCGACCAACTGACCGTTTGTGCGCCAGAATGACGCCCAACCCGGGAAGCTTACTATGCATATCTCGTCCCAAATGTATACGGGGCCACCATCAGCGCAACACCCACTACGCGGGAACCTGTGACACCCTCTTCCATGTGCTTCTATCAGACACGCCACTCGCAAATGCAGCCAGTGAGACCGAGGCAAAGCTAGGTCCAGCCTACCAAAGACCGCCGGCCAACACGTGCATCCATGGGACATCTGGGACCTCGATGCCTCTCTGCAAAGCTCCGAGATAGTACAGTCTCCCCCCCTGTACTGCACATATCCGGCTAGTCCGGGGCACTTCGATGTCGTATTCAGCAACGGCTTTTCCCGGGCACGAGCAACCCTGGAGCATCGAGGTCGCCTAAGCCATCCACCAATGACGAGTTAGACATCTGCTGTGCTGTTCTTGGTAAGCCACAACAACGCACAATTCTTACTTTACTGCATCGATACGGTGGTAAGCAGATGAGGGGTCCCATAGCGAAAGAATGACTGCTTTGTTTCTATCAATATAGTCTATGAAAGCCACGACGCTATCCCAGAGAGCCGGCTACGAACACAATGTGAATAGGGGTACCAAGAATTAGAGCAAGGAAACGACGCGCTGAAACTACATCAGAACACCACCAACAAGGACGAGTAAAAGAGTGCCACCAGATACCTCTCCCACGAGGACAACTTGAAACTTGAAAGGAATGTAATCCGATAAGCTTGTGAAAGCATCACTTCATCGGCTTCTTCGCACTGCTGCCGCCCATCTCGGGGTTCGATCGCTTCTTGCTTTCTTGCGAGATGATCTTGCGGAAAAGAGTCATGTACGGTGGCGGTGCGTGGTTGGAAAGCAGCTTAGCGCGAATGCTGTCCAGACGAGACTTCTGGTACTCCACAACCACGTCCTGGGGCAAGTCCTTGAGCACATCCAGCACAAAGGGGCTACTTGAGTCGAGAGGGGCGCCGATGAGATATGCGAAAAGGTTACGTGCCTGGATCGGCTCGTCATCGTCTCCGAGACGTGTCCAAGTCATGTCTTGATTGTGGTCGACCACGCCCTCCAAGATATCGATCAGGGCTGCTGCAGCCTTGATGGCCGCTTGTTTGCTAGGCGACTCCGATCCTGACACCCTCTCAGCATATCCATCTTCGATGCCCTTGACCAATCTCTTGAGGCGCTCCGCGATGGTTGGTATATCGCAAAAGTCGATGGCAGTTGGTCCGCGGGCAAGGGTCTCGTCAATCTCCTGGAAAGACTCGGTGGCCCTATCGCTCATCTTTTCGAAAAACACCTCTGCCTGGAATCCTGGAGTGATGATTTCGCGGATTCGGTAGAACATCCCAATATCCTCGGTGGCATACTGAGTAATGAGGTCGGTAAACTCCTTGTATATGCGACTGTGCGGGCTGATCGACTTATGCGACCCGGGAGAGCTTTGACCGGAAACTTCTTTCATTTCGCTGGCAAGTGCACGGGAGGGCTCGAAGACCGAGAGCATCTCCGTCATCTCTTCCTCTGGGTCCTCTGCGTCATCTTGCAAGACCCAGTCCTTGCGTTCCGCAATCTCGTCCAGTCCGATGTCGTCGATCACCTTGGATGGCGATTGGTTCTTGATCTTGGAGCCATCTGCCGTGAGCGGGATGAGCCCCGTACGGAATGTCTCCGGGTCTTCGTTTGCCAGTTGGTCTTCAAGCCAGAAGATGTGCTGTGGTGTATTGATTAGCCTCGTTGCTACTGCCATTCGAGTGTGTCAAGGAGATACTAACCTTGCAGGCTATGCCTCCAATGTTGCCTCCGCAGCTGCATTTGGGAACCTGATATCCGGGATGGTCCGTTCCAACTCGAATGCTAATTTGGTCGCTAATACGGAAGGCATAGTATCCATCTGGCTCGTTCTCATCTCCTTCTCTTTCCACGCAGTAGTTGATACGGATGTGGTGGTCGTCTCCGAGAGCTGCCTCGACACGCTGTCGGACCTCTTCTTCCAGTGCGCTGACATCGTAACGAATGCCTGAAATTGCAGAAACAATCACATCTGAGCTGGACGCCGTGGCGTGTTGTTGAGTGGGTGACCGCTGTCCCCTGGCAGCACGAGCTCGAGTCGTGACTACCATCCCTTCGCCCAGAGTCAATCTTCCTAGATCTTCAGATGGGGCCGTCATGGAGGAGGAAGTCTGCTTGGGCTTCAACATCGTGATAATTCCCCATCTATATAACCATAATCTACGCCGCAAGAAAACGAGCCACCGAGAAGCGGTTCAACCGCCGCCAGCCCTCTACGAGGCGCGCAACGGCGCGATCTCAGCGCGCCGCAAGCGGAGCTTGATCTGAGGGAGTGGCGCTCTCATCGGGGACATGTTCTACGACTCATTGGCATGGGCGGCATAGCTCGAAGAGTTTGCGTGCGGCGTCTTGGGGATCCATGGTTGGGAAACAAAGAAGAAGCAAACTCTCGCCGACACGTCGACAGGCGATTGCTTTGCCGCAGTGGAAGCACGCCAAAATTAGTTAATCGGTACTCGAAAGTAGGCTGGCGCCTGAGGATTATCCTCATTCGGTGTGGGCATTGCCTGGCATCGCGGAGGTTAAGGCAGCCGCGGCGTAGTACTGTACAATGCCCACCGCGTTTCGGCGCTTGGTCGATCGCAAGCTTAGCATGTCAATCAGACGCCGCAACGGCCAGAACCGTAGTTCGCGACGCCCGTATGCTGTTCAAGTCAACGGCGAGGCGGTGGATGGGATGGGGTGTAGAGGGACAGGACCTCGACAATCGACGTCCGGCTGGTGGGGGACTTTGAACGCCACAAGCACAGCCAGGGCTCCGCCTTTCCGCAACCTAAATATACCTACTGTTCTCCACGAACAGCGGGCACAGCGCTGGCCAGTGGCTTGTGTAGCGAGGAGAAAGCGTCAAACACAGCGAGGCTGACTTTATACAACTATCTCTAGTTTCCAAAATCTTCTTCGCAGCGAGGGCTTTGACATGAGGGGAAGAAGCCTCACACCTTCGCCTCCCTCAAGCTATCTGTCAGTGACAATCCACGACAGCCAATGTATTCTAGGCAGAACGTCATCACGCAGCGCGGGCAAGGCACATGACCGCTCATCAACGTATCGGGCAATTCCGAGACGCCGCAATTGTGGCTTTCGACTTGCCCTGAAGAGAGCGATAACTGCCTGACTGAGGTCCATATCATAATTAGAAATTGCGGTGTGTGCCCCCAAGCGCGACGGGGCAAAGGGAAAGAGGCGTAGATACGAATACAATCGAAGAATAGAACAGAGGTATTATGAGCTGCCAGCACGCTCCTGAGGTTCCCATAAATGTCATCGCTGCGTGAGAACCGTAAACTCGTCGAGTGAATGCACTCCAGCGCCCTAAGATTGTGTGCACCCACAGTTTCCTGCACCGTGGAGCAATCCTACCATGCGAAGCCTTCTCGTCCGTGGCGATGCCACCTCATCTGATACCCCACCCGGGGTGACCGTAAGGAAAGTACCGCCACGCAGGATATCCTCGGGCAAATTGATCGGTGAGCCGTAGTCCAAGTCTACTGAGGCGTCAGTCAACGTTGAAACATGACACGAGAAGCAACTCACACGAGTGGGGGCTTACCGCGAGCTCCCTCCTGTCCGTGAAGCGGCGGCATACACCGAGTTCTCACGAGAGCTTTGCTGTGAATTCTGCTCTTTCGTCTTTCCCGTCTCGACAATGTGTCGCATCGATATCCCTCCCCAAGGAAGGCCAGACAGCTCGCGACCAGGATCGAGGTCGCCCGGTTCGGGTGAGGCATACGCACTGCCTGCCCGTCTTTGGTTCTCCCCTTCCCGTTCTGCATCTTCCTTTTGCTCTCTAACCTTGTCTCCTACAGTACGTTAGCCAGTGCTTTGACTGCCGACCATCTATCACAAAGAAGCTATGCGCTACTCACGGAATCTTCGCTGGGCTAGTTTATTCTGAATTTTACGCCTCTCGTTGGGATCTTTGACGTCGGACCACTCGTCTCCGTTCGACCTCGAAGATGATCGTGATGGTTCCCCTCTTGGCTTCGACGAATCTCCTCGCGCCCGTAACTGCTCATCTCCACTTCGTTGGCTTTGCGACATCGTAAGACTCTGATCGGCGAAAGTTCTTGAGCCACGCGTACACCGATGAGAAGACTGATATCTGCCAGACGCTTTGTACGTTAAACGGTTCGTAGTATCCGAGGCTCGAGCGAGATGAAGTCTCATCAAGGAAGATAGTCGAAGCAGAACTTTTGAGTAGTGAGTGTGGGTTTCGAGTCACGGCTGCCTCATTTCTAGGTTACAGATCGCTGGGCTCCTGGCCAAGTTAAGAAAGAGGCTGGTGCTGCGGACGGCTGTGGGAGAGAAGAACGAGGTGGTCGGCATTCAGCTGGACAAAACGAGATGCCTGGAGTGCGAACGAGGTGAACAAGTCAACGGGCTGATAAAACGGCTGCACACAAGAGAAGACACGGTACAAGTCACCGGCGGGAGGGGAAAGAAGCAAGTGTCCAATACATACCGTCTCTTACCGAAGCCAAGACAGCGGAACTGTCGAGCCCAAGTCGCGGATCAGCCTAAGACTCCGGAGCTGGCGATGATGTAGATGCATAGCCTTGACTCAAGCCGGAGAGGACTTTGGGCCTTCAGGGTTACAAGGTGCATGATTGGGTCATGTTTGATTCGCAACTGAACGGAACTAACACAAGAATGGATAACGGGGCTGCAGTCAACAGCGACATTAGGCATCCTCAGAAGGCACCGAGATACTGGAGACTGTGGGGTTATGGTGGGAAGGTTTGGGCGACTTCACTGTCGGCAGAAAGGCCAGCTCGGCGGTGCCGTTACGCCAATGCACTACGCAAGACCCATGAAGTTGACGTTAGTACCCCGTGAGCAGATCCGCGCCGACGGAGAAGGGCAAGCGTATCTCCCAGCCTTGTAGGGCGAACGGCCACATGGTGGTGACCGTCAGCAAGGGGCTACATCCTATTGGCCTCCACCGGACGCAGGAGGAGCCTTCCGTCACCAGGCAGATGGATTTGGCGACCGGTACAAGTACCTGCATCGTCTCGTTACCGTTGGACTGGCAGGGCTCTTCGGGAGGCCCGCGACGACATGGCCCTGTCAATCAGTTCACGAGTTCAGCCCCGGCACCCCTCCAGCTTGGGAAGCTGAGGACGCAACACCATTGGCCCGAGAAGCTCAGACGATCAGATCCTCGAAAGCCCATCTCTTGAGAAGATTCGAATAAGGAGTGGCAGTGCTCAGCCTCCGGTTCTGTTCTCCTCCCGCACCTCGACATGACATGGAAAGCCGCACCAACGACGGCGCTTCAGCGGACAATACGAGCGACAACAGGGTGACAGGCCGCACGAGCCGAGAGAACGAAGCGCTGGCTCACACCGGAATGCTGCCATCCTGACCTGGATGCGCAAGGGGAGGTGACGTTGTTGGCAAAAACTTACGGCTTGGAGCCACGGTGATAATCGCCTTCACCGAGTCTCACTAGGTGG
Organism: Lophium mytilinum; assembly: GCA_010093605.1. Taxonomy (NCBI): domain Eukaryota; kingdom Fungi; phylum Ascomycota; class Dothideomycetes; order Mytilinidiales; family Mytilinidiaceae; genus Lophium; species Lophium mytilinum. Next base: position 2,218,081 of record MU004184.1, on the reverse strand, counting down.
GGGCCAGGTCCGAAGGAGAGCGACGAGGGACGACTTGGAGAAGACAAGGCAGACTGTGTCGGTGAGTGCCGAGTTAGTTAGAGCGGTTTCCGCAGTTGTGGGAACTGCGACGGCGAGATAGAAGGGTCTCAAGATAAAGCGGTGGATGAGGAGCTTCGCGAACGTTAATAAGGCGCAAGTAAGGAGCTTTAGGGGCGAATACGCCACAATATGTACTAGATAGGGAGCTTTCGCGACTATATCTAGACTAGCTCGTCAAATAACGCAAATGCCAGACCGCTGCGACTCCGCCACAACTGAGAAGACCGCCATCACTATTTTGCGCAAAAGCAAGATGTAGGTTGCAATGCCGGAGTATTTCTCGCCAGTCCGCCTCGCCCTACAACATACCACAAGCTATGTTTACCGCCTTTACCGTCTTTCTGTCCTCTCGACGTAAATATTCCATGCATGCACGCACGCGACGCAAGAGCACTTGCGCCTACACCGGTGACTGTTCAAAGACTAGAGTCTGTCGGCTACGAGCTGCGAGCTATGAGTAAGAAGCTATCTGTTTGTCACAGGGCGCTGTCAGAGAATCAAGCGTGGGCGCGCTCCAAGGCAACAGAGTCACGCCGATGACTGCGTGCTCTTCATACTTTGGAAAGTCTCTAAACTGTCTAAATGGAGCGGTAAACGCTGCCAAGATTCATGTCCTGGCACTATGGTCCAGCGATAGACATACCAAGTCCTCTGCGGCTGAATCTGACGTGATGGATCCAAGGGTAGCATGGTCGCCAGTGTGTAAGTAGCTTGTCTGAAACCGCAACGTTCGACCTATCCTGGGAACTGCAATACATCGCTGGATGCCTAACGCGAAATCATTGGGTAGTATCCGACGGAAGTCTGAGTCCGGAAGCCGAATTGCAAGCAGACAGAGCTGCTTTCTCGGCGAACGCAATAGTATAGCCCACAAAATCTCTTGAGTGTGCTTCGTTTGAAACAGCATTATGCAACAATTCAGCAAGCCGATTCCCTAATATTGTTGATGCTTTTGGTGGACTTAGCTCTACGACTTCGCAGACTGCCCTTACCTGCTGAGCTCCAGAGTAAGGATTGTAGTCCGTCGACTCCGAGCTGAGGGAAAGTGAAGTCAAGAAAGCGTTTACCAAATTAGCTCTCTGCCTAAAGAAGCTCTGTAGACTCATGTTCCCCGCGAGCTGAGTTTCAAGGGTCAATGCTATATTGAAGAAACTAGCCACAAGTCGGAGTCCATCAGTGAGATATGTGGCTGATGCCTGGAGAAACGCCTCAGCCGCGCTGACTGTACCTGGCGTATGTAGGCGGCATGCGCCGTGGAACTGAGGTGTGTCCTTCAAGAGGCATGGTGAGACGTTTTGACGACTCGTCATGCTTGCCGAAATGCTGCGCCACCGGTTCGTTCAACCTGGACGACAAATCTACTACTTTGTCTCGTTATGGCAGGGAAGAGGCGATCCTTCGCCGGCGCTTCATTCAGGTGAGCAAGTCTAGAGAACTCCAGGTCCTTCCCTCCGATGGATGGTCTACTTATAAGGACTGGTAGCTAGCCTTTCTCTCTGCAAGTTACTCGAAAACCTGCCACACGAGTCCGACGGAGGCTCTGCAGCAATATGAAACAGCTTCGCCAGTCAACATTAGAAGATCATGCACCAGGACGCCTTTTCAGCAACGAGAGGTCTGCGATGGGGATATCTGTCTGTAAAATAGTCCTACTGGTGCTGGGAAGAGGCAACCAGCAGGGTGGAGAAGACACGGCTCTGCTAAAAACCTGTTTCACTCTCCCACTGATTGATGAAGTAAGCTTCGAAAATCATTGACGATTCAAGAAGCAGGCAAATCGTGGGGAACTACAAAGAAGAAACACCGAGTACGCCAGCGCGGCGTGCTCGACAATGGCATTTCTCCCCGAGGGCGACCTCGTCAAACACATCGTGCCGAAGGCAAGTTCATAGAGAAGCTGTGCGCTCTTGTTGACACGTTGTTGGTTGAGTGGAGGAGCAACAATTCGGCGCAGAGATTTCGCGGTTTTGTCCACGGTGCTAGCGCCGCTTAGTCAGCCTCCCCGGAAGCGAGCCATCATAAAACTCTGTCCGCCCGATCTTCTGGCTCCTTACACTTTCGAACGCATAATCAACCGTCAATTCTATCCATCATAGGCTGGTCGGTCATATTGGCGTTCAAGACCGAATCAAGAGGCACATTAAGGCTTCAGCTTCCTCTCAATGCTGCTGAAGCGCACCTGCGTGCCAAACATACCACCTATTTTGACCCACTTGGGAATTTCCTATCTCGCCGCGTAGATTGCAGAAGCCTCCCTGGGAGTCTGGCTGTGGGGCTGTTAGCAATTCTAGATAGCCATCACTTCGCCGGGCATTCCGATACTACGGCATGGAGATGCTGTTCGGCCCTGCGTGGGTGTGCGGTGGGAGTGTTGACTTGGTGCATTGAAATTGAAATGAGCGTGGCGCCCAGCAACGACAGCTTCGTGAAGCTTCCCCACAGATCTTCGAAAGGCAGCTGGAAAGCTTGGAAGACGGTCGCAGATGCATACTATGTACATGGCCAGCCTCGCCTTTGCCCCTTGCCCGTGCCCGCAAACACTCCACGTTGGGTGCCACGAGGGGTCTAGCACACGACTCGGCGAGCTCCCCTAGTCAGCCGCTTGCTTCTGCAGACGACTGGGGAAACCAATGCCTCCTTTCTCCCGCCTGCTATGGACCTTCGCGAGTACCCTCGAGCTTGCTGCGTGACATGATTCTGTCTGCTCGCATCAGCATTCGCCCGCTTAAGTAAACAACTGTGCTTCAGAACCGCCTCACCTTCGCGCCGCCAACCGCACCTGTACATACATCTCCACGACATGGCCGCTTTCGCCAGTAAGCGCCAGCAGGCGCGCAACGAGCGTGCTCTGCAGGACCTCATTAAGAATGTGCCCGGGAACGACAGGTGCGCCGACTGCGCCGCGCGGAACCCAGGTAAGCTGCGGCATTCACTCACATTGGGACTTCTGTTGACACCGTTTGCGAAGGCTGGGCCAGCTGGAGCGTGAGTTCCAACCTCCATAGTATACACCAAATATAAGACCTTTCTCTTCGCCTGCCGCTCAGACCACTACGCATAACCTGTACGCCATACGGACCAATACTGATGTTTGCTGTTTAGTTGGGCATCTTCCTCTGTATGCGATGCGCGGCCCTGCATCGCAAGCTGGGCACTCACATCTCAAAAGTCAAATCCTTGAGCATGGACAAGTGGGACAACGAGCAAGTCGATGTAAGCTCAGATGCTACCACGCAAGACTGCCTTATACTGACAATGTTAGAACATGAAGCGAACGGGCAACACGGAATCGAATCGCCTCTTCAACCCCCGAAACGTCCAACCAAACATCCCGATTGATGCCGATGAGGTGGATGGCGCATTGGAACGTTTTATACGGCAGAAGTATGAACACAAGGCCTTCACAACAGACTCGAGGCCAGGGACACGGCAAAACACTGGAAGCACAAGCTCAGTTGAGGACCGGCCACCCCCGTTGCCTCCCAAACCTGGAAAGCGATTCGGCTTTGGCTTACGGGCGTCTTCGTCCACGTTCCCGTCATCTCGGAATGTAACGCCGCCTATTTCTCCCCGCCTTGGGGGATTTGCTGAGGAATCACCCCCGAGGGTCAGCAAAGCATCTCGGGTGTTTGGATCGAATGTGAGCGGGTCTGGAGAAGGACTGGAGTCGAAGCTGGCTACATTAAGGGACATGGGATTCCCCGATGACAGGCGGAACACGACAGTGCTGAAAGGTCTGAATGGGAACCTGGATAAGGCGGTGGAGGCTCTCATAAGATTAGGAGAAGGAGCGTCATCTACAGCACGAAACGGGCCTCCAGCTCCACCCGAAAAACCAACTGCTAGCGGCATTACGATAGATCGGACTAGGCCAGCTCCAGCTTCGACTCAGTCGTCTAATCCATTCGATCAGCTGGATAATGAGCCGCGAAATCAGCAACAAGCATTGCCACCAGTCCCCCAACTTCAGACGCAACAGCACACAAATACCGCCACGTCGTACTCCCATCCGGCGTCGCCCTCGAATCCGTATAACCCCTTTTTGCCGCAGCCTCAGCAAACGTTGTACGGCCAACCGCCTCTGGAGCAATCCTTCCAGAATCTTCAGCTGTCACAGCAGCCTCAGCAACCGTTGTTCCCAAACAGAACCGGGGGTTTCGACAACCAAAGCCAGGTACCCCAGCAAACCAATCCCTTCCAGCATTCCTTCACACCTCCACCTGTACCGCAAATACCACCTCAATACAACGCTTTCTTCCAACAGCAACCCGCCCAGCAGCAGATTTCACAGCCTCAGACCGCTCAGTCTACTGGCGCTGGTGGGAACCCCTTTTTACGGTCATCACGCTCTCAAGTCTTTGCGCCTACGAATCCCTTCGAACAGCAGCAACGCTACAATGCTCCTATGGCGCAAGGATACCAGAGCTCACAAGCGTTTTCAGCGTCACATGTTCAGCCTGCGAATCCTTTCCAGAATCAGACCTCAGCGCAGTCAATGCCACAACAGCAGTCTTTGCAACAAGAGTCCTTCCAACCAGCGCAATTCCAAAACCAGCAGCAACCGTTCAATCCTAGCTCGCTGCTTCAATTCCAGCCATCCAACCCTTATCAACCACAACATCAACAGCAGGCGCAGCAACCGTCACCTTTTCAGCATGACAAGTCCTCTATCCTCGCTCTATATAACTACCCCCAGCTTGCGCCGATTCGCGCCGATTCGATTCCTTCACAAATGGCTTCGACCGATCCTTCTGCACCAGCGCCTCCAGGGCTGAAGCAACGCAGTGTCACAATGCCTGTTACATCCTCCACAGCCCCTACTGGTCCCGCGCCCGGGAGCATGAACCCTTTCGCCCCGATGCAAGGTCAAGCGCATGCGCAGAACGCCTCGCCGGCAGTTGGGAATCTTGGCAACCCTGGTACGCCGCGTCACGTGAGTAATGAGAGTGTGGATTTTGCTGGACTCATGGGAGGGAGGCATAGCCCAGATGCATTTTCAGGACTTAGTGCTAGATTCGTCCGCTGAAGACTGCGCTTGCACAATTCAGGTTCTGATTTCTAATGGAATTCACTACTTCGAACCGGGAAAAGGGATCCGGCCAACTCACGTCTTGTTAGTGATGCTCATGAACACCTCTCAACGAGTCGTTGGAAATGCGCGTTCTTAGATTGGAGGCTCGTGAAGAGAGAGGCCTCTAGTTTGCGCAACTCTGGTGTTACGGATAATGAGTGCATTTGTGGTATCTGGAGGAGCGGGGAGTTTAATGGACTGTATAAAGCTCGCCGCCAGGGACGATGACTTGGGGGGTACACTCGGTATATAATTCTTCTAAATCTAAATACATCCTAGAAGCTCGTCACGACTATGACATTCCCTGTGTGTGGGGTCTAGCTAAGCTGTTCTACAAACATATATACAATGTTATTCTAGGTGTTTATAGCAACTACTATGCACGCAGGCTTCACTGAAAACACAAAGGTAGAGTCGCAATCCAATTAGTAGCATAAAGAGTCATTAGGCTTGCCGAACTCTTGCCTTGCAATATTGTTTGATTTACCAGAAAGCCTTAAGCAGTGCTAGGGAAGTGTGTGACTAGTAGTGAATTTAGTGCACACGAAAGTGTAGATGGGAGCTTTGACCAGCCAAGCAACCGCGACCTCAACACTGCTTTGCAAGGTTCCGTCATCAGCAGCGTTGTCGAGGTTCCATGCAACAACAGTCCTGATACTCGCATACCAGGATGAGAACGTACGTGTCTGCCAGGAGGCTCGCTGTCAAGTCGCCTTAAAATTCTAATCGTGCATAGAGTTCGACGTAACGCGCTCAAGAAGCTTGCTTCCCTCTCAGCGAAATCCGCTTCCAGCACACCAGGACACTCCGACCTCGCGCAATTATGCAAAAGGTGCACACCAATTCAGTCCTCACGGGGCTTCAGTACTTCTCACGAAACCCGTCCCAATGGTAGCGCCTCAGGATCGGCAGGCCAAATGGTAAGCTTATTTGACAGCCTAATCTCTCGTGCCCTCCAGCAGATATGCCGGCTGGCTCCAGATATGTCTATGTCTTCAAGCTGTCTGCTAACATCTGTACAGCGCCTCCCTGAACTCGAAGTCCTCCTTGCCCTCTGCAAAGCCGCTCCCTTAGTCCAAAATGTCGAAACTGCCGAGCAGTTGCTGAATCAACTGAGTCCATACCTCGTCGAATCCCATTCGCAAATAATCTCACCGTCACCGGGGCTTAGACAACTCAGCCCTTCACCTTGGGAGATTCTCACGAGTAGCCTTGCCTCCGCGTTGCTCGCGATTGGCCTCAAGTATGTGTCACTGCGACCCGCCGTCACCTCCGCTATAGAAGAATACATAAAGGAGTGGACATCTGTCGCCAGTTCGATTTCCGCAGACCAGTTTGACGATGATGATTGCGTTGAGTATGCTGCGGATGGCGAGCTTGCAAACGTCATGTCTCTGAGCATGTCGTTACTGGGATTCTTAGACGCTGCATCAAGCTATACTAGGTTCTGGACAGGTGACGACAGACTATATTTACTTGACTCAGTTCGCGGTGCTCTCACAGAGAAGTTCATGGTCGCCTTTGAGGCTGCCCTATCCGTGGTTCGTAATGCTCATTCTCCGCAGCGTGGGCTGAAGGACTGGAAGCGCTACGGAAAGCACTATGCCGCGATGGGCCGTCCACTAGGATCCATGCTATTACACGAGAAGTTCATGCAGCTCGTCGTAGCCTCTGCGTCTTTGGTTGCAATGCCATTCAATCAAGATGCTCAAGAGCCGATATTGGACTATCTGTGCAAAGCCAGCTTGAGGCCCAAAGTACCAAGCGCCTCCTCGGAAGTCACTCTATTAGAAGGCCTAGTTCAGATTGCTATGGACGAAATGGAACGCTTGCAAAACGACCTGGACTATTTACAGCGAGTTGGGTCTGCCTGGCAACAACGCTTAGCTTCAGCCGTGAAAGGGAATGTGCTCGTCACTTTTCTTTGCTGTGCTGTTCGCGACGAGGATGTCGCAGACTCTGATATCCTAGTCACTTGGCTAGAGAACACTTTGACCGACCCCGTGCAGATTGCAGACACGAACTTGGCTTCTGTGGTGTTGAAATCGCTCGCAGTCCTCGCAAGATTATCGCCTTCGCTTGCGGCAGGTCTCAGCAGATCTTTGCCCCGAGTTATCGTCCAAGGCGGTCTGGACAGTCGCACCGCTGCTGTGGCAGCAGAATGCCTGGCCTCTGTCCTCAAAACCCTACCCCAGGATGCTATAATCACCACACTGTACAGCCTCGGCAACGTTCTTAGTTCTGGGTCGGTCTCAGAACACGCTCTTAATCCGCTGCCGTTGCTCAGTAGCACCAATAAACCGCATCGACACACGGGCTTGTACAGCCATCAGACCGCCGGAAGCGCAATTTCCCTCACTCCAAGCGACATAGAAGAGCCTTCGCAAGTGTATTCCACAATTATTCAGGCCGTAGGTGGAGTTGCTAGAACATGCAAGGATGAGAAAATTACAGCATTGGCCCTATCAATGCTGATCCAAAAGATCGGCCGAGTGAACCGAACGGTTGACGCCAAGATTATCATGGAATCTGCCCTCTTAGGGATACACAGCGGGTCAAGCGAGCTTCGATCACTCCTAAAGCTTTACGTTAAGCTTACCCACGATGCTCTGATCGAAGACGATACTGCTACTGTTGACGCTGTACGTTAGTAACTGCCGTTCACAAACTCAGCTGACAACTGCTCCAGGTCTTACATGCGAGAAAGTCCTTGGCTAGAGACATCGAGCCTAGCTCTTCAGCCTTCCAGATCTGCCTAGTACACTTCCTCGAGACAATCATTAGCAAGGGCGATGCGCACGAAAATACTAACAGCCATATTACTGATACTGAACTAGCCGCTCGAGAGATAGCTCAGTTGTTGGCACCGTTGGCCATACTGATATCAAAGGAGACCGAGACTACCGAGCTCGGGAAATATGGCGATAACATCGCAAGCCTACAGCGTGATGCGTGGTTCAATATTGTGGTTCACGGCTTCAACTTCAACTCGCAGCTTGGCAAGAAGTACCTTCCTGAATTGCGGACACTGGCAACATTCAGTCAACCTTTGATCGCTGAAGAGCGGGCAGATCAAGTCGAAAGCGATGTTGAGCTTAACACTGTCTTGAGAAGGGGCAAAGGCCCAGAGCATACTGTGGAGCAGAAACAGAATCTGATCAAGCTTCTACCGTCTTGCGAGATTGACATCAAATCACTCAATCATTCCGAGGTCGTTTTTCTTAATACGGCCTATCTTGTCGAGGACCTTCGAGCAAGTGCAGGAGACTGCACGAAAGCACTAGCCTATTTTCTCGACCCGAAACTACGAAGTGGTGCCATGGGCAACTGTATGCTGGCCATCGCAACAGCCAGTGTCAAAACTTATGTTTCTAAGACCATTTCCGGCAACTCTCCACAGTTCTCGACTCCTTTCCTCGCACAGCAACTTGCCACCATCTTCGCAGGGTGCTGCCATCGTATAACGAGGGTTCAGGATGTTGCCATGCAATGTGCAGACATCATCATCAGAGAAGCACCTTCTACTCTGTGCCAGAAAACCGCCTTGTTTACTATTCTTGAGCTATTGTCAATCATGTGGTCTAGCTGTCTCGAATGTGAGACGGACGAATATGAATGGACGTCCACTTTCACCTCGTCAAGAGAACCTGTTTCCGTGGAGCTATCCGATGATTACGACCTCAGGCGAAGCACCCTCAACGCTTTTCATAAACGGGCCAGAAACTGGGTGCTTCAAGTCTTGAGTCTGGCCCCCTTGGATATAAAGGGATTGTTGCAGGTTAGTCATAAAGTATCTTCGACTTTCATCGTCTAATTACTACTAGACTTACCTCTCCGAATACGATGATGAAGGAGCTTATGGACACGTATCACTGGGTCGTTCATTTGCTTTGGAAATGGGATCTATCATTCCCTCCACCGATCAACGCCTCGGTACACTCCATCGACACGCTATGTGTTATCCATCCAAACTGATTAGTTCTTAGGCGCTATTGAGCGGCACAACGATCTCAACATCAATACGGCATCCGATTTCATAGCCCAGTACACTACCCGTCAGGAGTACAGGTTTATTGACGGGCTCAATGATCAAGATGAAGAGTGGATGAGATTCGGCAACACAGGTTCGTTGGGTATTAAAACTCTAAGGCGAGATTTAACTGACCCACATGATCAATCAACAGAGCGGTCCTCCTTTGTCCACCGAAGCATTGAAGATGCTACGAAGCTGCTAACAGACCTTGAGAGCAGAACGCTCAATCAGAAACAGGTTTCCATTGCAGAGTTACGAGACATATTGCGACGGGCGGCCGCGCTGTTGTGTAGAGTCAAGTCTGATCAGACGGCGATTGTGCAACACCTAGTCGGAATCCCCTTTGCTGTGTTCACCAAGCAGTCTATAAAATTGGGCATATCCCTTTGGATGAGTGTGATAAAGGAGAACCCTCGTATGGAATCTCGCATCCTGATCGCGATTACGGAGAATTGGGAAGCCACCGTTCGGCGAAAACGGGGCATGTTCAGTGAAACACTACGGTAAGCAGCCTTCTCCAACATTTCGAAACTTTGACCTCATAACTCGAAGGCTCCTGGATCCCTTCTACGTAAAGCAAGAGTTTGCTCCGTCGGACAAAGATGCGACAGTGAAGCGCCAGCAGCAAGCATACAACATCATTGCCCCACACTTTCGACTCTTGCAGTTCTTGTCAAGCCACTTCAACGCTACACGCTTAGGGAATCCTGATATCGAAAAGGTCTATCATCGCATGATGCATGTCACGCTTGATAGCATGAAAGCGTCTCCTGTACATCCGCTTGCTCGAGAAGCTCATTTCCATGTTATTTTACTTGGTCTCAGAGTACTTCGTCACTGCACATCTCTCCGTGAAAACTTTAAATGGAGACTCAAGGACCGAATCCTGACTGCCGGGTTGGCATGGTTTACCAAGGCACCAAAGTACGTGTTCAACTAAGTATCTCACGTGTTTTGGGCTAATACATTCAGGTGGTCTTTCGGTGGAAACCGGCTTCAGATCAAAGCAGAAACTCACGTTCTGGCTGATGTTCAAAACTTGATGCAAGCAGTTTCACATATCGGCAATAAGGCAGAAGGCCCTTTGAAGTCCTTGCAAGGTAAACAAGAGCTTTTGTCGTTACTCGTTGCAAGCGAGCAGACAAGATTGATGGTCTGGTTGTTCCCGCTCGACTACGAAAAGAAGCACCATTTCACATCTGGCCAGCATAGCAAAACATTAACAGAGGTGAGCCACTCAGCCCACAGTCTTTGAGTGTTGTTGACATATGTAGAACGCAATACCGGGGTATCTCAAGACGGCTTGGGCTGAAAACCCTTCACTAGCCGTACATCTGGTACAACGCTTCCAGTCCCGGAAGTTATTCGAAGACGTCCGCTGGCTGCTCCTCAATTTCCCGCAAAAGGTTCTGAATGAGCCCGAGTCTCTTGAGATTTTGCTAGGCTTGGCATTGCCGAGCGATGTCTCTTTCCAGCTCAAGGTACTTTCACTGTTAAGGATACATCGAGCTCGGCTAATCGTACTAGTACTTGCTCTATTGGGCTTCGGTAAACCCAATCACGGCGGTGACGTATTTCTTGCCAGCCTACGAGAATCACCCCTTTATCATCCAATACGCCATGAGAGCCCTCGAGAGCCATTCAGTTGATATCACGTTCTTCTACGTCCCCCAGATTGTGCAGACTCTACGTTATGATGAGCTTGGATATGTGGAACGATACATCATCGAGACGGCAAAGTTCTCGCAACTGTTCGCCCACCAGATCATCTGGAACATGAAAGCAAATGCATACAAGGATGAGGACTCTCAAATTGTAAGTGGCACAAGTAAAAATATTTAAAAACTCGCGCTGATTTGTGTAGCCCGATCCGGTCAAACCTACCCTCGACAACGTCACAGATAGTTTAATTTCAAGCTTCGCAAAAAGCGACCGCCTCTTCTACGAGCGCGAGTTCTCATTCTTCAACGAAGTTACGGACATCTCAGGAAAACTAAGACCGTTCATCAAGAGCCCAAAGGCAGAGAAGAAAGAAAAAATAGAAGAGGAGCTTCGCAAGATCAAGGTTGAAGTCGGCGTCTATTTGCCAAGCAATCCCGATGGCGTCGTCATAGGCATCGATCGAAAGTCCGGGAAGCCGTTGCAAAGCCACGCAAAAGCTCCGTACATGGCGACATTTCGAATACGAAAAGAGAAGACAGATCTTGTTGGAATTGAGGAAGGGGAGGCAAGCCGCAATGGTGACACGGATAAGCATTCCACCTCGTACGAAGTTTGGCAGTCCGCCATTTTCAAAGTCGGCGACGACTGTCGACAAGACGTTCTCGCCCTGCAAATGATTGCGGCCTTTCGCGGAATATTCAATAGCGTTGGACTGGATGTCTACGTCTACCCCTACCGTGTCACTGCTACAGCACCGGGCTGTGGTGTGATTGATGTTCTACCAAACTCGATTTCTCGGGACATGCTGGGACGTGAAGCTGTCAATGGTCTGTACGACTACTTCGTATCGAAGTATGGTGGCGAGGACTCAATCCGCTTCCAGGAGGCCCGGAACAGCTTTGTCAAGAGTATGGCGGCGTACAGCGTCATTTCGTATCTCCTCCAGTTCAAAGATCGTCATAACGGCAACATCATGATCGACGATGCCGGGCACATCCTCCATATCGACTTTGGCTTCTGCTTTGACATTGCACCTGGCGGAGTTAAGTTCGAAAGAGCTCCTTTTAAGCTGACCTCCGAGATGGTCGCGGTCATGGGCGGTTCCACGACATCCCAACCGTACCGCTGGTTTGAGGAGCTCTGCATCAAGTCATTCTTGGCTTGCCGTGAGCAATGCGAACATCTTGCTCATTTGGTAATCGTTATGCTGGATAGCGGTCTGCCCTGTTTCAAGCCGGAGACAATTCAACACTTCAGGGAGAGATTTGTGCTAGATCGAACGGAGAGGGAAGCTGCAGACTTCATGAGAGAGCTGATTCGGAAGAGCTACAGCAGCAACTCGACGAAGGTGTATGACCATTTCCAGCTCCTGACAAATGGAATACCGTATTAGTGCGCCAACAATCAAGTAGTTTTGGTAAAATTGAACCTAGTTCCATTCTTGTTTCTGAATATCTGTTGTTGAGAGTAGGGCCAGGCAGTTTCTTAGCGCCACGCCAAATTGGTCTGTTCAGGGGAGAAACCCTTTTCCCCTGATTACTCAGAATCGCTTATCGGCATGGACTCCCCTGTCGGGCCGCTAATTTAGTACCTCGCTGACGCGTTCTCATGAATTTTGATTCCATTGTAATCTCACCATCCCTCCGGCTCTGCCAAGATGTCTTTCAAAGCGAGCAGCCTCATTCAATACGCCTTTTTAGGTGTTCTGGGGTACCTGTTCGTAGGAGCGCCACTATTCACCACCCTTTTCGGCGAAGTCGATCGCGAGGTCTCGACTCACGGCGAGGTCCTGAAGAACATTGAATCCCTGGTGGTACCAGAAGAGAACCTCACGTGCCCACATCACGGCTACAACATCAACATCTTCTCCACGGAACCGCTCATTATCTACATAGAGTCGTTCTTGAGTGACGAGGAGGCAGCCCATTTGGTGAAAATCAGGTTAGATCAATTATATCCTCTCTTCAATTCGACCACGTTGGCTGATCTGATTATGTAGCGAGCCTCATTTTGAGCCCTCAACTGTATGGACAGGCGGCGAGGAAAGACTTGATCCATCGGTTCGGCATTCCGAGAAGGCCCGGCTGGAGAGAGACAACACCGTAAAGTGCATCGAGGAGCGAGCCCGAGTCTTCCAAGGATGGCGTCCAGATGTTTTCATAGAGCGACTGTGGAGCCAACGCTACACCCAGAACGGGCATTATCGCCATCATTACGATTGGGGCACTTCGTCTCCGTCGTCTGGCAGGGTGTCAAGCTTCATGGTGTATCTGGAAGCTAATTGCACCGGAGGAGGTACCAACTTTCCAAGACTGACTATGCCCGCCCACAAGAAGTGGTGTGAGTTTGTTGAATGCTCGCCAAAGCATGACTATGACGGGGTGACGTTCAAGCCTGTCAAAGGAAATGCTGTATTCTGGGAGAACTTCAGGGCTGACGGCACGGGATACAAACAGAGTTGGCATGCTGGTCTACCTGTGCTGTCTGGCAGGAAGATTGGCCTGAACATCTGGAGCTGGTACCAGAAAGGATACAACCTGAAGCTTGCCGCCGCTTGATACTGAGTGTTACAAAACCTGTGTATATGTAGTTAGAAGTCGTGTCGCTGCGAAGTATTGTTCTACTTGAAAACTACATAGCTTTGTCAAATGAAATAGGGCTCACCAAGTCCAAAATCTACGCTCCTTCGAAACTTCGACCTAGTTATACAAGGCTACATCCTGTGAGATATCTACAGAAACTGGTGTCACTCATCTTGGTTGCCGTACTCCGACACGTGACAGAAGCTGTAGAAATGAGTGAAAACGTCAAGTCGCAGTTCACACTGACATCTGGGGCACCACTTCCACTCCTAAAATGCCGTCTGCTATTTTCCCATACGTGATCGATAATAGGAGTCGACTTAAAGATTGTGGCGTCGTGGCTACGGCTCGCTTCTGGACCACCGCCACTCCACACTGGTTTGACACTGTTTAAGGTGCTCCAATGAGGTACCGAAGACCAGGACGTGATGTTAAGCTTATCACCCCATGATTCAAGGTGCCGCGTCGTCCTATCATTGAAGATGGCCTGACAGTGGCGACGGATGTTAAAACAAAGTTGTGAACGGACTTGTGCTTGCCCCGTCCATAGACGAAGGCCGAATATAGCAACTTGGCGATCTGCCCGTCGGCTGGCTACGGATCACCTAGATTTTCCCAGGGCTTCTAGCCACAAAGGGTCTCGTCGGCTGGGTCGAAACACGTGTAGCATCCAGTCAGATGTGCGTGTAGCACTTCGGAGATATACGCGCGGCGTAGTGAGTGGCGAACAGACTCGGCACTGGCCCGAGGACTTGTAGTGTAGCGTAGCCGTCTGCCGTCACCCAGACGGCTGGAGCATTTCGAAGACCCTTAAGCGCGCCACACGGGGTTGTGGGGGCGCAGCAGGTGGAAGACAGATACATGGCAGTGATACAGTATCAGACGAGATGCTCACGGCGAATGCCGGCCTCTGCAGTGTTTCAGGTGGCCCGAGCGTAGATAAACAGGGTCCGGCGACGTCACGATCCTGATCTAGGTTTCGGTAGACCGGGTTTGCACAATGCGACGCCAAATCCCATGGCTCCGACGTCGTGAAGTCGGAATTCCCATTCCTTACCTCGTTTCTCGAGCCCTGCTGCCGCCCGTGCCTGGACTCGCACTGCACGCTATGACGTCGCTGGCCGACGTTGCACTCCAACATGCTGCATGGTTTCAACCATCACTCTGCCCGCAACGAGCAGCGCAAAGTCTCCCTACAGCACAGCGCGATGCCTCACGTCCCCCTCGCGCAGATCGGTTCTCAGGGTCACTTGGCTCACGGGACCCTCGCCGAACCCGCGGCAAGGCTCGCGGGTCCTTCGGGTCGCAAGCGGCTCTTGGTTGGCACGGCAGGCCTCGCTGCGTGAGCGTCTGTTGTTTGCCACAGCCGCATTGTGTGTGAATGGCCGGCTGGACGTCGAGATCGACGGCTAGAGGCCAGACGTGGTTGTGCCTGGGGCAGTGGAGTCGATCAGGCTGACGAATGCCCCCATCCACGCCCAGCGCCCGATGACTCGCCCGCGATCGGCGCGCAGGCCTTAGGTCGCGGCGGGAAGTGTGGCGTGAGCCGTGGGTGTGCTAGAGGGCGGGCAATTGGCATGCTTCAACCTTCATTCAAAATTGGCATGCTTCAACCTTGATTCAAAAGAGCTGGGTGCGGTGTGCAGTGTGCGATGCCGGGGAGTCGACATGTCCAAAATGGCACCGCGGCTGCATTATGTCTGCCATGCCCCAGCGACGAGGGAGAAGTGGGTATTAGCAGTGCAAAGGAAGCGTCTCCGGGGGTCGTTCGAGGCCGTTGCTAGGGCGAGGCGTGCTGCAAGTGTGGCGCGGGAATCCTGCCAAAGCCACGGGCCACGCCGCATCTGCCGACTGCAATTCGTCCTCTGTCGAACCCTCGAGCGCTCTCTCCAGCTTCCGCCGAGTGCCCTGCCACAGTGCGGCCGCGGCAGCGTTTCGTTCCTCGCTCTCCAGACAGCCTTCCTCTCTGTCGGGCCGTCACGAGGCTGCCGTGACCAAACTCACCGAGCATCTCGGGGATGCTCCGCAGAAGTCAACAGGCCTGCTGGCGCCGTTGTGAATGGCGCTGGCTGCAACTAGGCCCACCAGACGCCCCAACACGCCCGGTAGTACCGCGCGTGTGGTCCAAGTACGGGGGCCGTCGTAGCATCCGTTCTGCCCGCCAGCAGCAAGTAATGCACCGAGCAATGAGCAATAATGCAGCATCTCCACGCGCCGAACTTCGACTTGGCTCGCTGGCCGCCCCCTAACGGCGCAGGAATTGCTGGCGTGCAGTCTCGGGAGTACCCACCAGCCCTTGACGCCCTGGCAGGGGATCTTGCGGCTTTGATTTTGTGGCATTTGTGGCATTCGCGTCATGGGCAGCCACCTGGGCAGCATGTGGTGAATTGAGCTCGATCCTCCCGGGAGCCGTAGTAGCCACTGCCCCCGTTGCTGATCGCACGCCAGGATGGTAGTCTCTCGCCACAGACGCCGCGGCTTCCAGGCCATTGACTTCTTTTATTATTTTAAGAACTGCCTCCTGTGCTGCCAGTGACCCTGCCACGCTTCTCTTCGGTCGATCACTTTGCCCCCGGGGCGCCCTTCACCCTGAACCCTCTTTTCCTCTCTAGCCTGAGGCTGCGCCCGCGTCTTCCCCCATTGCCCAATCACCTCGCCGGGAACCGCTGTGTCGGGAGGCAATTGAAGCAGAGGCTTGGTGTATCTTGCCAGCATCGTCGTGATCTCTGCTCACCTCGCGCCTGTGCCTGAGCTTCTCGCCGCCGAACCCTATTTCGGGCCTCCTCCACACCGACCATTCCCTTCTCATCGAAGCTGCCGTTTACCTGTCAGTCTCGAAGCGGGACTCACAAGACGCTTCTGTCGTCTGACTGGCCGCCTTTAGATCACCCTCGACCCGTTCCTTTAGCGAGCTGTCTCTCGCCTCGTGCACAACGGTCAATCCGCTCCCGTTCTGGTCCCAGCGTCCTCTTGCGTGCCTTAACATCTCCTCCTTTCTGCGCGCTATTCTGACTTGATTGGCATACCTCAAAGCCTCACACTTCATCACTCCGAACTCCTTTCGGCTCCTCTGGGACCCGGCTTGCCACCAACCTTACTCGCCGTGATATAGATTCAGGTACGTTCGACGGCTTCAAGTCACTTTGTACATTTGAGCTTTTCTATCTGTCTACTCCAAGTCCCTTCACATTCGTTTACTCTCTAAGCTATGGGCTGACATGGCTTTCGTTTGGGTGCAACAGTGGATCGCCCTACCCGTCGTGCTCGAAGAACAGATGGGCGACCTTACCAGCGACCCTGCAGGCTTCCAGTCGTTTGAGTCTTCAAGAGCTGGCTTCTCTCAAGATGAGCCCAAGACCACCGCCATCAGCGCCGCGCACCCAGGTTCAACTGATTTCGGCAACCCCAACGCCAATGCCCCGTTTTACTCTCGGTTCAGTTCACTGCCAGCACCTCAACCGCGTCCCGATAATGCCCGCGCCCATGTTCAGCATGGCAATACTTCCTACAGCAGTGCTCCTGGACACGACATTGGCCCTGCGACCTTCAACATGGGTTCGATAGCAGGTGCGCTGCCCGACTATTCTTCAGCTCAGAACCATCCTCAGATGCCCCAAGGACCCCGTGGCCCCGCTGGAGTGTCGCCATCTGCTCTGGCATATCAAGTCCAACAACTTGCGCAGTTTCCAAATCAGTCCTCCGGCATGTATCAAGGACAAACTCCATTCGCTCATGGCTATGCTCAGAACCAGTATTCTAACTACATCCCTTCCCAAAGCGCCCACCATGGCGCCTACCAATCATTCAATCCCAACTCTACACGTTCGGCTGGACAAAACCCTCTCAATGCGCCATACGCAAATTACATGCAACCCTCCTCGCAATATCTCTACTACCCGTCACCCTACGGACTACAGGGGTCATATCCTCAACAGTACCCCGCACAAGTCCCACAACAGTCTGCATACAACAGACGTTCCAGTTTGCCCTCAGCTCAAATGCCCATGATGGCACAGAATATGAATCCGGCAGCACTGAGTGGAAGTTATCCTACTACAAGTAGATCTGATACGGGAGGAATGCCGGGTGATTATACAGGCGGCGCAGGCGTACAAGGTATGAATTCCCTATCTCAGTTCCTATTCTCTCACTAATATATGGTTCATTAGGTGCAAACAGACAAAGCGCAGAGCCGACAGCCAATTCAATTCCCCGTGGACCACCTCGAAAACCTAAACAGTCAGGGCATGCTCTGTGGGTCGGAAACCTGCCACCTGGGACGACAGTGATCGATCTGAAGGATCATTTTTCGAAGGACGCAACCAAGGACATCGAGAGTCTGTTCCTCATCTCCAAGAGTAACTGTGCCTTTGTGAATTACCGGACAGAAGCTTCTTGCGCGGATGCGATGCACAGGTTTCACGACTCACGCTTCCAAGGCGTTCGATTAGTGTGTAGACTGCGCCGTAGTTCAGCTGCTACATCAGGCGTTCCAACTGGCCCATCCGCAATGACAGGACCACGGCCACCTAGCATCTCTCCAGAAAGAACGCCTCCACTTGTCGATGGGGAACTCGAAACTGAAGAGGCTAAAGTAGAAGCCACTCCTGAGGAGGCTGAGAACACGACCCGAGTTGCTGAGAAGTTCTTCATAGTCAAGAGTCTGACGCTTCAAGATCTGGAGCTTAGCGTAAGAAATGGAATCTGGGCTACTCAATCTCATAACGAAGAGACGCTGAACAAGGCTTATGAGGTGAGAAAAAAACTCATATGTTCTATCTGCCACGAGCTTACAAAACGTATAGTCTGCCGATAACGTTTATCTTATCTTTTCAGCCAACAAATCTGGCGAGTACTTTGGATATGCCCGAATGACTTCGTCCATTCACGAAGACGCCAGTCAGATTATAAACACTGTCGCGAGGGCTGAGATTTCAGAGACGGCTGATGTCCCAAAGTCTATTCCGACACCTGCTACCGAACATGCGCCCAAGGGAAGAATCATAGACGACTCGGCGCGAGGGACCATCTTTTGGGAGGCTGTTACGTCTGACAACGAAGGCGAAGAGAGCAACGCTCCCGAAGTCGAGTCCACACCAGCTGGAACTGATTTCTTGGCCACTGCACAAACATGGGGCAAGCCGTTCAAGGTGGAATGGATATCGACAAGCAGACTCCCATTCTACCGCACTAGAGGCCTTCGCAACCCTTGGAACGCCAACCGCGAGGTTAAGATTGCTAGGGATGGCACAGAGCTCGAGACAAGCGTGGGAAAGCGCCTCGTACAGATGTTCCATCGCCTGGGACAGACCAACACTGGGCCCTCAAACATCTCAGCCATGCAGATGCCGCCGACGATGAGGCCGTTTTGAGTTATGGAAGAGCTGGGTAATGTATTTTGTCTTTCTGGGGTTCATTTTGGAACTACGTGAATTGCATTGCCAACAATGTCACTTTCAAAGCATTTCGAACTTCCCAAAAAAGAGCAGCCAGAGAGCGTTTACTTTCGACCTGCCGGGCAGGGTATTTTAATTCGTACTTTTCTCGACAGTCGACGATGAAGCAACGATGTAACGGCACTCATTATTATTGTTATGACCAATGAATGGAATTGGTATGGCTTGAAGCCGAAAGCGAGATGCCCCGAATCTATTTACTTTTTTTACTTGCTGTCACTTCAATTTGATTATTTTTGTAAATATGTTTTTGAGAGATGTATCTTTAGCCAGTCGCCACTGGGGTGGCATAGTTGCATTTGCATTCGGTTTGTATACGATCGAAAGACCTGACCTGACCTGACCACCACATATCGCCAAACAATCGCCCAGGTACGTTATGTTGTTCTAGCCAAGGAGATCGCCTCTACGCGAAAATGACCCTGACTCAGAATGGATTTTTGTAACTATCAGAACATGTCTCACTCTCTGTTCAACAAGTGGCGAAAACACGGCGTCGAAAAAGCCGTGCCACCCCGCCTCGAACACACCGAACTCGCCTAGAGACTATACAGTATGTATCCTGGGACCCTCTTTTTACAAGGGAACCCCCCGTGCCACAGAAAACTGTCGATCAGACCGGCAGCGGTCTAGATTTCTGACGTTGGGGAACCCACACCCTCCAGCCCCTTGCTGGGGTGCTTGCTCGGGTGCGTGGCGCAGCCCCCCAGTGGCGGCGACTCCGTCATGGCATTCTTCGGATGGGAATTTTTTCAGAATCCCATGATGGTCCCACAGTCCCACACCACACGCAACGATCACGGCGGTACAGCGGCACAGCGGGAGGGCCATGACTCGTGGGGTCCACGACATGCCATCGGATGGCCGGGATGGAAAAAAGGCTTCAACCTTAGCACGGGAAAGAAAAGGGTTCGGTCGTGGCAATCGCGCGCCCATCTCCACGGAGTCGGAATCTTTTACCCTTTTTTTCGTCTAATGAGTGAGGGCGAATCGGCAGAATTCCCACGACTTTAGCATGTGCCATGTTTCTCACAGTTTGTGATCTTACGTCGATTGCGTCATTCTTCTTGCGTCGGGATGAAACGCATAATTTACCTATCCTTGGCTACGTCATTCACTTGCATTACAGGTACCAGAGTAAACCTGAACCTCAATATTTTGAAACCGTTTTAAATCTTGAGCGAACTAAGTACAGCAGTAACAAACCACCACCCATTCTCAACAACCAGCGATGACAAACAACAACGACCAACGCGCAACTAAATATATCCATTCGCTTCTTTTTTCCCGTAGAAACGTAGAATGAGAGCCCGTGAGGACTCCCATCAGAACGCCTATACTCCTTTAAAACCCCGAAAACACTGGGAAGAATAGATACACAACAAGGAAAGCCCACCCACGCATCCCACTCCGTATCCAAAATTAGATCACCTCTACAAACCCGAAACAACGGAATATAATCTAGAACGATAACCCGTGTGATTTTCCCTAGTCCGAACCTAATGAGATGGGCAAGATTAAGAGGTCAGTCGGAAGCATCATCGTCGTTTCACTATCTTACTACTTCGAAAGATGCGTTCGCTACATCTAATGCGTGACGCATCATGATTCATCAGAAGATCCACGACACTCTTCGTAGCCTCGCTTGACGTCTGGTGCTTTAGCTACAGGTTCCTTTGCTACTTACTCGTCAGCGTCAAATTCTTCTTGGTTGGCAAGCTTCGTTGTGCCTTCTTTACGTATGGGAATTTTGATCCCCTGTTCCGCAAAGCACTTGCTCAGGCTCGTACTCTCGATGACGCCAGGGAATTTCTTTGCTGAAAATACTTGGAATTTGTCGGAGAAGCACGTTGCCAGGACAGGTGCTCTGCCAGTGTTCAAGCTGTGACCAGGCTGGCCGCTACCAACATCCACAAAATTCATCTTGAGACTGGATTGCCACGTTAGCTGATTGTATGGCTTTGACGACGGCGACTACAAGGAAAGCAAACATACCGGAAATTTCCCTCGGTGCGGACCGAGAGATCCTGAAGCACGAACCAGAAGCCTGGCTTCTGGTTCGTGTCGTGCAGGCGAAAGGCATTGACAGACAGACTGCCAATGAGATTCCGGGTGAACATGCCAGTGGCAGTCGCGGGCGGAGGCTGTACTGCCGCCATGCTCATTGGAATAGCATTATAGCCCGGCATGTTGTTGGCTGGGGGATATTGATAGCCGTTCGCAGGTGCAGTGGGCGGCGCATAGCCATAGCCCTGCATTGGGGGAGGAGCGCCGTACTGAACGGCTTGTGACTGCGCGGGCTGCTGCATGTTGTTATACGGGTGGCTGTATGCGGGCACCATGTATATATGAGTGGGAGCTGGGCGTTCTGGTGGCGGCGGGTAAGATGTCGTGGTAGAGTTGGAGATGGATACGCTTGGGGCACCGCTGGAATGGCGCACCAGGTTGACCTCCTGAGTACCCTCGGCGTCCCAAAGGTCAACGGTGAGGACGAAGAAGGTGCTTTCGACTTCACTGGATACGCGCGGTGATTAGAAGGAAACATAGGTGACGACAAGGAGGACCTACGTACTCGAAAGGTATCTCCAGGCCGGTCTTCGCATCCGTCACGATGAGCCGGATGCAGGGCGGTGGGGTGATGGGGCGGCGGTCCTGCGGAGGGCCATTAGTCTCAGTAATTGGCGTAGTAGGCATTTATAGTAGTGGGAAGTCTCATACCTTGTCGCCAAAGCCGCACATGCGAGCGCGGACGGGTTCCTGTTCGACTTTCAAGCTGCGCAGATGTGAGCATAAACAGGTACACTGAAACTGGTGGGCGGGATGCTTACGAATAGGTGCGGCCATTCTTAGTGCCGCAGTAGGGCCTCGTAGTGGTACTGTGGGCGGCTTGGTTGGCGGCCATGGGGACCATGCTCAAGCTGGCTTGGGACGGAGGTCCATCGGCGCCTGTGGGCGCAGGAATGGGATATTGGGCGCCATGCCCGTTCTGGCGGCTATACATGCTGTCGATCACGAGAGCGTCTGGCGCGAGATATTTTGGGGGGTGGAGTTGAAGGTGGAAGAGGTCGAGATGGGAGAAGAAGAGACCAGAGAAATTGGCAGCAGCAGGATTTATGCGCGGAAGTTGTAAAAGCTTGGAGGCGCTGTGGGGGGTACCGCAGCAGGAACCGTGGAAAGCTTATTCTAGGCCTAGTCGCATGCCCTCAGAGAGCGAGTCTCATACGTTGCACAAGCACTGTGCGGCCGGGTGTGCTGCGGGGGCGGACCACGGGACGCGCTGGACGTCGCAACGGGCCGTGGGAGAGGCGCTTGACCGGCGTGCCGAAGACTGGACGCGAGCAGCGGGATGCGCAAGGCGGGCGATGCGGGCGTGAGGGCGTAGAGCTCGAGGGGCGCGGTGGTGTTTGATGTTCGACGTCCGATATTCAGACGGGAGGGGAGCACGGCGAGATTCGGTGCAGGTGGGAGCTCTCTAGCGTGGCTGCTTTCGCGGGAGCGCTAGCGGTTTGTGGGGACTCGGCGGGCGAGCAGCGACGCTCAAGCTACTGCACGTCACCCATCCGTGCTCGTCGAGAGGACGACGTCGACGATGCGTGCGACCGAGACGTCAGCTTTTGAATGGGACATGCATCGCTGCGCAGCGTTGCCGCCTGTCTCATCCTCCTCGGCCCGTCCCGTCGAGCAGAGTCGGGCACCACCGCGCTCCAAGCTCCCCGTCTCGGCAGCCCGCACCGGCCCGCTGCCGTCATCACGTGCTCTTTGGATCGGGAGTGAAAGGCGGCCTGACAAGCCTCGGACGCCTAGCACGGGAGATGTGCATTGCGGCGTGCTGAAACGCTTCCTGGGTGCCCAATCGTCCGCCCTTGCTGCTCCCAGTCCGTGGCCTCGGATGAACCCGTCTCGTGCAGCCCCACGGTTGCCCCCATCCTCCGCTGCGCCGTCACCACGTCATCTTGCTGCCCTTGGTCTCTCTAGCTGTCTAATTCGTAGTGTGCTTGGTATCTTAGTGTGCTGGGTCTTAGTATCTTGGTATTCCGTATCTTGGTGTAGTTCGTATCCAGTATCCAGTATCCTGGTGGGTTCGGTAGTGTAGTCTGTTTAGTATCTTTGCATTCATTATGCTGGTGTGCTTAGGCTAGTGTTTTAGTGTTTAGATTCTCAGTGTTTAGTATGTTAGTGTGTTTAGTATCTCAAAGCTTAATATGTCAATGTTCAGTACATTAAGTGCTCATTATTTCAGACATTCATAGTCGTTTGCTGCCGGCTTCTATTCGTCTGTAAGAGTGCAGTACATACGGCTGCTGACAAGGAGCATCCCAAACGCCATGCTTAGAAGTGATAGTACTCGCTAATCAATATTGGTCGTCCTGGCTGTCTACTGCTTCACTGCTAGCGTCCGCACCCTGCGTCATGCTAGGCAACGTGTGCTTTCTACTCCCCTACACCTCAGCCAAAGTGGAACAGAGTCTGCTTCTTGTTCTTGTTGCCCTTCTTCTTCTGGCCATTTCCACCCGCCACATCCTCTTCCGAAGCCCTGTCAGGAGGAGTCTGCCCACCACTGGCAGACCCTGTTCCTGCGCCCCACGCATTGCCGGTAGCATTGCCATTCTCCCTTCGCACAGCGCTGCCGCCCCCATACCCTGGCGAGAAGAGTGTACTCCTCGGCTTTACTGCTGCTGGGAGAGCTGGAAAAGCTTCGCTAGCCCGTGCTGTCACATTGCTACTACTGGGAACCTGAGAAACCGTCCGAGTTGGAGCAGGCGACGGCCGGTTCGAGCCAGACGTCGCCCATGGCGTAGTCCCTGGTCTGGAAGCCGCACCTCGCGACCCCGACGCTGCACTAGACGATAGTGCGGGGAACACTGGGCTGTTCGAAGATCCCCAGCTCCCTTGCCTGCTGAGCGCCGACTGGGACGACTGAGCTGTCGAAGTCTTCAGCTTCAGCACTCGCGATCCGCCATGTCCAGTGGACCCGCTCCGTAGAGACTGAACTGCTCCACCGGGAAGTGACGGGTAGTCTTCGTTGATGGCTTTCCAGTCTGACCATGCTCGAAGAAGATCGTCCTTCTTGGTCCCGACCTCGAAGATGTCTGCAAGCTCCTTGATAAGTTTTCCAAGATCAGCCGACGACGCGTCGAACAAGATGAAGAAGGCTTCAATCAGCTCCGTCGCCGTTATTGACGATGTGCGGAAAGAGGATACTTTAGTCCTGAACTGCCCCATCTTGGAGGCTTCGTTGTTCAGCATGTTGCTTGCTCGTTCCGTGACAGCGCTGTGTCGTTGTCTTCGCGCTTGATCTTGAGGCGATAGCGCCGTCTCTTGGGGAGGCGAGCCACTCACGGGAGTCCGTGTATTTGAGCCAAGTTGGAGACCGCCAACGGAGGCAGCAAGTGTGTTAGTATTCGTAACCGGTCGCGGTGCAGTGACCGTAGATGGCTCCTGCGTCCCTGGTGGCGCCCTGGCGGCGAATGCATCGGAAGAAGTCAGCTGTCCTCCAAAACTTCGACCCGAAAATGATTGTGCGTTCTGAATAGCCATCTGGCGTTGGTACGCAAGTTCGTCTCTTCGGAGGGGCTGTGCAGACGACGCAGGTAATGCCTCTGCATTCGGATCACGGCCCCTTCCTCTCCCTCTGCCTTCACGCCTACCACCTCTCTCCGGCTCATGCGGGGCTCGAAGCTGGAAACCTGACATATCCACTCTCCTTGCATCCCGCCGTGCATCCTTGGATAGTCCCTCCGGGTGGTCTTGGAGCTGATGTGCTTTCAGGTCCAGCTGCGAGTCGAACACAACGAACTTTTTCTCCAGGCATTCACTGTCCGGACAGAGAAAGTGGTTCTTGCGAAAATGGACCTCCAGTGAATTGTAGTCGACGTAGTATTGTGGCTTGCGTCCATTACTCTGTCTGTCACAGATGTGACATCGTTCGTGCTTATCTCTACAATGAGTATACAGCTCGTCATCCCCGTAAAAGCGCTGGCGGCAGAAACCGCACTCTGGATGCCCCTTGAACCCACTCTGATCGACTGCGCCAGGGTTGTCATCGCCGAACTTTTGATGGGTTTTGAGTTGACTGGGTGTGAACAATTCATGCTCATGAGTAAAGACCTTCTTGTGTCTTGTGCAAAGATCACTGTAGAGGTTAGAAGTTATAGGGGAACATGAAAACGGTCGACTTACCACATGGCCTTCTGGTGTATGGTTCTGACGTGACGGTGAAGGTCGGGCCAGCCCAAACATGCTACATCGCAGCTGGGGTCGGGACAGTTGTACCGAAGCAACAGCACAGTGTCCTCATAGATTTCGACATTCTCGTAACGAATTCCAAGATTGTCATCAGAGCTTGATATGTCGGCAGCTGCAAAGTCCTCATATCTCTTTGTAGCGTCGTCGGTGAATATCACAAAATCGCCCTCCGTCTAGAATTTCGCCATATCAGAATAAGACCACTGAGGGGAATACTCAGGAATATGCTTACCCTGCAGTGTGCGCAGTCTTTCGTCTTGTACAACGCTCTAAGCCGGAGGGAACAGATATGGCAGGTACGGTGGTTGCATGGTGTGAGGGCGGTATGGACTACAGGAGAAGCGCAAATCCAGCATTCTTCAACTTCTGAGTCGCCTGCTTCCCCGCCATCCTGGGTGAGGTTTTGCTCGCCGTTGCTGGGGCGAGGGACTGATCTGTTCAAGTCTGGGAGAGGTGGCGGAGGCACAACCGGAGGTGGTTTATCTACATGATCCTCCGATGGCCGTTCCCCTTGGCCACGCCCTCGTCCTCGCCCATTGCGTCCTCGGCGTCCACCCCGCCCTCGGTCGTTGTTGGCAGCGTGTGTGAACCCTTGATCGGACGTGCCGCCTCTTGGACCGCCTCTTGGACCGCCTCCTCTTCCCCGTGGGTTTCTAGGTGTTGTATTGGTATCTCCAGGCGCTGTCGTAGCGGTAGAAGTGTCGGTGGTAGATGCCATGGAGGCGACAATTTGCAGATAGCGGGGAGGAGATCGCAAGCTGGATCGCGGGGCGATCTGACGGCCAGGCACAGATGTTGAGTAGTGAAAGGGCCTAAAGTAGCTTCTAGTACAGGAACTCGTATGGCTGAGGTTGTTGAGAGGAGGGTCTGAATTTGGGGAGTGTCGTGGTAATACTTGTGGTCGTGCGTATTCAAAGATCGGCGCAGGCAAGGCCGACGAAAATAGAGGGATAGGTACAAGTTAGCGTGTACCTCTCTGACAAACGTACTTCCAGCAAATTCTTGGTTTGCCCGCACAAACAGCTCGACGCCAGAATAAATAGTAAGCTCGGATCCCTTGTTAATTGGCTCTTCGATATCCGTGAGTCACTGACTACTGATTTGGAAGTCAAGTCATTGCCAGCCACCTGAGGCGCAGTACGCGAGATGCAGGGGGCTCGTTGGACTCATCAATACACGAATCAATATGGATTGTAGCGTCGCAGACAGTCACCAAAGAAACAAGGTTGAGTAAATCACTAAGCAGGTGTAGTTTTTAGCTGATTGAAGGTAGCACACTGGCATATATAATACATTTCTGACGCTCGTGCTCCATGAACCTCTTGATCGAGGAAAGTCTCGCAGTATTCCATATAGCTGGCCCATCTCCTAGGTAGATGATAGAGTGCTAAAGCTCCCGCAAGCACTGGTCCTCTTCGTCGAACTCGTCTCCGTACCAATTCCTCATAAGTTCGCCCATTGCGTTTTTATCGCCACCAGTCTGCGCCTTGAACCAGCCTTCCATGCTCTGAATCTGATCCGTCCATTTTTCTGCTTCCTGCTTGTACTGTTCTGTTGCTTGTCTCTTGTTATCGACCTCTGCCGGGTCGCTGTCACTGTAACCAGCCAGCTCTTGCCGAAGCCCGTCGAGTGCCCTCAGCAGTTCCGCATGTCGAGACGTGAGAGACTTCCGATCCTGACCTTCTGATCGTTAGAGATACTGTAGTTTGGCAACAACAACCGATGCCTTACCTGGGCCTAAAAGCATGTCCTCGTCCTCAGCCCGGGCGGCACCAGCCTCATCAACTTTCAGCTGCAGTTCCGAGACCATGGCAACAGCTTTGGCGCGCTCCTCTTGAGCTTTGGCGAGTACGCTCTCCTTTGTTCTCTTCTCCTCGCTCGGAAAGCTCCAGTACCAGTTCCCGCTGCCAATCTTCTCCACCCGAATCTTGGAGTCATCTGAGAGGGCTTGGAGGTAGTCTTTGACCTGCATGCCATTGATGGACGCAACTGAGGGGAGTGCCTTCTCGAGGTCTTTGATGCTGTGGGCGACGCCAGACCTCTGGAACCAGGCGAGTATGAGGGCTTGCTTTGCCGCTGGAGGGCTGGCTTTTGGGGCCTGCTTTTAGTATCAGCGGTACTGTACATGACACGCAGGGTATTGGGTAGGTAACCGTCTTACCATAGCGATCCTAGTTCGAGAGCTGCTGGAGGGTGTGGGTGATGGAACGTTGATTTAGGCTTCATCACGGGCCGGAGCCGACAAGAAATCTCCCCCAAAGTCGGCAAACCACAGCAACGCGTCGATAGAACGTAAAGACTGATGGACTAACCTAGATGCAGTTGCACCCATGACAGCATCGTGATTATTCTGCGACAACGTGCTTGATTCCCTGTTGACCCAACTCAAACCGGGCACTGCGTTGATGAAGCGGAGCTATCGAGTGGGAAACCCCCAGCATACGATATCTCTACCTACACGAAATATGTAGGCGACTAGGCTTCGTTCATCTGTCATCTATAGCTCTCGTGTGATGAACCAAACGTGACCTGCCTCTTTGTGAGACTTTGATAAATATCTTCCAGGGCCTCCCTTTTGCGCTTGGTGCTCTGTTTACCCTCGGCATCTGCATTTTCCATGTTCTCCTGTTCTTCCTCATCTGCAAGGGCATCTTCTGAAGTCCTGGGCTTCCATGTTCCGATCGAGCCGTCTGAGTGGGCGGAGTAGAACTCAATGTGATGGTGCCGCCATACTAATCCCGTGACTCTGTTTCTAGGGTTTCGCTGTCCTGGAGCAGGGTTTGTGGTACTACTAGTTGGCTGGCGAGCCGGGCGCTTCAATTTCTTTATCAAAGTGCCTTCAAACAGCTCATACATCAGTATGTCTAATTCGTTAGGGTATAGCAAGACGTCTTTTGTAGACGAGACCAGGTTGCTCGGGGCCAGTAATGGTGTCACAGATGAGAGATGCGAGTTCCTGATCAAGGGACCGAAACTTGCAAGTGTGTTCGCGCCTGTCCATGTGTCCCACACCCGAATTCTCTCATCGTGTCCAGTAGTGACTAGGTGTTGACCGTCTTCTGTCCATGCTATCCCATTCACAATGCCGCTGTGGGCTTTGCCATGGTCTCTATGGCGTGCACCACCTCCGAAGCCATCGTGACCCAAAATGCCGACAGAGTCCTCCATGTCTAAAGCGCCTATTTCACCAACGCTACGCCGGATATCCCAGAAACGTACAGTTCCATCTGCACTGCCGCTCGCTAGGATATGTTCATGAACAGGACTCCAGGCCACCGAGAGAACTGCTCCATTGTGACCGGCTAATGAGTGGGTACTAGCTCCCGAGCGAAGGTCGACAAGGCGGACAGCCGGATGCTGGGTGGCGCATGCAACAAGGAGATGTGAGGCGATCGGCGAGAGCGCAATTGTGTATACGACAGAGTCGAGGTCGAAAGACGCAGAAGGCTCTAGGGTCTCGGAAGAATATATCTTGACGGTGTGATCGTAAGAGGATGAGAGGAAGGCGAGGGAGTCGAACGGATAAAAGCAGAGCTGGGTGATACCAAACTTGTGCTGTTGGGATGTTCTGAGACATTAGCAATGCATCGGATTAGGTAGATAGAGGGAGTAACCTGTCCACGGACCCAATCGGCGCATACGCCAACTCAGTCCCATCTGAACTGTTTTCGAGGTCCCAGATGGCTATGGATGAGTCTGCACCACCGGAGAGAAGACTGGACGAGGTGTTAGGACACCGAGTCAACGCAAACTCAATTCTGTCTTACTATCGGCCTTCGAATTTATCAATGGTAATAGCATTCACGCCTGCGACATGCGCGTATTCCGGCTCGCCAGTAGCATGACTATACGCCTCGCTACCTAGGCTGGTTTGCGGTGCTTGGGCGTAGAAGGCAACATTGCTTGGGTGGAGCGCATGGAGCAGCTGTGTGCATTGTGCGCGTTCGAAAGCAACCGCGCTATCGATTCCGAGGGAGCGGGTGAGAAGGTAGGCGTTCATGCGTAATCACATTGAAGGAGTACGCTGGGAAAGAACGGTTCCGCTGTGAGTGACGATGCCGTAGCTTACAGGCTTGGCATATCAGATTAAGTCATGATCACGATGCAGTCTGAGCGGCGACAGCCTTGTAAACTTAAATCGTACCTGCATGTCCTATCATCTTTCACCCGCCAACCAACATCCGAAATCAATCTGTTGACTCGCTGGGCCACCTCAGACACTGGTGAAGCGAAGTTCTGAATTGCGCGTGCGGCAGCTGTTCCGCAACTTCACAGCTATGAAGCGACAACGCTCCGCATCTGATCTGGTAGATGGTCGACGTGAATCAAGAATTGGGATGCGTAAGCGGCGGGCGACGCTGTATGATGCTGTGACTGGTTAGTATTCCACAGTCTTGAGCTATGGGCACATTGCTCACAATATCTCCAGGGCGAGTCACTGACGCGGGCTTCACGGTAGACAAGGCTACAAGAAGAAAGCACAGAGACACTAAGCAAGCTTATGCGCCTTTGCGGCCAGATGAGGTTCTCTACAAGGGTTCAAACGCGCCCGACAGGTTCGCAGAGACCGACCAGTACTTCGCCCATAGAAATCTTCCTTCGCAGCTTGCCTTGCCAGATTCTGACCTACTAGCGTCAATTCACGCATACGTCTCCCAGTACTGCGCAGCAATGCCCAGGGACGATCGTGAGAAGGCCTGGAAATCCATGGACGAAAGTGCACTACTTGCTATGGGTGTGCTTATTGAAGAAGCGGTGCGTGAGTCTATTGGAAAGACTGGCGATCTGGTGTTTGTTGAAGGCGAAATCAGCGATGGCCCCTCGGTCAGCGAGAGCGGAGTTATGGATGGTCCTGGCCACGACAAGAGCGACCCCGAAGTTTGAAGTATTTGACTCTCATGATCCAACGTGGGCTTATCACGATATTGTGGATGGAACCCGGTCGATACCGCGTCTTCTATCACGGTTCTTGTAGCATTTTTCGGATTAGAAACACCTGAAGCACGCTGGAGAAGACCACTACTATAATCCGAGACGCTTGTTAGCAGTGCCCCGACAAGGATCGCTGGGATTCAAACTACCAGGAATAAAGCCCGCTCCTTTTTCTAGACCATCTACTCTGCCAGACTCGCCCAGGCCAAGATCCAAATTTACGGAAATCGACATTGCAGTAGGTATTCCAGAGGAATCCCACCTACAACTTCGTGTCACCAGGTTCACTCGTGGGCTACACCGTGGGGATATTGCTATACGACACTCGCGCGAAAGAGATGTCTTTTGTATGGGTTAGCAGTTGATCCGGCACTGCTCATCAACACGTACATAAACCCGGCCGCGTTGTACCATAGTCAGCAGAGATACTACATGCTTTATGTAAGTACATTTGAGCGAATGGCCTCGAAACTCCTCTGCTAACGTGTAGTACAGTTCTGGGCTTGCTTTCGAATTCGCTAGAGAACACTGAAATGGTGTAGCCGTCAACGCCGGGCGAAACAGATATATAAAACAGCGTTAAAGTCTCCAGATGTGCACATTTCCAAGTTCAAGATTTGAAGTTTAAGTTTTTGAGTGTTGAAGCGTGAAAGTGTGCAGATACTCAAGGATGGTTTGATGTGTGGTGATCTATGAACCTATGGAAAATTACAAGGAACGAGGATATGAGTGTATGTTCAAGTCACGAGGTACGCAGCTTTGTCCGATTCCCCGTGAGAGATTGAGCTAAGGTGTTCGGCGCTCGGTTCGGTTACCGGAAGTGGAAACCTTATATTAACGGAGTGAACTCCATGCTTTTTCAAACAAAATCTGGCGACGATTTCGCGCCTTTATTGATAAGGAATAAATCTCTAGTAATGTAGTTTTGTGGCGTGTTAGGCGTCTC
The DNA here is from genome assembly GCA_010093605.1 of Lophium mytilinum. NCBI lineage: Eukaryota > Fungi > Ascomycota > Dothideomycetes > Mytilinidiales > Mytilinidiaceae > Lophium > Lophium mytilinum. Next base: position 2,187,072 of record MU004184.1, on the reverse strand, counting down.
GGCCGTGGGAAAAGGTAAGGTACGCCGTGGATTCAGTCAGTTATTGGTCGCACTGACAGGAGTGGCAGCAGCCGTGCAAGGCAAGCGGTGTTAGCTAGGATTTGTGTATATGATATAAAAACGAAAGTTCGAGCTATGAGATTCAATTATCCATTGATACAAGATAAACCCACGCCTGATCCTATTGTTAGAGCGCAGGTTTACCACATAGACTTTCCCTAGCATTTCGTGATGAAACTTCGCGACCACTGGGACACATGAATGTCACCAGCAACGCCCTCATCAACTGACGTACGCACGTCGGTCTCAGTTCACCTCGCCCTGCAGCAGCGAGATGCACATGCAGAGCGCCGTGTATTCCTAACCAAGACCTTGAAATCGAACCCAATACTCGGTTGCTCACAGAGCTGGGATCCCCTTCCTGTTGAGCCACTGTTGGTTTTCTAGCCTCGTGCAGTGCTACCGTGCTAGCTACATTCAGTGTGGGGACTGATCCCACGACGACCACATACGAACGCTGGTCTTAGGCTGCAGGAAAGGTGGCTTGGACCAGGCGGTCATGCGGCTGTTTGGAGCGACTGTGGAGGCACTGGACCCAGTTGGGGCTGCGCGGTGCGACGGACGCTGCAGATAAATGCTCGCGAGGCGGGAACTTCAAGTTCGGAAGCGGGATGACGAAGGAGAGCTGCTGATGGTAATGCTGTTGGTGTTTTCAATGAGGGTGCGGTGCTGCTTGAGAAAATTAGGGAGCTTAGTACACAAGGGAATGTCTGCTGCACTGAGGATGATGGGTGAGATTGGTCTCAGGTCGAAATTTCGACGTGGACTTATTATTGGTGAAGAGGTAGTAATAAAGTGATTGAATGAGAGCGCTGAGAAACAACGACACCTCAGTACAGATCTTGCAAGCTATGCAAAAGTACGAATACTCCAAGAAAACACACTGAGTTCTCAACTATGAGATATGGTAGCATCAACAGTCAATTTGCCGGATTAAAGAGGAAATCCACGGGATACCCAATAAGTGAATAGACGAACGACGCAAGAGGACACAGGGAGAAGTGAGCTGAGATGGAAATTGAGAGAAAGCAAAACTTGGGTATCCCTTAGATAAAGAAAGACCCCAACGCAGAGAACAACGCCAGAAGCCGCGAGGCCCAATATCTCAAATCTCCGCTATCAAATGTTTTGTGCCGCGAGGCTTCCGCTCTTAGATATTTAGATAATGATGTTCGGGTCCGCGAGGACCAGTAGGAGTTCTTCGTAAAATCGTGAAGTGTGCGCAGAAGGAACACGCGTGGTGGTATGGTTTACAATTATATCCGGCGTTCGAGATGTTCGACGCGTGCTCGGAAGCCCTTCACAATCTCTCCGATGCGGCGCACCTTGTCGAACTCAACCTGGAGCTCGTCGATTTGCCGCAGGATCTCCCGGAAGCGGGCGATTTCAAGGTCGGCGGCCTGGATTGCATTTCCCGCGCGGTCGTATTGGGTCTGGGTTGCGGTTTGTGTTTGGGCGGTCAGCTAGCAACCAATGTTAGCAGCGTTCAGCAAGAAGGCCGAGAGGGGCAGGACGAGGCGGCGCGCATGAATGGGCCGCAGAACTCGGGCGCTCACCGACTGATATCGCTGTTGGATGGAATACATCAAGCGGTCGAAGTGCGAGCTCAGGGCCTGCAAGCTGCTCGGGTCCAGCAGCAAGCGGCCCTGGCTGGAAGCATTGGAGGCGGCGCGCGAGGACGAGTTGCCGGCCTGGGAAAGGGCAATCGCCTGGTGCTGGCGGAGCAGCTGGATCTCGCCCTGGGTGAGGCCCAGCTGGGTGTCTGGGATGGAGTTGGCGGGAGAGGCCATGGAGCGTGCTGGCTGCGGCGGCCATCACCATGTCATTGTCGGTCCCGGGACTCGCTGCTCATGGCGACGGCCAAGTGAAGGCCGGAGGGAGCGCCGTGTGTCTCTCTGTAGTTGTCGGCGGTGACGATTGTGAAGGTGATAGAGAGGGGTGGTTAAGTAGCACAGAGCGAGGTTTGCGGAGCTGGCGGCCGAGCATGAGCGTCTCCCTCTTTTGCATCACCCACAGCAACATCGCCAACACGCCGCCCAGAGCGGCGACGAGACGTGCTGCATCTCCCGGATAGAGAGTCTTCTGCAGCCCTACGTCTGTTTTGTCGCGCCTGCAGCATCGCCTTGCGACCCGGTGCGACCGCCAGGCACCGTGCATTCACCACTCGCAGCGCCGGCAATAGGGGGACGACGCCCAGGTACTGTCGGCTACGCGGGTCCCTTGCCCTGTAAACGGCTCGTCATATGCGTTGCTCTTCAGCTCGTGCGACCTTAGAGCCGCCCTTTCTTGGAGCGGAGTCGTCCCTCCGCCCGCCGTCCTCATCTCCCGCCAGGCATATGGGTAAAGCCTGCTGCACTGACGCCGCTGTGCCTTCATTGGACGACAGCAGCAAGCAAACCAACAAGATGCCGCGGGCTCGTGGATCGCTGCAGAGGCCTGTCGTGGCCATCAATCCCGACTTCTTCCACCAACGGGGAACTCACAGACAGGCGAGAGCTTGAGCTAAACCCGGGATCGTGACTCTTGGTGCTGCGGAGGCAACCAGGCCGAGTACCCCTGAGAGATCGTATAGTCGAGCATCGTCATCTGGCAGCATGCAGGTAGTCCTACCATTTGGTGATAGCTCATTGCGTCTGTTCACGCGAACCCGTAGGTAGACTAGAACGAATTGACCCAGTCCATGATCGATATAGTAATGCTTCCATCGCACTTTCCTTAAAGCTTTTCTGTTGCTCATTGTGCTCGTGGTGAGGTCTTTCATCTTCTCCAATTTCCTATCAGTCGCGTCAATATGAAGCTCTTTTCATCAATTGCGATCCTCGCTACCACCGTCTCCGGGACCATCCTCCAGAACGGTCAAGTTCGCGAGGTTGTCTTCCCAGACACCTCGATTGCTTCCGTAGCTCACGACCTCTCTTGGAGGACTTATGCACCTAGTGCGAAAGAGCTGTCATACAAAGGACGTTGGGATAGCAAGCACATCTCCTGTGAGTGAGGCACCGCTCGGTAGGAGCAATACTGATCAGTGGCATCGAAGGGTGGTCGTAAGCTTCATGGCAGTCAACAAACCAGTGACAAGACTAACCCAACCCTCAGAGCCCCAGGGCTCAAGTTCGGATTTACTGGCGACAAGGTCTTCCACCATACCTCACGCGTTCCTTTTCCCCAGCTCTGACAGTAGGGTAGGTTGCTATCAGTTTCGGGAACTACACCTCTCCCAGCGTTCTCATAGCATACAGACTTGGTGGGCAGGATTGGGTAAGGGCCGTATCTGAGAAGCACGACCCATGGAATTGACAACATCACAGCTATTCACAAACGTCACAGCCAACTCCACCCATCAGCTCATCTCAAGCAGCACCACCGGCCTCAATCTCACTACTCAAGCGCAGCTCCCACAAACGCTAGAGCTCCGCGTTACCAATTGGGCATACGGTGTGCAAATCGCCGGCGTGCACGTCAGCTCAACAGGCGAGCTCTTCAAACTGAAAGACTTTCACAAAACGCTCGAGATAATCGGCGACTCGCTCAGCGCCGGCCAGTACGCAACATACGAGGGTATTTCCTCTTACAGCTGGGGCCTCGCAGCTGGCTTCGGCAACGTCGAGTTTCACATCACGGCCTATCCGGGCATCTGTCTAGTTGACACAAACTGCTGGGGCAATCCGCGTGGGCAAACATATCAGTGGTACCACACACCCGATACATCGGGACGTGCCCTAGAGATCTACGGCGACGAACCGGAGGTCTGGGATTTCAAGGAGCACCCCGCGGCTGATATAGTGGTCATCAATCTTGGAACGAATGACAACAATACCCACAACAACGTCACCAATGACCGATATCTTCATAGCTACATCGAGTTCGTTGCCGGGGTGCATAGAGTTTATCCGCATGCAGATATCGTGCTCGTGAGCTTGTGGAATGGATTCAATGCTGTGGGAAACAGCTATGCGCAAGGGGGTGCATTCATCGACGAGATTGAGATGGTGTATAATCACTACAAGCATACCGGATTTGTGCACTACTTCAATACGACAGGAATCTTACAACACAACGATATTGTAGGTGGTCCTAGTCGCCTTTTTTTCCGAATATTTTCCTTCGGCGAACTAATCAAAACAGGCACCGCAATATCACCCCACCGATGTTGGGCACGTCAAAGTTGCGAGCCATCTGATGCAGTACATCCATCTAAAGTTCGGATGGGAACTAGGAGCTACTGGTCCCGAGGTCCAACATGGTAAGATCTGACAGATCATTGATTCAATATCGACTTGGCTGACCTTACGTGCTTTTTAGACACGCTGTACTGGAACAATCGTAAGTGTATGGCTTGATCTCGGACGACTGATTCTGACATGTGCCGCAGAACAAAATTATTAGGTATAGTGTTGAGTCGAGATTTTCCAAGGGCTCGAAATGGAGAAGATCTCTCAAAAGGCAATAAAGGTGGTAGGTCTGGATTCGTTCAGTCTACATGTTGAAGTCCTGTCTCAAGGGCCGTAACCGTCCATGTCAGTTCGAGTCCTTGTGCTCATACATCGACGAATGTATATACGAACCTCTTAACACAATTTCTACTTCGTGATGAGCAACTTAAGAAGAGTGGACTGAGAGCTACCAATAACACTATGCCGAAAAAATTATCATTCGCGAGACAATGGAAAAATACGTTGAAGCTGTTTAAATGACGTGATTCATATGTATCTATCGTACGGGCCGAACCCCATGCTCTCGTCCCCAGCTGGCAGAGAACGAATTCAAACTACCGCACACTGTTTTTGCCCGCTTCGGATCGAAAATCCACTGTGATTAATTATGCGATCACGCAATGTTTACATTCCCGTGCCCACTAGCAGTCCAAACGGTTCACATTGTCATCGCCTGCTCTTAGTACGAACTCTACAGCGGCTAAACCCAAGCGTCGTTCTTGAACATGCGTCTGCTTGGACCTAAGTATAAGCTAGTTTAGTAGGTTTTATGCCATAGCAAAGTGATCATTATAGTGCTCCACACAGTAGGCTTAGCGGGATCTTCCCGATCTTATCTCCACGTGATGTCTTCGAACACCGCCAATGTCGTGGCGAATCGAGGCACCTCCGAAGCCTCAATCCCATCGCCATGGCGAGCATCCGACAACCTGCTATCCGACATCTTTTCCGACCTCTTATAAACCCCCGTATCTGCCAGCGGCGATGGGCGCAAGTCCACGATGTGCGCTTTCTAGCTACCCATGGCACACAGGAACGTGTCATAGCGAAGTACCGTGAGAAGCTTGACCGCAAAGCGAAAGAGTAAGCTTCAATGGCGTGGGCAACTGGAGCACCCAAGTTATACATACAAAGTCTGACGATTGGTCAACAGGGAAGGTCTGAGCGATATCTCTGAGCTCAAACAAGCATACAAGGACAAAATCGAAGACCTACGAAAGCAAGCCGCAGTCCCTGGCGCCACTGCTCCTCTTGACACCGACGCCTCTTCGACAAGCACAGGCTCGCCATTCCCTTCTCCGCCCCCTCTTCCATCTTCTCCAGTACCCAAAACACAGTCTTCCACACCTCCCGGCCTCAAAACCCTCTCCTCCTTCATCGATGTCCCAAAAACACTCGAGCTCCCGCCAAAAGAGATAGAAACCATCTGGCGCCTACGGCATGCCTCGAAACCCAACTCTCTAAGCTTTAACCTACCACAGCACACATGGCGCATCATTGCGCAAACAGCAAATAAACATCCACAGTTTATCCTTCCACTACCTCGGGAGGGACAGGGTGCCGAGATACACTTCCTTCAGTGGGCGCAACCGGCGCCACATACTACAACTGTGCTATTCACGCATTTGGCGGAGTACAAGCTGCGCGGCGAATATAGCACCCCGCATACAACAGTGTCATTCCATCAGGAGCTTGTTGAGCCAAAAGGTCTGATCTTGGGGCAAGGAAGCGTGCTACCGGGCCGTGGTGTCACGGTAGATGAGGCCAAATGGCTTCTCATGTGTTTGCAGAAGTTCTACGGTATGCAGGCTAAGGAAAGTACGGAACGGAAGAAGCTTCTGGAGCAGTTCAGCAGTGGAGATGGCAATTTCAAGGTGGAAACCTTGTTAGAAGAGGCAGAGAAGATTGTATAGCACGGTCGAACTATGTATAGCATCGTCATATCAAAACCTCGAGTACTGATAGACTCGATGCATCGTTTCAAGGTGAGGGCTTGTTATGAATCGAATTGACAAGGCAAGCGTGGTGTGTAGATCCACTTACATCTGTATCACAAGGGGATTCGTTTCAATTACAATGAATGCGGTCCGCAGCGCTATATGTTAATGACGTTTGTTTACGGGTCCGTACTTAAGTAATCCGTAATCTGCAGGATTTAATCCCTCTAAAAGACAGCCACTTTGATTACTAAAATAGGCAACTAGCAGCATTCTGCCAAGATTCCTAAGATAAGCGATGCTCGATTAGCTCTAGAGTGGGGAGCGGCGGGGACAACGAGTTCCAAGGTTGACTTGTGGACCCCGAGCCCAAGGATCGCCGTCATTACAAAATGACTGGCGCAGACGTTGAGCCGTGCCTGGACGACTGACGGGTTCCACGGTTCTTCTTATTTACCCTTGGACCCTCCCATCCGGACTTTGTTGTTGTCATTCACTCTTGAACCTCATTCGTCGGTTATTGGTCACTTGGTCTACCGGCTGCTTTCAAATTTGCCTTGCCTACCAGTCTACGACATAAAGCGTTCTGCATGCCTGATTGATCCTCTACTTTCTTCCTTTCCAAAAGAGCAATTACCCGTCTTTAGGGGAGCTTCTAGCCCCAAATACAATCATGGCCCCTCTAAGCCGCTACCTTGCATCCCTCCTCAGCCTACAACCCGCTTTGGGCTCTCCCTTCCACCCTCCGCATCACCAACCCGGCCACCTCGGTGCAGTAGCCTCCGAAAGTAGCATCTGCAGTAACATCGGCACGGAGCTGCTAAAATGTGGCGGCAACGCGGCTGACGCCCTCGTGGGGACGACCTTTTGCATTGGCGTCATTGGAATGTACCACTCGGGCATTGGAGGCGGAGGATTCATGCTGGTGCGGGGAAGTAACGGAAGTTATGAGTTCATTGACTTTCGAGAGACCGCGCCAGCGGCGGCGTTTGAGGATATGTATGAGAATAACGTGAATGCGAGTATCTATGGCGGTTTGGCCAGGTAAGATTGAGTGATATGTTTCCTTTTATTCTCGTGTCTCCTTTTCCCCGAAAACATATGTCTCTCCACAGTGTCTCGCTATTGTGAGATTCGGCTTGTTAGTTGAAGTCTGTGGATATGGCCTTGTTCGTCTTTTAATGTTACTCCTCATTTGACCTAGCCGGTCGACACCCCTAGCCGTTATCCTTCGAAGCCATCTCGGATGCTTCATTCAGAATCGATACTTTCTCGTCATGCCTCATACACCGTCTCGAGCCCCCCTAGGTATTGACGAAGACAGACAGATCAGAGGGCTGTTCTCACACTGCTTGTCTGTTTGTTTCTCCAGATCATTTTCGCAATCTCCTTCGTTCTCGTTTCAAAAAACCTATGATCATTTTTCTTCTTGCTTCCCTTGTCATACTTCATACCGTCCAATTCGCTCCTTCTGACCCCCATCTAGCGGCGTCCCCGGCGAACTTCGCGGCCTCCATCACCTCCATACAAATTACGGCAAGCTACCCTGGCACGAGGTCATGGAGCCTGCCGTCAAAGTAGCGCGATACGGCTTCCCTGTCACCGAAGATCTCGTCCGCTACATGAACTCCGCCATTGCTGGGATCGACAACTTTCTCGTCAATGACCCGACCTGGGCTATAGACTTTGCTCCCAATGGTACACTGCTCGCCCTCAACGAGACAATTACGCGCAAGAGATACGCAGACACGTTGGAGAAGATTGCAAAACATGGACCAGACGTTTTCTATACGGGCAAAATGGCCAAAGAGACGATAGCAACGCTAACGAAGGCGAATGGGACGATGACACTGGAAGATTTGAAGAACTACACTGTTGCGATCCGGAAACCGGCGCAGATCAAGTACCGAGGATATAAGCTGACGAGCACGAGCGCACCGAGCTCTGGTGGCGTCGCGCTCAGCGTGATGAAGATAGTAGAGGGATTCAAAGATTTTGGCACGCCGGAGAATGTGAATCTGAGTACGCATCGGCTAGATGAGGCGATTCGGTGGGGGTATGGTGAGGTACGCTGAAGTCTCTTCTCGTTAATCATCTGAGCCGGGTCTCAGTTCAAGAAGTAGTAAGCTGACCATTCATTGCCTGATCCCCACAGCGCGCCCTCCTCGGCGATCCTTCCTTTACCGAAGGCCTCCAAGCCTACGAAGACGATATGCTCAGCGACCAAACCGCCGCCAACATCCGAGCTAAGATTTCAGACTCAACCACCCACAACGTATCCTGGTATGACCCCGACGGTCTCGAAAGCCTCGAAACCCCCGGAACCTCTCACGTCGTAACAGCCGACCACACCGGGATGGCTTGCTCGCTGACTACCACCGTGAACCTTCTATTTGGCAGCCATGTCATGGTCCCAGAGACCGGCGTCATCATGAACAACGAGATGAATGACTTCTCCATCCCCGGCGTCAGCAATGCCTTCGGCTTTGTGCCCTCGCCGATCAACTTCGTGAAACCGGGCAAGCGACCCCTCTCCTCCATCACACCTACCATAGTCGAGCATCTATCCAACGGGAAGCTGTACCTTGCTCTAGGCGCGGCCGGCGGCTCGCGTATCATCACCGCGACGATCCAGAATCTCTGGCATGTCCTGGACTCTGGCATGACGACGCCAGAGGCGCTGGCGGAGCCGAGGTTGCATGATCAGCTAGTGCCGTATACTGTTTCGTTTGAGTATGCGTATGATAATAGCACGGTGGAGTTTATGAAGGAGAGGGGCCATAATGTGTCGTGGATTGGGCCAGGGCAGAGTACGGCGCAAGCGTTGAGAGTGCTATCGAATGGGACGTTTGAGGCGGCTGGGGAGCCGAGACAGAAGAACTCGGGGGGGTTTGCGGTGTAGATGAATGACTGATGACGAGTGAAGAACGAGATGATAGCGGTGCTGTTGTGGATATGAAAACTGGATGACATGAGTATATAACAGCGGACGTATATAAATAACGTCCTTATGACACGAAATGCTGCAAGCTGATCAGAAAGAGTTCGAGATTGAGATTATCATGGGGATCGCATGCTTCTACCTTTGGTCTTGTTTCTGTGTTTAGAGCCGCTTTTCAAAAATCAGGTAAACGGAGAGAAGAAAGCCTAAAATCCAGGGACTAGAACTATAGTACCCGCTCCCCACCTACCCGGAGAAACCGCGAATCTCGCTACCTTTCGCCAACGTGTATTCTTCAGCCCCGTTTCTAATGCTTCCACGAACAATTTCTTCGCCCGGACTTGGACTTTCGTTTTCGTAGCCTTGTCGACAGTTCCAGCCCTAGCAGGTTCACTATTTTCGCCACACGTCTATTCAACTTCCGCTTCTCTAACAAAACAACTCCATATCAAGCTCTTTGCGAGAAGTCAGTCCTTTTCCTTTTCTGTTACGAGGTTGCGTCTGCAACGCGTTCTATTTCCAATCTCTGGCTGAGTGTATTGTCCAATCGAGTTCACAACCCGCCAATTGTTACGATCAGGTAGCAAGGCTGTACTTCAGCCTTATACATGGAGTGCTATTCGGCGCAGCCAATGCCAATCACAGCATTACCGCTGCCTCCCATGCCGTGCACTGCGGAAAGAGCTGAGCCCAGGTCAAAGCCACATGCCCACTGTCACACCAGCCTCCTCTATCCACTCGCTTTGCTCAGATTGCTGTAGCCTTCCTCATTCACGATGTATGCTTTCTTAGCTGTCGCCTTTCTGTCCTTCCTCACGCTGCTGGTACGAGCGGACAATAACTTCACGTCTCCGCCTCTCGAAGGATTCAACGTCGCGCCAAACAGCCACGTCGAGATCAGCTGGACCACAGACTGGGGCTCCGTACCCATTGGGCTCGCAGCCCGGCAAGCCGTCGGTAGTGATGAGTGGGAGGGTCAAGTGTTATTCGGTATGTGCCACTTCAAGAAATGCTGCGAGTATAGCTAAGTGGGCAGAAAACCAAGTAGATCCGGGAAGTTATGTCTGGACCGCGCAAACTATTGGCGGACTGCCAATAACGAATGGCTTCCATTTCACTCTATGGCTGGGCGGCGGATCGGGACCTAGTGATGGCAACACCTTCGAGAGCGGTGCTGTGTTCATAGTAGTCGATGCCGCCACACCTTCCATAGCTGCGCAATCATCAAGCTCAATAGCTTCTACTTCTTCGACATTTCCGGTAATATCTACCGTTTACCAGCCTCGTTTACGTCAACGTTGGCTAACACCACGACTCTATAGCTTTCCACCTCTTCAACGACATCACCATCCACTTCTGAAACAACAGTATCCGCCTTTAAACCAACGACATCCACCTTCGAGCCATCGACCTCAAGCTCCGAGCCATCGAAATCCACGGTCCAGCAACAGCCCAACCCTACGCGATCTTCCAGTCCGTCCAGCACATCAGCAGCCGCTATCAACAGCAATTCCCTAGGGAATGCGGCAAACATTGCGACTATTGTCGGCACCGTCCTTGGGGTAGTGTTCGGCTTGCTCACACTCCTTGTCGCCTGGCTTGGCTTTCGGAAAGACAGGAATGGAAACAGGGTGGTGCTTTCAACGATGAGAAGTCTTCGCCGGAGCCGCCCGAGGCGTCGTGCCGTACATATTGTTTGATGGTACCAGCCAGCCGCTGTGCTGAACTTCGGTCTCACATCATGCCACAGACATTGAATCGCGGGATCGCATAGAGAGATGAAATTTCTTAAATTCATCACTCGGACCACCCCATCTCAATGCCTCCCAGCCCAACCTCTCTGGGATCTCCTGGGGCCGTTATCCCGGCCGCAGCTCAAAACCGTCGTCCTGGGGGACCCCCCGCCCCGCCCCCCGGAAACAAAATTAATCACAGATTTTCGCGATGATAAGTTCTTCCAGCAATCTATTGCCATCCCCGCGTTACCATTGTAGAATGTATGCTGGTTTTTGTGTAATTCGCAAGGGCTTCATGTAGGTCCATTTTTGCTGAGGAGTTTCCAAGGCTGGAAGCTCAGTATATAATGTTTCGAAATAGGAGAGTGAGATGATTGAGGAGATGTCCTTTCCTGAGTACGCAAAGGAGTCTAGAAAGCATTGAATTGAAAACCCGCTAACTTTTTTATGAGCGGCCAGAGGGGATATATTAGTATGGGTATATGTTGAGGGTTTCGGACGTCTTTGAGGAACATGGCTGAAAGGGCGGCTGTAATGCTCCCGGGGTCGAACGTAGTAGACTCTAGATCATTAATGATCTGGATTTACCTTGGCCACGTCACTGTTCGTAGCTTGTGATTGCTGTCCAGGCTTCCGGAAAACCGCCTGCATCCAACACCTATACATCTTCAACTTGCGCTGTCTGTTCACCAGCATCCGGCGGTCGACGCCGATGTGAACAACCTCGAAGGCCGGAGTCTGGTTCTCTTTCTCGGGAAGTTGAACGGAAGACTTCTCTTCATCCTTGATCTGAAGGCTCGACAAGTCCGGTTCGGCATTCTTCCTACCCCAAATCTTCTCCAGCTCCTCCTTCTCGAAGAAGTAGACCCTCGTCCCATCTCCTCTAACGTAGAAGTTCTCTTCCATATACCGTCCCTTCTTGAACCTAACCTGCGCAAGATCACCGCGGCCGTAGTCCCGGAACAAGACCTGCCCTCCAGGCTTCAGCAGCCGATATATGTTCTTGATAGCCTGGTCCCACTGCGACGGAGCCAGCGCTGAGAAAATAAAGATCATGAGCACGACATCCACTGTCCCCGCTTCCAATCCTGGCGGCAGGGCTTCACTGGCCACATCCCACACATCTGCCTGTATGGTCTTAGTATCGTAGTTCTCATGCCCGCGTATCAGGTCCACCGCCTTCGCCGAGAAGTCGCAAGCATGGATCTTGAGATGCGGGTTCTGATTCAAGCCTAATATAGGAAACGCAGTATTGCCCGCTCCGGCGCCGACTTCGAGGAGGAGGGTAGGAGGAGCAGAAGTCATGGTAAGCTCGTTGATAATCGGGAACTCCTGGGCGAGCCATTTTCGGTTTTTGAAGAAGTTGGTCTTGTTGTTGGCGTAGAAGAGGTTCCACCATTTCGCGGGATTGCCGTTGAAGCGCGCTGCGGCACGCATGTTAGTTAGACATATAGATAGTGTTGCGAGCTTTGAGAGCTAGGGGACTAGGAGATGGTACATTTGTCAAAGTCGGACACCGGCGCCTCCCTCTGCTTCGCATACTGCAGCTCGGAGAACTCCTTATACGCATCGTCCGTCTCGACGTGGTCCCACGCGTTGAACTCGAATATGTCGTCTCCTTCTTCTAGTAACCGCGAGCCGAATGCGAAGGGGTCTGTCCTCTTCTGGTTGTTGTCGGGGTTGTGCGATCGAGATGTGGGGTTGCGGACTGGTTCGAAGGCGGCTGGGACGCCATACGCGTCGGTTTCGATTGGTGGGGTTTTGGGCACGAAGACAGGGTCAATGGTCACAGCAGTGCGCATGTGCTCCATTCCTTTCGACAGCTGCTGTCGTAAGCGTTTTGGGACTTCACTAGGGGTTTCCATGGTGAGGGATGATGTGGTTAAAGATTAGGATGGAGGAGATGAAGTGGAAATTGATGTTCACAAAAGTTGTTATCGATAAAAAATATGGTGGGGGGCAAGAGGGTAGGGCTACGTTGTACTCCACATGTTTCTACTACCACTTTTCAGTGTATGATGTTTGATTTGCGAAAAAGAATTTCATTCATCAAATGCTCTCAGGATAAGTTACTAGGTAGTCGACATACATTCACTCATCCTAACCTGTTCACCATCAACCTAGTACCGCCACTCCCCCATTGCATGTCCAATTTGTTATCTGCTTGGCCGACACACTATGTTGGCACTGTCTAGAGTGGCCTCGCAAGTCTGTGGTAGTCCAAAATGCCGTAAATCTCTCTCATTCGGAACGCCGACACTACTACGAGGCCCCTCAAACAGTGGTAAATGAGTGTGCGGATTCCTCTAACGAGCCATGTGATGAGCTTTGCTAGATGATATATGTAGCCCATCTTTTCGACGGCTTCGAACATGCGAAGACTGCGGTATATTTCGTTGGGGGTTTCTTACGCCAAAGAGACGTAGTCAGCAGGACCGCTTGCTTCGGCGGCGTAGTTCGGTTCCTGATGTCCCTGGGCTGCTATCGGGCTAGCAGTACCAACAATCGGGTTGAAGAACTGTCGCGTCATCTCCACCATTGAGAACTCCCACTGGTAGTAGAGAACACCAGCCTTGCTGCAAGCTCTGTACGCAAGAACTCCAAGAACCAACGCGAGGATCGCCATAAATGTGTTCAGTCCAATTACGACCATAGCTAGGGGCAGCGACACAATTGTGAGTCGATAGGAGGCAAGGTCCGAGTCGACTGGAATTTCTCGAGCCATGGACGCAACCGGGGCCATTGCTACCTGGTTGAAGACGTCCGCGAATGAGTCTGCTAGTTGCGCGAGAGAATTCGTGCCTTTTGATACCTTCGCCATTCCATCTGTGAGGAAGTCAAGACCAAAGCCGCTGTAACCCTGGATCATGCCTGGCACCATTGGGCTGAGGAGGAGTTCCACGAGGGACAGATCTAAATCTTTAGACTTTAGGGCTCGAGTTAAACCAGGAGTGCGAGCGTACTGCCATCGGCTGAACTGTGAAGCGCATTCGAAAACAGTGAGGAGTGAGCCCGTTCGGCGAGATACAATGGCGCCATAATCCATGATGAGGTCCTGGAAAGCGCCATCGGATCCCGTGAGGTTTGCTGCAACCAGAAAGGCAACGGCTCTTTCAGACACGGACGAGTCGTTTGTCGGAGCTAGCACGAATGGCTTCGTGAAGGTTCCAGAGAACCCAAACGTAGGGCATAGGAAAGTGAGTTCGTCACCATCCAATTGGCAGTTCTGCCCGACGGGCGCGCAGCTAGTCGTCGAGCCAAGCGTCGAAGCTATGAATGACGCGTTGTCAGTAGCGCGTGCATCTACAATAAGTGCGACGCCATCCAAGGTGACGACGCGATTCGTAGCAGACAGTTTCTTCGCCGTTTGTTCGGCTTCTTTCTCGCCGCTGAAGACTCCAAGATGAACCGGGCAATCTTGGGATCCGAGGTTTGTCTGGAACAATGAACCGTTCTGGGAAGAGGAGTTTTCCGCGCATTCTGTAATGAGAGCGCGGCCCCACATGTTCGCCTGATGGCTTGTGGTGGTAGGAGCATCAACGTCTACAATCTTGCTGGAAATGTGGATGGCGATGTTCATGGCAATGAGGATTAGGCTGCATGTCGATTAGAACTCATTACGCAAAGTTTAGGCATAGAATGCTACGCGGGGAATGAAAAGGGTGGCACTCTTATTTCAACCAACCCGCGATGGATGTGTACGCGTGTGTATGCCACTGTTTGGGTTGCCCCAATGCATTTTCAGAAACCAAAACGAGAGAGAAGCTCTGCACTTTGGGCCATGTGAAAACTCGCTAGGGCACTTCAAGCAGTGGTGAACAGGTGTACACGAGATAGAGTGCTTGAAGGGTGTGCCACTCTTTTCATGTCCAGCGTGGAGGCCAATGCTTACCAGTTGAGGAACAACACTGTAGAAATCGTAGTGGCACATTTGATGAGATTGTTGGTGCGACGACGTCGAGAGAAGCAGTCTTTCAATGCCCGCAGCCAAGGAAGGAATCCGCCAGCCAGGGGCTCTACGAAGAGTCCGGCCTCGGTGCGGGTGAGAAGAGAGACGCGACCTGCATCAACTTGTGAAAGTAGACGGCGGGCGTGTAGAAACGAGGACAGGTATAAGATCGGCCCAATAGTGACGAAAGCTGTGACAATTGAGAACGTTGCAGGTAAGAGGAGAATTGTTGGAAATATGGTGACCGCGTGGACTCGGCCTGGCAGATACTCGGCGGTGGATACGTTCACTCGGAAGTCAAATAGGAGATAAGCGAAGAAGACATTAACAGCTAAGAAAGTCGCGGAGCATGAGGCCGAAATGAGAACGATTCTCTTGCACTGTGGAACATGTGACGCAGTCCTTGCTGATCCATCTGATGTCGTTCGTTAGTGACTACACTCAAGACGGAAGAGAGCTGCTCACCTGGTGAAGTGACGAGGCCTCTCGGCAGTGCCATAGAGACACTGCTGCCAACGCTCTTCATACCAGCCGTAGAAGCCTTATGCGAGGAGTCGAGGCTGCACGTAGATCTGTTCGTATTGGAGTGAGAAGTAGCGGTCGGCGGAGAATGAGTTGGTGGTGGGTGTGGGTGCGGAAGATCCATGGCGAAAGACAGCACGAGAAGCTGGCAGAGGGAGAGAAGGACTGAAGGACAGCCTTTAGACATTCGTTCGAGACAGTCCCGCATCGGTGTGACAAGCGAGAGTCAACAGAGTGAGTGAAGCTGTTAAGGAGGTTGGCGAGGTGAATGTTACGATGGGCGCGAGTATTTTAGGTGAATATTGGTTGGGCGAGATGCTATTCGCGCCTTCCGTGAACCAGCCCAACAAGGTCGAAATGCTCAACAGCGGACGGAAGTGGAAAGATCCGTCAGAGATATATCTTTATTGGTTTGTTGTTGCCTGAAGTGCCTTGCGACCCTTTCAGAAACCTGAAGATCATAAGAGATGAATACCCGAGTCAAGGGTACGCTTGCTAGATTACCAGAGAGCTCTGCACCGAGGCAATGAAATACAAGTAGAACTCAATATGAAACACTCACGGGATATATCTTATGTGACCCGTACATATCTACCACTACACAACTCATACAGTACATCCCAAAGCCGTATATAGTACCAATGCTCCGCGGCGGTCGCCCCTAAAACGCCTCGCTATGCATGAAAGCACACCCCAATTCCCAGTCTTATATAGAGAGAAGAGAGACCCAGAAATAGCACGACAAAACAAGAGCAGAGACTCTTTCCTATAAATACCCTCAGAAATTAAACGGTAATTCCTACCACATGCCTGATTACTCGATTTTAGTCAACGGTCCACAGCCATCTTCCTTCCTCCTCTTCGCTATTGCTTTCTCCGCCCACGCTTTATCCCTGGCAGCGATGGCAGCAAACCGCTCTCGCTCCGCGGCAACGCCCATCCCTAGCCTTTCCCTATCCGCGCCTCCAGGGCCACCCACAAGGCCCCAGTCTGGCCAAGTGCGCTTCTGCTTTGCTTTGACGCCGTGCTCGCCCCACATACTTACTCGTTGCACCTTTCGTAGATGCTTGATGCCGTATACGCAGACAATGACGCCAAATAGGGTACACCAAGCGGAGATAGCGCCGAAGCCTAGGTCCGATTCTTCGAGGAAATTCTTCAAGTTCATACCGTAAAGCGCGGCGACGAAGGTGCCGGCGCCGAGACCTAGGGTGAAGATGGAGAATCGCAGCTCGAGTAACATGAGCGAGTTGCGATTTGCGTCGAGGATTGCTTTGACGCTGATAGGCAAGTCAATATCATGATACCATATGAAGGAAGCAATTGCAAAGGCTAGACTTACATCTCCTCCGTGTTTCGGATGCTCGACACTAAATTCTCGGCCGCCTGAACAATCTCGTCGGCGACTTTATGGTAACTTTCTAACAGCATCTCCACTTCAGTGTGATCGTCCTCATCCCGTATCTTTCCCTCTGATTTCTCGGTGAGGTACATAGACGATAGATCGTCATCCGCTTCCAACAGCTCCGTCAACGAGTCCCGCACCAGCCGCGCTTTCTGCTCAAAAGTGCCCAGTTTTTTAGAGTAGATAAGCAGATATCGCAGCTTGTCCCGATCGATATCCTCTTCCAACTCTCGCAGAACCCGTACTACAGGCTCGCTCACGCCTTCGAATTCGCTCTCGAGTCCTTGCGTCACGCTCAAGAGCACGGCTTCTAGGGCACGGAACTCGTATGCCAGCGTCCCGTTCGCCGCGGATTCCTTCTGGCGTAATTTTCCTTCTAGATCATACATGAATTGTGACTGCGAGTACGAGTCCGTGGTACCATAGGCATCGAAAACCAATACGCGGTTGTTTTTAATGAGAACACGGAGGTGGAGTAGGTTCAGAAGGATCGCAGAGGGGCGAACGAGGATATGCGGCAGCACAGAGGCATCGATCTTGCGGAGATCGCGAGGCAACAAGCCATACTATTGCTCCCCCCTCAGTCAGCTTAACTCCTCATGAATCTATAGAGTGCGATGCCTTCCGCTCGTCTTAGACTACGCTTGGGGGCAAATAGTAGCAAGAAACGTACCTTGGCAATGAGCTCGCTCTTCTTAAATTCTCCATTAACAAGTGTGACATTCCCGCTCTCATCAAACTCGGTACACCGCAGTTTCAGGTCGTTTGTAGGCCGCAACACTCGCCCCAGGCCCCCATTGTCACCCAAGAACCCAGACAACGGAGGGAGTTCGCTCCGTGTGTGGTTCGTAACCGGTTTCTCCTTCCTGCCCCCCCATAGACTCCACGCATGGTTCCGAGTGCCGCTTGTGAACGGCCGGCGGGACGAGACGAAAGGGTTGTACTGCTGAGTCTCAAGTATCGGAGTCCGTAGTAGGATCGCCGCCTGACATCGAGGTCGCAACGCCGGTTCAAGAGCCGGCCATTGTGAAGCCGAAAGGGTGGGTGATCTGGTCCGCGGTGTCGCCTTTGGTTTCAAGCTGCTGGTCGAAGCGTGGCCGTGGGTCTGCGTCGAGACTGCGCGGCGACACCACGAGAGTGCACTTGGGGACGGATGAAATTCGACTTGGGACTTCAGGAACCTCAGCAGCGCAGGCGACGGGCTGATTAGACTATGGAGCGGTGCTGGCTTCATAACTCTCCATTCGCAGTTGCAGGGTCGGCGTGCGATCCATTCGGGTCGTTGAGGATTGTTGGTTGTCGTCGCAACTTCTTCCACTTGCAAGTGCAGGTGATCTTCGCGAATCCACCAAAAATTTGAGGCTTGCACGTGATTCTTGTAGCTGTATGTGATTGGTCAAGTACACATCACGATTAACGATATGGAAAAGATTCTACTGGCTCACAAACTGAGAATACTTAGGCATGTTACTTCTCCTGAGTTATTCTTAATATGTACCCTGAACGGATAAGAGCAGCTACATGGTGGGCTAACTGTAGACAGTACATATGTTTAGTATATGCGGGCATTCATGCTATCACATTATCTGTGCACGAATAGGAATTATGAGGTTCAATTTCATCGCTCTTGCGACTTCCAGTGTTTCCTAATATACACACAACACGCCCTCCCACAGACTATAACCAAATGAGATGCAGGCTCTCCAACGAATATCTTGAAGCTTTGGTAACTTTTACCAGCGATAGATTTTGATAGCGAATGGGGTATCATAAGTAATGGAGTCCAACAAACAAAAGCGACCCATGCCACTCTTAAGCAAACGCCCTTGACAAAGAAACTCTCAGAGCAGCGAAATGGACACTAACACTAGCGAATGTGATCAAAAGTTGTACTCTTCAAAAATATATACGAGAATGAGAATTTTATGCTCGCAGGAGCAACTCCACTGCCCTATCAACTCGAAGGCCGTCGCCCATATCAGTCATGCGCAGCGCGTGACGGGCTTGGTCGGCTGTGAAACCCATCTCGACGATGCGATAGATCGCTTTTTCAGCGGTGTTCTCGGCACTGCTCGACTGGTTGATTTGCTGTTGTAGCGGGTGCTGCAGGAAGGCAGGGTGGTTCTCCAGGGGAGGTGGTACCAAGCTCGTGAGGCTACTTGTTTCTGGGACAGCCGCGAGGGGGGACCTCACAGACAGTGGCGAGCTCATTGAGGTTGCACGGGAAGCCGGGGGCTGTGGACCCGCGAATCTAGTGAAGACACTCTCCCAGTTGCTCATGGGCCTTTCCTGGCTCATGCGCACCTCCCTGCTTTCGCCAGTCATCTTCCTCTTGCGTATTTCTAGGATGTGTTTTTGGATTCGCTGCTTGGAGAGCTGTCTGATCATTTCCTTCTGTCCTTGAGAGGAGAAGGAGGCTGCGATCTTGTCCTCATACACGCGCGAGACTGCTTCTTTGAGGAAAGTTTTGCGGGATCCACCGTGTTGGGGAGCTTTCCAGTTAACCCATCCATTCTCCGATGCTAGGACGAACAAAGACGCATCTGGCAGTTTCGAAGGCGTGGCCAGGTCGAGAATGGCGGAGAGGCCGAGGGTGAGAAGGTAGTGATACCACTCCTCTGCATTGCGTCAGAACACTGTCACTGAGAAGACTACTGAATTATCTTACCAAGCATGAACTCTTCACCGTCAACATCACCTCCACGCACGTCCGTTGACTCGTAGACGCCATGCTCTCGTGCTTGCTCGGTTCGACCTTCGAACCCCTGCAGCAGGACCCCGAGGCAATTCCATAGCTCCGTCATGTCGTAGAGCTGCTCTGTCGTAAGGCCGCCCGCATTGCCCTTCGCGAAGTGTTCTGGGGCGGTCGCAAGGATGCTGCTAACATCAGTTGAATGGGTACTAAAAATAGTCCCTTGGCAGCCGTTTTGGTGGACGAGTAATCCTCCCTTTAACCAGTCCATCTGAGCCACAACATCGTCTTCACGTCCTTTACCAGATCCGAAGAGCTTGCAAAATGACCATATACGCCAAAAGGTATCATCCAAGCCGGAAGATATGACCTGGTCGTTGCTGGCGAGTGCAGCCGCCGTCTCTGGGCGGAGAAATGATTGGCATTGGTCAAGGATCAAGGACTTAAGCGCAGCAATGATATACATGTCGCGTATGTAGTACTGCAGGTAGGAGGTTGGCGTATAATCAACTTGCTTTGGCGACTCTAGATCCTGGTCCTCACTATCAGGAGGACAGATCTCGCGGTGCTCCCAGGCAGGAGGAGACATTTTTCGGAGAGCACTTTTCATCAAGCTTAGTTCGTGACGCTTGAAGACCCGGTAGAACCCCTTGTTGACGACTGCTGTTGCAAACAAGTCGTCCAGACTCTCTAGATTTTCAAGGATGCTAAAAATTACTCCTTCGGCAACCTCCGGGCTAATGTTACGGTTGGTATCTCGCGTAGGCTCTGGAATGGGGATGGGCGAGAAGGTGAAGTCGTTCGTCAAGCGTTTTGTAGTCTCGGGAATGGCGACGGTAAGATGTTGCCCTCTGCCTTTGTTCCATGAACGCTTGAGTCCATCAGTGGGAGCAGGCGGACTAAGGCTTTTGGCTTGTTGTTGATATTGGGAAGCGATATGTTTAGAAGGACAGCGAGATGCCGGAAAGAGGCTGGTGGACAAGATGGTATTCCTTTTGCTGGATCTTCGAGGTACAGCAGGAGCAGGGGTTGCGTAAAGATCATCCTCTTCAACTTCGACCGTGCGGTCCGCGGCTGGCTCCAAACCAAAGGGGCTGTAAGCGCTTTCGTCGGTAATGGCTGTAAGGTGGTGCTCAAGATCGTGTTCAGCTTCGCTAAGAGTAGGGCTTGATGGCGTTGGTGGTAGACGCTTCGTTAGAGATCGCTCGATGAGTTCTTTTTGTTTCAAAGACGTGCTACTTCTTCGAGATAGACCGCAAGATGATGTGCGCCTTTGGACTCCCGATTGCCGACATGTTGAGAGGGATTTAATCGAAGCTCCTCGCTGTGGACGGGAAACGCCAAGAACGTCGTAGGCTTTGTGGCTCTTTCGTGGGGACTTATGTTGGTAGTACATTCCAAGTACAGGGGATTCGTCTATCACGGGGACCTGCAAGCAGACCTCGACACTTTGAGAAGTTGACTGCCGCGAAACTGTCCTTCGCACCGTAGACGCATTATCATCGAAGACACCCGCAGCCACTGGAGAGCGTATGGAAAAGGCGAGGCTCCCTGAACGTGAGTGCAAGCTAACCGGTTTCACTTCTTGTGGGCTGCTGGCACTGTCCATGCTAGTCCGGGATGAGTCCCTGCTGTAGTTGGAAGATGCGTCGTCTTCAATCTGGGAGTCCTCATCAGATGTCGACATGGAAGGTAGGGGTATATGACCTGCCCCCGAGGATCCGGGCTGCTCTTCGGTGATGGCTAAGTGCGACGAAGGGTCGGTAGTTGGTCTCACTGGTTTTAGTGTCTGTGTCATGAGCGGCGAGACTACAGATGTACGCAGTGGAAGCTTTCGGGTTCCTGAGGGTGGTGATACTCCGGAACCTACGTCTGTGGGATTATGGCGAGATAGGCTGTTGCTTTGGCCGAAGGGAGGGAGAGCTAGGAAGGGCATTGCTCGTTGATCATTAGGAATGATGACCTGTATTCTGGGCCTGCCATTTTTCTTTTCGGCGGGAGCGTTTTCGATTATCGGCGCAGTCTCAAGTTCGACGAATGCGTCGCTGGCGTTGGCAATCAAAGGAATACTAGGTGTAGAATCCCAATGCGCTTTTCCGTTCTTCCATACTCCAACCTTAGGGCTTGGGAACGGACTGGATTTCTCCCGGCGACTCCTCGTAGGCGAGAACGGGGAAGACATCACACTGTTTGCGCGCGACGACGAGGTGCGCAACGAATGAGGCGTGTTTGGGCGAGACGTGCTGTCCGGGGATGGTTGTAGGCGGCCAATGGCGTTGAGTATCTCGTCATTGGGCGACGGTGCTGCATCTCGCTCTACCTGTTGTGGGAGGGGAGCCGAAGGTGCGTCGGCCTCTGGAACGGCATGGAGGATAGTGCCGGTCTTTTTTGCGTCGTGCTTCCTGGATGGCTTCCACCGCATGCTGTGATGGAACGACGGACTGCGCAAGCTAAGTGGTCGGGCAACTGATGTTGGAGTCGACTCGCGTCTGTTGAAGAAGGGGAAGCTGTGGTGTTTTAGGGAAGAAGACTTGACAGGCAGCGATATATCGAGGTTGGGGGCGTCAGAAGTCATGGCGAATAATGGCAATATACAAGAGACAGGACCCCAAGTAGACAGAGGGGCTGATGGGGATTGCAAATGCTGAGAAGAGGAAATGGAGGTGAAATGAGATGTCAGATGTCGGTACCCAGATGTCCGGGTGAGAGTAAGTTTTGGGAGCACTGCATTTGGCACGGCGAGAGGAAGCAACAGGCTGGTGAGGGTAGAGGAATGGCATAGCTATGTATCTTTTTTAGGCCGTCTGCGCCTCTCGCACAGAGCGCCTCGTCCGGTGGTGGTGGGTGAGGCAATGGCCGTGAAGTCAGCCCAGGTGCCCGGGGTCCGGACTACGAGCCAGGGAGCACGAGGGAAGCCGACGATCGTGACGCCGACAGGGACAAGGTGTACGGCGGAAGTCTGGGGGCCTGGGGGCTGGTGTTGGCGCAGCAAAAATAGCACAGCGATGGCACCCCACCGAGCCCACCAGTCCTCCACCAGCAAAAGCTCTCGAGGGTTGGACGCTGGGGGCGCAGCATTGCCACGGCCCTCGCGCAGCAGTCAGCTCTCTATTCTTGACGGGCCAACCACATACTCTGCTGACAGCCGACACCCGTTTCACACTGCTCGCTCGGGACTCGACCTTCGAGACTCTGCCCGCGGCCCGCGTAACGGGCGTATATTAGCGCCATTCGCATGCATCCATCCATCGCAGTGCTGGAGGCCTCTCCACGTCGTACGCTGCTCCTATCTTCGCGAACATGGCAGAATCCGTCAGCTGCGGCGGCCGGGCTGTCTGGAGCGGCGTCGACGGAGCGAAGGAGCTGCTGCTGTGGGAGAGACGTCCCCCGAGCGATTAGCCTGCGCGATGCAGACGGCGACGTTCACAGACAGTCGCCTGCCAGCTATGACCAAGCGGAATGATGGCGCCACCCATCATCGGCGATTCTCGCGCTTCTTGGGGCTGGCCGACATCGTCAGAGAGCGTGGGCAGCAAATCCTGCGCACTGGTGATCGAGTTGGATCGCTGCTCGATGAGGAGGCTGTTTGGAGTGCCCAGGTGGTGGTGTGGAGGTGGACCGGGAGACGGACCCTGGAAAACGACGAGTGCCAAGCATCCAACACGCCAGGCCAATCTATCCACAACTCTCTGCCTGAGCTTTGCGTCATGCTTCACCACAGCTCATGCAAGTCTCCAGACATTGTGCACTCTTTTGTGCCCTTTTCGCTACGGCAAGTGCAGCCAGCCCGAATTTTAGAAGCTCGGCGCCCATGACCTCTCAGTCTGGTCCCTCTTTGCCTTCTTTGGAGGTCTGAAGCGACTTTGGGGCGACAGAGCTCTACAGCGGCGACCTAAGACGGCTAGTCGCGCTATCAAAAGCTCACGACCTCAAAGCCTACACAGTGCTGGCTGCTCCACAGGTTGGTCCTCTACTCGGCCGGGAATGCCGGGCATCCATCGCCCTTCATCGCCGCATCAGTACATACGGATATGTGTTCTTTCATCACGATCCACTGCTCGCTCAACACCCACGCCTCCCCTCGCCATCTGCTACCTCAGGCGTTTTGCCCCGGAAGAGGTCCTTCGTGCCGAGCCTCCTGAAGGCCTTGCTTCACACCATGACCAGTCCAGCCAAAGGCCGTGGTCCAGGCCAGACAGCGGCCCTTTAATTCAGCTCTGGCCTCAGCTCTGGCGGAAGGAGCCTCACCCGCCGTGGCCTCGCCGCTTGCTTCCATACGGGTGTTCTGTTCCTAGACGCCCCCTGCAGCCGCCCCATTTCCAGCAATTTGCGTGGTGGAATGGTTGGATTAGGAAGCCTCACCAATCACACACGGGCCAACACCAACTACTGTTCTAAACTGATGAAAGTCAACAGGCCAGATATAGACAGTAGTACATGTGCCTCTTTGATTATTATCATTTCTCTCTGACTTCGCTTCTAAATGCGTTGCTCGTTGCCATGCGCCCCAGCGGCGGGTCCTCATTGTACCACTTCTGTATCCACTGCATCGATACCTGGGCTCAGCTTCGGGTACCTGGATAGTCTAGAGCCTCAGCTCCGAGCGCGGTGCCGAATTCAGTATTACAGCATGGGCCCGGCATGGATTCACGCTGCTTCCGTGCCTCGTTACTAAACATCTAGAATAGTTTCACGCCAGCCCTCGCCGTTTCTAGATCACTCCGCGCAATCCTCCACCTCCCAAGTTCGAGATAAATGAGAACCTCAGGCGCATACGAGGTGATCATCTACCCTCACGCTTATAGTGGCGCATACAACGCCCCATATCCTACCTTGTCTCTCAGTATCCGATTACTCGGTCTCGTATTCGTTACTGTATGGCGGGACTGCCCGCCGCTGATATGAAATCAAGCTCCAAAAATGGCCCACCCCATTCATTTCATCTACTTGAAACGGCCGCCACGATCTGGTCACTTGTCTGCCGTACGATGCGATTCCCTCATTGGGCGTCTTACAGCGTCTAGTAAGCGTCGCGTATCGGGTAATTTTGACAGCGTTACCAATCTTACTTCTGGGGCTGCACAACAGAAAGTGGATTGCTTCCTCATCTTTCGCCCCTCGGCATGTCTCAGATTACTATTACTACCACTTGTTATGGTAGTAGTATGCTTGACCTTCTAATATGAACCTGAAGATGCAAATAGTTCGTTAGAACCTCGGAGCTCCAGAATTAATCAGAAATCTCAACGTTGCACTTCCTCTTCCCAAGACCCAACACTGTGGTCTTATTTAGGTAACCGGAGACTCAGAGTATATTGACAGCACATCAAACAGTTACAGCAGATGATTGAAATTCATTCTGATACCCACAAGCGTATGAAGATTCCGCACTCTATCACTCAAGCAACCACAGTGCAAGGTGTTAAGGTGTTCAATTTGCCTGTCAGCTTCAAATACAAAAAATAGAAGAGGTAACTCAATAACTTCCTCGCTTTCTTTCTTCTCATCTTGGTGTCTCTTTCCCTCTTATCATTCATGATAATGTTATGAGTTTAAGAGAGAAAAGTACTCCGCAGTCACACGTCTTCCACGCAATATCAATCTCCAACGCAACCTTTCCTTCCAATTAAAGGCAGGCATGATATGATCCACATCAAGTTGTCCTACACGTAGAGATCTAGAAATCTGGGTACACGTCCGACTCTCAGCCCATCAAGTCATCGTTGTTGGTCCCAATTTCCGAAGGCGCAAGCGATGCTGGGCGTAAGCGTTTCTTCCAACCCCCAACGTCGTCCCGCTGCTCAGCCTCAGCTTGTCTAACTACCGACATTTAAATTTCAAAGCTTAAAGCCACCCTAGGGACGAGATCAGTAAATGCTGCACTATCCTTGAACTTTCCAATAATAAAAATAAGATCCCAAGGAACTAGCTCTCTTATTGTAAACTCTAGCCCGATTGATGAAGCTGTGCGATGATGAGGCTATGCGATATGAGGTAGGGATGAGAACGAATAGTGCACGAGAGCGATGGTGCTTCTTCTGTGTTTCTGGAATTGTCGGGAGTTAATATGCACCTCGTAGTAGTAATGCAGTAATTGTTCCAAAGAGAGATGCCAGGCTCACCGCAGATATGTCAATGAACTCAAGACTGATAATCGTCTCTAGCATTCATCATACGAAACGACCGAAGCTATCACACGAAAAACCTAGCACAAACAAGCTATCATCGAAAAACCATACTGATGTCGTCGAAGCAAGAAAATACTATACCAACCGAATCCAGTCTAGCGTAGTTTATCAATTCACTTCTATACAACCACGAAAACTTACACTCTCATCCACGATACCTTACAACCTAACATGAACCCTCCCTCGCCGCACCCACTCCCCCAAACCCATCCTCAAACCTGAGGCCACAACTCCCCTCCCCTCCAACCGTTCGCGCGGGCGGCTAGTTCGCGGCGCATGCGGCACAGCACCCCCATCCCACGTGCCCAGCGCCTCCCGCACGCCCTCCCCTCCCTTCCCGCTACGCCTCAAATCTGTCCCCTTAACCGCTGCGGCGCCGCAGTTCTCGAAACAAACTTACCCGTTTCCAGAACCCCAACCCGCCCTCGAGCTTCCAGGCGCTACGCCTCCCATGTACCCCCCGCTGCGGCGCCGTGTTCCTGAAACAAACTTACCCGTTCCTGGCACCCCGACCCGCAGCTGGGGCTCGGCCCGCCCGCACATGCGCATGAGGCGCGGATGGTGTGGTGCGGTGGGTCGTTCGCCATGCAGGTCCCCGGGAGTTCGCAGAAGGGGAGTTGGAATGTGCCTCCTCGGGAGAGTTCGTTTCATGTGCCGCCCAACAGCGCCGGTTGGCGAGCTGCTGGGAATCGTGGGATCGGTTGGTGAGGGGTGTAAGACAGCAATGCAGCGGGTAGGGTAGCGTCGAGAGACTCGAGAGGTTCGAGAGGGTGTGGCGAAGGCGGCCTCGGGTGTGTATCGGGGTGGCGTTGATTTTGTCGTGAGGCGCGGGTTGATGTCTGCCTTGGCTAGGGTTCGGTTCATGGATGGACGTTGGAGAGGAGGAGAAGTGGATAGTTCGAGGGTTGGGGAGTTGGGTCATGTGCTAGGTAACATGCTAAGGATAGAATTGATTGAAGCGTTGGGTTAGCCTACGGCGCAAAGAATAAGCTTTCGAAGACTGGAAGTAAGGCAAGTACATTACAAAATAAATAGTATTAATCAATACAAAGGTCGAAGAAGCAGTGAAGCGTAGCCGTCTATCCTAGATCAAAGACGAATGAGAGAAGTAACGAGATAGATGCACCAGGACCAATGAGA
The DNA here is from genome assembly GCA_010093605.1 of Lophium mytilinum. NCBI lineage: Eukaryota > Fungi > Ascomycota > Dothideomycetes > Mytilinidiales > Mytilinidiaceae > Lophium > Lophium mytilinum. Next base: position 2,160,288 of record MU004184.1, on the reverse strand, counting down.
TACTTAGAGAGAAAGTACGGGGTATCCGAACAGAAAAAGGAAAGAAGAGTGCCTCCAGGATCCAATGCCACAAGCTCTTTGATGGAGGGATCCTAGAGCTGAGGGAAGGAGACGAATCGCAAGATAGGCTTCCAATAAAGACTGAAATGAGAGCAGAAGAAAACCCATCACTACCACTACCGCCCTTCAACAGCTGCGCCCTCCGGACTACCAATCTTCTCGTTCTCTTTTCCGGGTACCGGTTCGCTCTCCGCACCTTTCGAAGTGTGTTCCCCAAACCTCTCTTCAAGCGCGTGTCCAGTCCCTTTTACTCCTTCGCGACTATATCCAGGCTTGTATGTCTTGAGTCTGTCCTTTTTCCTGTCCTGCTTATACTTAATCTCCTTTTTCGCGTTTCTCATGACATTGCCGTCATCGGGCTCACCCTGCTCCGCCAACCGATCTAGCTCCTCTTCATCGCTGCTGCTCATGGAGCTGTTCCGCGACAGCTGTCGGTAGACTATGTGATCACCCTCTTTCTTCTTCCGATCGCGCTGCTCTTGCTTCATTGCGCCCATCTTCTCTGCGTCGCCCTGGCAATCGAGCGTCGAGACATGCAGGCCGGGGAATTGAGCCTCGAAGAAGGACTTCAGCTGGGGCAGTAACTTGGCGTTTGGCCGATATGTGCCGCTGTCGTTGTCGATGACAAGCTCGTAGTAGGCCGGGTTTTTGTGCACGGTCTCTTCAGAAGGGCCTCCCTCAATCTCATCAGGCGGACTTGCAGGGTTGTCGCCGCCTTCATCAGGTGGGTCGCGGTCGGGATATCTGAGTCTACGGATGAAGAACTCGCCACTAAAGGCGATGTATATGGACACGTCGCTGTGCATAGTATGTTTCGACAACATGTCAATGCCGAATTCTTTGCCTGTCTCTGTGAAGCGGAAGAGCGCGTCGAGGGTGAGTACGTATGTGAAGATACGGCCGCCTTCATCCCAGTGGACGAGATCAAGGAATTTAAGAGTCATTTCTTTGCAAGGCTGTTGGAAAATGTCGTACTCTGTTGAACGGTCGAAGTTGTAAACGCGAGCATGTTGATGGTGCAATGCCTTGAAAAGGAGGAAGCCCCCGATGCCTTTTCCAGTGAACATCCCTTTCACGAAAGGTTTGAATTCGACATAGCGGTGGTAAAGATCAGCAGGGACAGGGCCACGGAGCTGGAACTGGTTGGCTTGGAAGCTTTGAGAGGTCAGTCACAGAATCATGGGAACCGTATGCTGTGAACTTACTTATACTGCTGTGACTTGTTCTTCTTTTTGGCCTTCTCGCTCTCCTCGTCGCCCACATCTTTCTTACCTGTTATGCGACCGAGCAGCGGAGAGTAGTGTTTTGTCCACCAGCAAGGCCCAATCGTATATGCCCTGCCTCCTTCGTCGCCCTCTGTCCGACCCAGGACCTCGACACTCACGTTCAAGTGTCCCGTCATGTGTGTATTTCTGTCAAAACAAGATGCAATTGCGCGTACAAAGTATGCCCTTTTGCTACCCATCCTCTTCTTGATCGGGTACGCCTGGTCCTTGATTCCGGGCCATTGCTCATTTATTTGGCCTACTGTGACATGCACGTTGCCGAGCCTGTCATCGTGATCCGCAGGGTCTTCGTCGTAGATGCGCGCCTTCAACTTGAATCCAGAGGCTGGTATGTTTGCAACGATCCACTCGCAATCCCAAACCGGGTCGGTATTTTTGCGGATCGTTTTGGTGCGCATGCGCAGGTGTGGATCTTCCTTGTGTCGGCTCTCCAAGTTCGTATTTATTTGGGCGAGAACGTAGGGATCTGATGAGAGAGAATTGATGTCGGCCATTGGGAGGTTTGTTGCGCGGTGGAAGGTGAACTTGACGGTGTAACCTGGCGGCGCATGCGGAACTTTGGTGCCGTCGAAACCGCCCGCTGGCTGCTTGTCGTCCTTTTTGTCGTCCTTCTTGCCATCCTTCTTGTCGACCTTCTCGTTGTCTTTCTTGTCTTCCTCGTGCTTCTGGTACTCCGTTCTGAGAGGCTTCTGGGACGCCGCAGAACTGTCATTGGACGCAGCATTCTGCGTTGAAGTCTCTGGCGCATTGCCATTCTCGCCCGGCTGGGCTGCGGCCTGCTCTGAGGCCATCGTCGAGCTGTATCGAGGACGGAGCTATTGCGGCGCAATGGAGCGGGGTGGTCGCCAGGAGAGAGATATGAATGCGCTTAGGGGAGATGAGGTCGGAGAGAGTGCCGATCGCGTGGGACACCTAGGGCGAAACGTTGACAAAGAGCGGAGAGGGCGAAAGAGGGTGTTGGAAGAGGGGGAGGAGCGTAGCGGAAGGGTGAGCGAAAGACGAAGGCGTCCAGCCACCAGCAGCCACCAGCCTCCTCTTAGCCTGTTAGGTCAGCTGAAAGTGCTAAGCTTCCCAAGACTGCTAAGCTTCGCCGGATCTGAGCGCTAGGCCGCCGATGAGAGTTCGCTCGGAAGGGTCCACGAATGACGAACGCATGCGGAACAAGGCAGCATGGCATTCTGGTGCTACACACCGTGGGACGCGTACTCTCTGTGCATTCCAGGACATTGCTGCAATCTCAAGGCCCTGGCCGACGTCATGGTTCGTGTTCTGCCAACTCTCACCAGCTATATCCAGGGATTAAGCACCCTTAATGCGCCGTTTCATACTAGGGCCAATCTGTGACTGATAGAAACGAGAGCACTTTGCCGGGCATCCGAGAACGCCAAGTTCTAGCAGCCCTCATTTGTTTGTTCGGATGCTTCAGTCAACGTAAGAAGACGATGTGTCAAGCACGTATGAGCATCTCTGTACGGGTGTCAATTATAGAACGAGTTCTGTCATATACCGCCATTCCCCATCCGCAATAGTCTGATAGATCCTGCCAAGGGTGAATCCCTGCGCCGTAATCCAACTTCACTCCCTACTTCCGCTTACAACGCCGAGTGGAAAAACGATGACATGGCTTGAAGACATGCAAGAGCCCCAGAACGACCGTATGAAGTAACAGTAGTAGGTCGGACAATGATTTCCTGTTCCTCCCGTCGTATGCCGGTAAGTGACGCATCCTTACGTCCGACGCCTTTGGTAGAACAAGGCACTGTTGTGGTACTGTCTTCTGTTAGAGCGTTAGCCAGGTACACATCGTAGCCTACCCACACGGGCTACCACCGTCCGTCCAGTAATTCAGTGTCGTCGATATCCATCTCGTCGTCCTCATCGGGATCGTCTTGGACGGTCATTGCGTCGTCCCTCAACTCTGTATTTCCACTCGTCTCTGCAGCTGCTTGAGGCCCGACCACATCTGGATCCATTTTCTCCACCTCGGAGTCATCCGAATGTTCAATAGAAGCATTCGGGTCGAGTTCAACATGTTTCCATGCCTCGACTGCACTCTCAAAGAGATACCGATGTCTCTTCCCACGGAACTCGCTCTTCGTCACCATATCGCGGGCCTGATAGCTTATTCCCCCAAACAAACTATTCATGTTATACGCATCCATCGGCGTTATGAAGCATCGTCCTTTCCATGGCCCTGTCCCCCAAACCCCCTTCACGAAATCCGTGTGTAGTTTGCGGCCTCGAACCACGTAACAAGCGTCCGTATCGTCTTCGAAAAACATAGGTAGGTATACGGCAATGGTCAACCATGAGTCCCTAGTTATGCCCTTGGCCAGTTCTGCGAAAGGGATAGCCAAGTGGTAGGGGCTCTCTGGTTGCGTGCATGGGACGTCGGCGAACTCTCCCATGAGGCTTTGTAGTAGTGAGTCCTCAATGTCATCGCCGCTCCAAAACAATATAGCGCGATCATATTTTTCATAGTCCTTGGGGACTGAGAATTGCCATGGTCCGGACGTCCGCGAAGAAGAATCCTCGGTGTTGTGTGGAGATTCCTCGGCGAATTGTGAAGTAGACTCTTCGTCGACAGCCGCCTCTAGTTCGTCCTGCTGCCATACGTGGTTAAAGATCTCATCGACTTTCGACGATCTCTCTTCTTTGAACCCATGTTCAGTAGTCGGAGTCGTTAGAGGAGTTAGAGAAGTGGGCTCCAGGACGGCTTTCTCACGCTTATCCGGTATGGTCACTGTCGAATTTTGCGCAAGATCCGCATCGTTGCCAGGTATGTCTTGCTGGTTGTGTGGGCCCCCGACTGACTGAGCCTGGACTGTTGGGCTGTGGATGCGCATAGAAAATGGTAGGTGTTTCTAATGTAACAGTGTGATGTGCTTAGATTATGTGGCGGGTGGTCGTAGTGGTGAGGTAGGTAAGTCGTGGTGATCAGAGTCGATCCATGGGTGACTGAAGTACGTTTCCACGGTTTCCAGGTAATTATTTCCTTAACCGCAGTGAATCGTACCTTCTAGGTGCCGTACTTCAGCTTCACTCCATCTTCACTCATTCTTAAAGTTCGCCGACGTTGACAATCTCGTTCGACCTGGGAGAGGGAGTTTCACTTCACCGACCCCGACTGTCGGAGGACAGGGCCGCGGGAAAGCAGTCCGACATAGACGCCTCGAAGGCTTCAAGTCCTGCCCGATGCGTTCAATACCGCCATCCTGGCTAGGCTGCGCTTCTAGATGTTGGTGAGGTGAAATCTGCTGCTCGATACCAGTGAGTTCGATGTTTGCGTGGAAGCAATAGGAGCCACGTGAGATCTCCACCCTTCCGGCCTCCGCCTGCACCGCTCGCACCTCGATTCGGCAACTCTTGGCAGCCGAGAAAAGACAAAAGGTGTGGAGTCCTGTAGACCCCCCTCCACCTCAACGACGCATCGAAGTTTCTATTCCAATATTCCTTCAAAAATACTAGTGAACCTAGCGAACACCCTCCCGGTGTCAGATCCGAGCTACGAGGTGTGGTTGTTACGCTATTCGTGAAAAGGCGGAAACGCGGCAGGAGGCTCGAGATTTCAGGCTCCGGGGAGTTTCTCCTTCTGGTAAGTCTTGGCAGCCGAGGGGACACAAAAGGTGTGGAGCACCGCACACCCACCGCCAACCCAACGATGGGTTGAAGATACTACACCAAAACTCCCTCAAAAATACCAATCGACCAGGCGAATCACGTCCTGGTGTCGGATTCGTGCTAGGACGCGTGGTTGTTGTGCTAACTACGGAAACGTCGAGAAACGGCTGAAGGCTCGAGAATTCGATGGCCGGGAGGTTTCTCCGTTCGGAGAATCTAAGCAGCCGAGGAGACATGAAAGGTACGCAGGCCCGCATACCCACCGCCAGTGCAACGATGTAACAAGATCACCACTCCGACATTTCTCCAAAAACACTATATGACTAGGCAAATCACGTCCCGCTGTCAGAATTGTGCTAGGATGCATAGCTGTCGTGCTATGCGTGAAGATATGACAAATGACGGGAATTTGGAAACATAGGGCAAGGAAAGAAAACCATCGGGTGCAGTGTAACTTAACACCGTAACTGTGTTATTACTCTTCGGAGCAAATATATTGAATCACGAAATCTTGAGAAGAAACACCTACCAGCCATCAGAAGAGAGAGGGAAGGTCTAAAAGGGGTATGCGCAACAGAATCCGCTCGTCTCTACCTAAAAGAAAACGAGGATCTATTGACGGAAGACTTCTACTCAGCTTACACCATCTCTCCTGCCTCCTACCACAGCCGATCATCTCGCTCTTACCAATCCTCCCTCCTCCTATACTCTTACCTCGGCAACAGCACCTACAAACCTAGACGCACACGCGTCCACCCTTATAACCAATCTCAGACGACGCCTCTCCGCTCTCTCAACTCAGGAACCATCCCTCATCAACCCTCCCATCAAATACAGAGCTCTCAATCTACCAAAACGGCGCTGATCCCCCCACGTTCGTACAACTAGCAAACAAAAAAACCGCAGGCGCCCGTCCAGCGGTTCCGGCTACGGGATGCACACATCCAATAACTATATCACGTACATCTTATGCATATCGCGCCTCATATGCTGGGACCGTGCGAGGACCCCCGGTGGCGTCCCCCAGGCTCGGCGACCGTCGAACACGGGACGGCTAACGACAGGGCGGGCACGTGCGCGGGTGTTTTCAGCGGATCCGAGGGGGATTTGCGCGCGTGCGAGGGGGTCTCCGGAGTCTGCTTCTGGAAAGAAATTTGGAATCGGATGAGAAAGGAGGGTTAGCTTGAGATTGTAAGGAAGTTGGTTGGTTGATCATTGTCTAGGTACGCTAGTAGGAATATGGGAGGAAAGGAAATCTACGCTGGGAAGAGGGAACCATCTACCTAACCAATGAGCAAGTACTCGGGGAAATCAAGTCAAGGAAATAGGGAAGTTGAAAGCACACGATCCATCCCGAGAACCATACCTGCTATCCATTGGTCCGTTGTTTAAGAAAGGGAAAGGGAGGGACCCCACCAGCCTGGCCGTTCGTTGGCCGCTGTGTTCCGGTGCTCGACGCGTGTCGGCTCGTCGCTCTCGTACCTATCCCACGGCTCGTCGTTCGTAACTCGTTCGTCAAACAAATGCTGGCCCGGGCAATTGCTACGCTCCCTCCCTCCCTCTCACCAAAGCCCAGCCGAAGCAACCCACACACTTACATCGTATAACGGAAGAAACTCGCCTGATCGCCCCTCGTCCGTTCGCGCTCGAGCTCTTCACGGCTGTAATCTCCCACCTTCCTCCCGCCGGCAGCGACATCCCGCTTCAGGTTCTCGCGGCTCAGCCACCACCTCATGTAGGCGCACAGGACGGTGCTCATAGTTAGCATGCCAATCAGCGTGCCGTGGCCCTGTCGGAAATGCGGCGAGTCGCGCGTCAAGTACATGTAGCCAGAGATGGCGCCGCCGAGATTGCCGGCGCCGACTTGCATGGCGATGCCGACGGAGCGCTTGAGTGCGCCACCGATGTTGTTGCCGTTCCACGCGACGCATTGCGGCACGTTGGGGTAGATGCCGGCGGCGGCGAGGAAGGTGCCGCCGTATTTGACGTGTGGATTAGTGGAGGCGAGTAACAGAACGAAGCCGAGGATGCTGGAGGGAGTCAGCAAGGAAGGGGAAGGAGGAAAGGGGCGAATCAGATGAGCAAAAAAAGAAAAGATGCAAAATGGAATGTAGTAAAGACCCAAGAAGGGCGAGCGTAGCTGGACAGCGTACAAGGCTTGTGGCTGACGTTTGAATAAGGTATAAGCACATGAGACACAGATCACCACTTACGCTAGCAGGTTGAATCCAATCATATAGATTCCACGCTGGCCGTGCCGGTCCGCGATGTAGCCGCCCGAGATGCAGAAGAAGCATGCGAGCACGTAAGGTGGGACCGTCATCAGCTGCGCCGTATTGCTGGTGTAACCCAGAGTCTTGACAATCGTAGGCAGGAAGAGCGAGAACGAGTACAGCGGGGTGAAGATACCAATCGTAATGAACATGTGCGCCCAGATCTTCCAGTCGCGGACCGCATCCCAGAAAAACTGCATGTCAAACTCCTCGGCCAGGTGCGAGCGGTCAGCCTCGAGGCGTCTTCGTACTTCGTACTTTTCCTTTTCCGTCAGAAACTTGGCTGTGTCCGGGTAATCGTGCATGAGGAAGAAGGCCGAAAGGGCTGTATGACCAGTCTGCGTCAGTTCGTGTTGTACTACCTATCAGACAAACCGCGACACGACGCCGGCTACACTTACCGACGGCGAGAGTGACAGCTCCCTCGATGATGAAGATCCAGGCCCAGCCACTGATGCCACGGGCTCCGTCGAGCTCCACGATGCCACGGGCTAGCAGTCCGCCAAAGGCGCCGGCAGCAGTAGCAGCTGAGAAGAAAATCGCCATCCTCAAGCCACATTCGTGACGCCGATACCACATGGTAATGCTACATGAAACGTCTTAGTCGGGAGATTGGCGATACGGAAGCGGATGACCTACTAGAACGTGACACCAGGAAACAGCCCTCCTTCTGCAAGGCCGAGAGCTGCGCGGATGCACATGAGGCCGGCATAGTTCTTGACTGCGCCCATGAGGATACACATAGTCCCCCAAGCGACCATGATGGTGGGAATCCAGATCCGTGGCCGGGTTCGTTTCATCATCAAATTGGACGGAATTTCTGCAGCCACGTAGAACGGGAAGAAGATGGCGAGAGCGTCCTGTTCTTAGATTAGATCTCTGAGAAGCGGATCACAGGGCATCGTGGTACTTTACGTTGTACTGTAGCCCTCCCATCTTCAGATCGGCTTCAAGACCTGCTAGCCGAGCATTGCCGATATTCGATCGGTCCAGAAAACTCAGACTATAGAGATGTTAGCAAGTTGAGAGAGATCGAGTTGGAGAAAGGGAGGAGAATACAGGTATAAAAGGGAGAGAAAAGGCATCAAAATCATGTCAATCTTTCTCAATAACCGCTTAGTTGCTTTCCCGTCAAACTCGGATACAGAACCTGAGCATGACGAAGGGGCGTCGACCGTGGGAGCTTTCATCTTGGAATGGTTAGACAGGTCAACGTTATGCAGCTCAGTTGATGACGGAGGCTCCATATCTTCGAGGTGTGCAGAGAAAGAGAGTAGAGAATGGAAGAAGAGTGAGGGCTATGGACGTGAAGGGATAGTGAAGTTTGTCCCGTGCATACTTGCCTGGGTTACCTGCATTTATATCCGCGCACGGTGCCGAAGAAACGTGGCCACCTGGTCACTGAGATTATCTGCATACCTGTGCGACACAAGGGGATCCCTAGCCTTGCTGGCAGCAAGGAGCCGGTGATCATGGTCCGAACTCTGCCTTCCTTCGCCTCGGCCGCATGCTGGACAGGAAGCAAACAGTGACTGCCTATCAAATCTCGCGATGCGAGCCCTTGACATGGGGCCGCGACATCTGCTTGCACAGACGGCCGCCCCTCGTACTCCGGGGACTCATTGGACTCAACGTTGGGAGGAGGCTGCGTACAATGGCGCCCCGCCGCTCCTAAAAAGGGAGGGACACAGTAACGGGTGGCTTGCGTTGTCTTGGATTCAAATTCGCGCGGATAGCACGGCTTCTTCGAGTAGAGTGGAAGGCTGATGGAAGCAACTTTGGCCGCCCAACGAAACCTATCAGGCTCCCGGTGACATCTATCTTGTGCTCGCCATGCAGTTGAGACTAGTTTTGGGATCTCAGCCAGCGTGCGGGGACCCCGGGGTCTACACGTATGTGCTCTACGCCACTCCGGAGAAAACAGCGAGTCTCAGAGTGAGATCTTTAGAAGATCCTTGGTCTTGGAGAGCTGGCAAGCCTCAACCGCTGCAGCCGTTGCCGCACAAGGAAAGCACCAAACGTTGGGGATGCTACCGTGATTCAAACGAGCGCCACCCGCAGCGGAAGATGGGGGTCCTGCAGCCCCGGAGTTCTTACCTCGGAATCCCTATAGGGTGAAGCCCTTGGCAGGACAATCGGAGCAGAAGACATTCATAACTTTAGACATGGTGATTGGGAGCCGTGATGGCGGAAACATTGACAGGAAGGTTAGGCACGCACCCGACTGAATAAGCAAGGAGGCGGAGTGCATTGATAACCCGAAAGGCGTTTTCGTGATACTCCAGTTGCCCCCATTGCCTCCGCAGCTGTCGCAGGATCCGGCCACCAGGTCGACAAGCGTGCCACCGACTAAATGCAATGCCAGCGCTATATTGAACCGGCGGCGACCTCCTTGACGGCTAGGCTGGACGACGAAGGGATGCTGGAGGGCCGATGAAGGATGCTGCGTGATACTGTCAGCGCACAAAGATCTTGCACCCCCCCAAGCGGCCAAGACAGGCAGTTCAGAGTGTACTCGGGACGGACGGGATGCCGCGATGAGACGACTGGCCCGGAAGAAGCAGTGCAGCGAAGTGCAAATTCGACGTGCAGGAAACCTCGTCCAGCACGAGCTGAAGCTTTGGGACGGAGCTGGTCGATGCAGAGCCCCGTTCTAGAAGAACTAGAATAACAAAGCTGCACATCCAGGGGCAGATCGGAACTGACCCTTGTCGATAGCAGCAGCGATACAGGGTGTCAGGGGCAGGAGAGTCGATAGAATCCTACATATTCTAGGCAATGTAGGTTGGTTCTCCGACCTCATCTTCCCACCTGATTCGCGGGGTAATGCTTTGGTCACATGACGCTACCTACAACCGGTCATCTTCTTCCTAATTCTAGACTCTCATTTCATATCCTCGCAGCATCAATCAATCTGTTGAAGGTCGCTTAGATTCAAACCAGCCCCCCCGTTAAGATCATGTCCCGACAATTAGTCAACCCTCGAGATCACTTCGCCATCCAAAACGTGATAGCACAGTATTGCGTGGCACTCGACACCAAAGACTTCGAGCGTTTAACTGAGGTATTCACAACAGATGTGGACGCCGTCTATCCATTTCCCGGCGGCCAAATGAAGGGCGTTGAGGCCGTCCAGAATAAGATCCGTGCGAGGTAAGGCATCTATTTCACTTTTATCTGACCTCCATGCACGCTTCAACACGTACAAGGATGATTCTGTCTCGACATGCAGCTTGGTCAGGGATGCATGTACCAGGTACTGTAAGAATCTATGTCAAGCGCCGATGCTCGAGGTAGATCTACCTACATTGTAGGAAAATCTCCCGCCGATGTTTCCCAGGACTTCAAGATCCTAGGGAGCAAGCGATAGATCGACTCGATTTGATAACGTCACCGGAGTAGCTCCGTTCCGGATCTGCTAGACCCGGCTTATGAAGCTTTACGACTTATACACCTCAGCGACTGCAAAAGGCGGTGGATGGGGTTGCGTCATTTAATTCGTAATGCAAAGCGACACAATTCTTAGAACGAGCTGTCGTGGGTATGCCACTTCTTGGGGTGCTTCAATGCATTTTCGAAAATCGAGAACTCCTCACATTGTACTACGTGAAAACTCGTTGAAGCACTCCTCCTAGTAGTGGCAGCTAGGTGTAAACACGAGGATTGTAACCTTCACATTAGTTGATACGGATGGCTGACCTGAACAACGCAGACTTGGCACAGTAGTCACACAGCACGCCCTCACGACCCAAATCATCAGATTCAACGACGACGGCAAGAGTGCCTCGGCAGAAACGTACTTCACTGGCTCACATTTTGGGCACGGGGACTTCGAAGGCCAGGCCATCACTGCTTACGGGAAGTACATGGATGAGCTGATCTGCTGTGAGGGAGAAGCGCCCGGAATGCCGGGAGCCTCAGGCTTGTGGCTGATCAAGAAGCGAGAGGTGCGTTTTATGAAGAGGATTGGTGACGAGGACATTATGAAGAAATGAGGAGTACCTTGTTATGCACTCATCTTGGTCAGAGTCAGACGTGCACTGACGAAAACATGGCAAACATTTAGCAGCATGATCCGGAAGTATGTTTTCACCCTAATCGTTTAGCTTTAGCTATCTGCATTAGCTTATACAGCCTTCTTCGTTAATTCTACCCTTGCACCACGTCTCGCTATAGACATCCGTACACTCATTTACAGCTGCGTGAGGAGCCACACAGCGTCAAAAGAGTACACATATCATCCACATTGCGCACTCCCGAAAACATGTTCCAAGTTACACTGAAACGAAACGGTAGCCACGTCATCTTCAAATACCAGACATCTGCACCACAAAATGACATTACTACATAAAGGTACCTATCAGACCGATATCAATCTACAATTAACCAGACTAATAGGTTACATAGCGAGCGACACATTGCTGGGTATATCTTATCCTTTCTAAGCCCCTCTATAGCTCTTGCGTCTACTTCGCACCCTTCTGCATAGGTGGAATAGGGGGCAATGCGCCGTCCCAGTTGACTTGCATAGCTATGGTACGTTAGCACCTACGCTATAGGTATGGAGATGGCTCGACTTACTGAGTGGGAAAGGGAAGTAAGAGCCATGGTCTTCTTTCATGTAGACGTAAAACCCGCCAGGTCTATCAACAGTCAGTACGCCTCTAATCCAAGTCGTCTGAATAGCAAACTTACCTCGGGATCTTCTTCAACTCTCCCTTCGGTCCCGGAGCCCTCCTCAATCCATCCAGCTTCCCCACCGTCTTCAACATGGCCGTCAGCGCCACCCGACTCGCATCCTTCCCCAGACAAGTATGCGGACCTACCCCATAATGGATATAGTTCTCCATTGGGCGGTCCACCTTGACTTCCTCTGGATCCGGAAACATGACAGGGTCTTTCGCAGCGCCGACGAAGGACACAAAGACTTTATCACCAGCCTTGACGGTGACCTCGCGGCCGCCATCGTCGACAGTGCACGCCGCGGCGGCTTCGCGGTAGGAGCCAAATGTGCCGTTCAGCCGGATGCCTTCCATGCAGTAGTGCAAGATGGCGTCGTCGGCTTCGGGGGTGTCGAGTTTGGCGAGGCGGTTGATTTCGGGGAGATACTTGGAGCCACGGGGAGAAAGGTAGAAGTCGAGTGCTTGGGTGAACTGTGTCCGTCGTGAGCATCACTCTGGTTAACAACAAGGTCATGAAAACTCCTTACCACCTGAGCCTGGTTCGGCACCATAGCACATGCAACCGGCAGAATCTGTGACCACGCCACCTCTTCTGCGCCCATTCCAGACTCGAGAAGGCGTCGGACCATGTGCACACCGTAGTCGGTCAGATATGACTCGTTCTGGGCGATGCCATCGACGATTCCAGCGATCCAGCCGGTTAAGCTGACGGCTTTGACGTTGGCCTCAACAAGCTTGCCGAGTGCTTTCGCGACGGCTCGAGCACCCATGTGGAGAGGGAAACTCTTAGCCGGGTCCATGTCGAAGAAGATGCAGATGAAGATGACTGCGACGGCCATGTACATCTCGTGTTCAGTGAACACACCACGAGGGTGCTCCTTCGTCTTGAGGGGTAGCGAGAAGACATTTGCTGCGAAGTGGACGTGGGCGAGGTTGCCCACGCTGTCAGAAGTTTAGCTTCTTTCGAACTTTTTGATCGGAAGCTCTGGGGCTACACTTACTCTCTTGTGATATCAACATGATTAATACCAGCAATCTTGAATGATTTTTCATGCAGGAGCTTTAGTGTGATATGCTCGTAGAAGTTCTTGATATCACGATGCCAGTTCTCTCGGTACAGTGACTTGGCCATGGTCTGTCGTTGTTTTGCGTGAAGCGGAGTGTCTCCAGAACTTCAAGACAAGTCAGTATAACCGTCCATACGCAGTGCTGGAGTAGAGACGATCTTACAGCATAAAATGAGCCCCGCCTTTGCCCATCAATTCTTCGGTGGTCTTTCCCCACGTAACCTTGAACACTTTCTGGTTGTCAAGGACAGTCTTCGCGCCAACGTACGTCGTGAGATTGACACGTGGTGGGATGAATTGGGGACGATCATAGGAGTAGTGACTCTCTCGGCCGAGGGTCTTCATAATCTTGCGATTCTCTGACGGAACTGTCATAGGGAAGTGAGCATAGATGCTGTCCGGCTTGAAATGGGCCGGGAACGAGCGAAGGAAGAGTTTATACTGTAGTCAGATCAGTACTGCTATGCGTCAGGTGATGGCTTCACCTACGAATACACATCCTTGCTCCACGTTCAGGTCGTACTGGACTTCATTGAAGCCCCAGCTACATTTGGTCAGAACTATCATAAGATTAGAGGAACTGGAGTATTTACTTCGTCAGATTCTTCGCGTGGTAGTCAATCGTATAGAATCGATCACCGCGAACCAAGACCACAGCATCGGAGAGGATGGCTCTGGAAATAGTGAAGGTAGGTGCAATACCAACACCAGGAACCATCGGTACCTTTGCTTCTTCTGCAACAAGACCGGGATACCTAAGACATCGATAAGCAAGATATTGCGAGGCATTTCATGTAAATGTAGCTCACATCTCAACATAGTCTGGATGATCGTAGAGGTGGCGCAATTGCTCCGCAACCTTAGGATCTGAGTTGATGCTCTCAAACGTATCATGCGGCTTCAATCCGAAAAACTTGCGGAATTCGTTCAAAGTAGCAAGCCCCCATTTTCGAGCCTGCATCATACCCAGAATCTCGACTGCTCGCAGAGCTTTGGGCACATTGTTGGCGCCAAAGGCCTATCAAATGTTAGCATGCAATAATGTAAGAAAAAACTCCAGTAGAAATACCCCTGCACAGTCCTCAATGCTATCAGAAAGGATTTCAACCAGCTCGTCGTCGCTATACTTGCCATCGGCACCTCGCTGAAGCTTTGCAAAGGGCCGTTTCTGTGGGTCTTTATCTAGACTAGCATTCCACTTTCCAAGGCCGATCATCAATTCGTGCATTGGAACCTCCTCTGCGGGCTTGCCGAACATCTCGCGATACATGTTCTCAGTCCATGCTTCATCCTTCTTACTGGTCGCCGAATGCCAGCGGTACACCAAGTTGAACTCGGCAGAGACCTGGTTACCAACTCCTCTAGGCGTACCATCCTTCCCAAAGGACTTTTCCATATCAACCCGTGGGTCGAGAGTCCATGTAGTGTTGCTGCGATTAAGGTTGACAATAGTGCGGAGGTCTTAATGCACGTTAGTCACAATTCCTCTTATAAATTTACTTGATGGAGTATTACTCACAGTCCAGAAGAGTGATATTGATGTACAAGCCACAAGTGACCAAGCGACCAGTTTGAAACAAGTCGTTGTCATGCTTCGCCCAAGCTTTGTCCGCCATTTCTTTTGGAAGTCCGTCCCTGGGTTTGCTGAAACGCCCGTTTTCATTGATTGCTGCGAGCTGGTCGACGACGTAGTTGTGGAATCGATTAAACATAATTAGTAGGACGCCGCATCCTGGTGGAAAGCCAAGCATACGCTGCTCGGAGAAGCAGTCAGCCTTCAGCTTACCGTCTTTGAACGTCCGGATTTGGTCCTGGTCTTCTTGCGTATCGCCGTAGAGAGGAGACAGATCTAGATAAGATGACGTCTGTGAATTGTTCATGTCACTGTGATCGGTCTGGAACAGATCGTGAATGATCAACGAGGCCCAGTAGAACAAAACGCTTGAAACTTTGTTCGGATGTTCGGTGAAGTCGTGGCGGGCAAAAACGGCGTCAAAGATCAGACCAGGATCTGGGAGAGCTCCCGGGGATATTGTTTTTGGTAGGACACTACGAGCGTAAGGTGTATTTGCTGAAAAGTATTAGCATTAAATAGCCCTCTTTCTTGACAAGCAGCGTTAGATATGTACGCGCGTATACCACTACTTGGCGTTCTCCAAAATCTTTTTAGTAGTTGAAGCGTGGTGAAGGCACTTCACCTTGGGCTATTTGGAAATCTTGTTGAAGCGCTCCAAACAGTGGCACACAGGTGTACACATGAGACAGCGTGCTTAAAAGCATGCCGTTTTTCTCACGCTTAGAGTGACAGATAGGTTTAAGACATGAATGATAACTTACCGGCACCAAGATGGGGGTACATTATATTCTAAATACGTAAGCTATGGCCACGGACGTCACGTGCGCGGTGCAACTCACGTTGTTGGACCCATCAGCTTGACGGTAAGCGAACTTATCGCCCAGATATCTAATTCCAATCAGTATAAAAACTAGACAAAGGACTTCTAAATCGTCTCACGATAGTGGCGGATGTTGCAAGGAATTCCATAGCTCGTCAACAAAAGCATTCGTCTTGCAAAGGTCAGCATTTCCTTCCTTGTAGCTCCATAGGAAGTGCTTACCAGCTCCACTCTGTTCTTAGATAGAGTGGGTAGGCCAGCAACTAGCTGTAATATATTAGTGTAGTCTCAACAGAGAAGATTCCACAATCTACCTGAATTACGCGCTCCATGATGTATGTTTTGTCATCAACGAGCTCCCCTTTCGCTTTGGATTCCAAAAGCTCCTTGACAGTTTTGAGGTCCTTGAAACCCAAGTTCTTGATGTCGGCCAAAAGGCCGCTTGGCTCGTCCTTGTTGAGGTATGAGCCATCTCCTGTCTGGCTAGGCAAAGGCCTCTGCGCTGCGTGGAGAACCTGCGCATACTCCTCAAAGGTCCCGCTGACCTCCTCCCGCTTCGCGGAATGATCGGGTTGCTCTGATTTCAGTAGTTGACTTTGCCGGCGCGAGGTTTTCTCAGAGGCGCCATTACCGTTCGTCTCGCCATTGACATAGCCATTCTCTTTCTTCTTGTCTTTGCGAAACGTGCTTGAGAACCTTCGTAGCATGATTGATGGTCAATTGACAGTATAGAAATATGATAGAAAGAAACAGGCACCGCCGTTTGAGGTGACTTTGCGGATTTACGGGGGTTCAAGGAGGAGAAGAGGAGATAGGTAGCTAGAAAAACATGCAATTCTGGTCGCATATGAAAGCAAAAAGCACCAACCAATACCGTCGCACGCTTTGAATTGCCGACAAAATGGGATCGAGAGTGGAGACATCGACCCTGGTGGGTCCACGAGGTGGAGTCAATTTCCAGCCCGCCTACGTATTGATATGCAGATCATCGACCGAGACGAAGTTGTTGGCCTATTGATCGTGCAACTGTACTAAAGAGTAGTAAAACGAATGGTGGTGAGACAGGAAATGAAATGGATCCTTGGAATGTGGCTGGCTGATACGCGGAGCTGCATGTTCTCTAGCGAATTAGTGACCTGGGATTTGCTACACAGGCACAAGTCCTGTGAAGCTCTGCAGCACTAGCTGCACGAAGTATCTGCATGTTTGTGATAGTCCATCCCTCACACTAGCTCTACACACAGCTCAGCTTCGGATGCAAGCTTCAATTATATGCGTCGGAGCGTAACCAGGCGGCCGCCAGAGTCATCCACCGTGGAGATTGGCCAGCTCTTCATGCATTGGGTGCGCATATCCCCAAAATGTGGAGGACGGAGAGAGCTCCATACATGCTCTCAAGTCAAAATGGCAGAATGGATAGCAAACCTCACGAGTCACGATCTGCGACAGTTGATCTTGGGGAGGAGGGGCCTGACCGCCATTCTCAGCTTCGCTCCGAATGGCCAGCTCGCATTGTTTACCGATGGCAGGGGCGCACTGGGGCAGTGATGATCTGGCTGAGGACACCGCGAAGCAGGAGCTAGCGCTGATCGATTCCGCGGGGCTCGATCTTGGTGAAGAGGCTGGGATGCACCCGCCCATGCCACACGAGAGCGGTTCGCTGGGAACCTTGCACGGCGTGGAGAATCCCGATGGATATCACAAGACCACCGTGCCGCCTCTTGCCAGCTTTGTGGAGCATCGTCTCCGGGAGCTGCAGGAAGGGAGGGCTCCTGGGACAGACAGTTCGTAGATGAGTGCCGAGGGCTAGGATGTCGGGTATCCGCATTGGGGGAAGAGCAGACGCAGGAGTGGGACAGGGGTTGCTTTTTGGGCTTTCACGGCCAATTGGGGACAGATGGAGATAGAAGAAGCGAGTGCATATGCCCTTCCAGCGAGTAGGAGACCTATAGTACGATGGTGGCGCCGGAGGATGAGGAGTGGATCGTCGGTAGGCGGGCCGGCCCCCTAGGTATACTCCACACTTGGCAGAAAACCTCACCTCCTCCTCCGTTCTATCCGCCCTCATTGACCCGAGCTGCAGCTCCACAGAGCTATTGATGCTCCTGCATGCAACTGAATCGGTGGCGATGATTCCACCCTCCAGAGCTACTAGATATCTCCAGCTTCCATCATTGGCTTCGGCTCACCAGCGTACGGGCGGCAACGCGAACTGGCTACGATGCACAGCGCGCCACTGTTGTGCTGGCTGCAGTTCATGCCCGAGCACGGCTAGCAAAGCTTCCAACGGCCAGCAATGTTGAGTGACCACCACTCGTCCGAGATCACAGCTCCACCAGCCAGCGCTAGTGTGTACTGCGTTTCTCTGTCAATCACCATGACTCTCGCACGCGTCGAGCAAAGCTACCGAGTAGCCCCGCCACAGTCGTCACCTTTAGCTGGAGCTCTTGTGCGGGTGTTTCTGTACTTCTAGCGTGCATCTTGCTATACCGACTGGTTGCTAGAGCATGCGTGTGATCGAGAACCCGGCTCTGATCTCAAGAGCTCTCAGGCGCTCCTTCACGTGCTAGCTCTCGATAATTGTATTGTTCGACCCCAATTCAACCTTTTGTTCTCCTCTTCCTTGTAGAAATCTATCTCCCAAAACTCCCACTGTTGTCTGCAGGCCCAATGGCTTCTTTACTGCCAACGAGCCAGGCCCCTTCACAGAGGCACGCCAGTCCGGGCACAGAAACCAATGAATTCTTCGTCCCCGCAAGAGCAGGTCCCCATAGAAAGCGCAAGAAGTTCGTCTTGTGTTTTGATGGGACGGGGAACAAGTTCTCAGGAACTGACTCTGATTCCAATATCCTGAAAATCTACCGGATGCTTGATCGCAATGACGAGAGTCAATTCCACTACTACCAGCCTGGCATTGGCACATATGTGGTTTCCAAGTCTTATTCGCACACCAGTCGCATTGACCGCCTCAAGTCTTGGTATGCGAAGGCCAAGGATTCTGCGGTTGGGACATCGTTCGATGAACATGTAATGGCTGGCTATCGAGTAAGCTCTTTCATCTTTCCTCAAATCAATCATAGCCGTTGAAGACAAATTGATTATGTGCTGATACTTTGTAGTTCCTCATGCGCTATTATATTCCTGGCGATGATATATATTTCTTCGGATTTTCTCGTGGCGCATACACAGCCCGGTTCCTCGCGGAAATGTTGGACCACATAGGTCTCTTGTCGGTAAGTTCTTTGATTTAGAGCGGTTGTCCTAGATCTGCGCGCATTTTTCCACTGCTTCTGAGAGAGGTGGTACACCATTTCAATACCGTTTAGGGTGGCTTCATGAGCTATCAGGCCTGTCAAGATTGACGTTTTTCATTTTCATAGCGCGTTGGAGGACTTCGGACGGTCGCAGAGCAGTGTGCTGTACCTACATGCCATGACCTCTTACTGATCTTTTCTAGGCTGGAAATGAAGAAATGTGCCATTTTGCGTGGAAGACCTTTCAGAAATGGCAGGTTCGGCAAGAACGCACCGAGAAAGAGAAGGATGATAAGAAATACCTTCTCGACTTCATGTGTGCTTTTCGCGAGACCTTTAGCCGGCCTGTTCGTCGCATACGATTCCTAGGTCTCTTCGACACTGTCAATTCCGTCCCAAGATTCGAGAACGCATGGATGCAGAGAAGCAAATTCCCTTACACAGCTCGCAGCTCTGCGAAAGTTGTTCGGCATGCTGTCGCCATCGATGAACGACGCGCCAAATTCCGGCAGGACCTCATATCAGAAACGAAGCCAAAGAAGACGCACCACTACCATCATCGACGCCAGCGTGTTTTACACCCTTTCAACCTCTCGGCCATCGATGAAGTAGAGCAACAAGCGAGGGGAAGACCAAGCGCAGACACGCATCGCTATAATCCATCCCGTCGGGGTACCCTGATGCCACCCGAGCAAGAAATGTTCAGGGATGGGTCAGATACGAGAGGTATACGCAGTTTGAGTCCCGGCCTCTCACCGAATGGACGCTCTGAAAATGATCGACCTTCCTCGGCCGCCACATCAATTTCAGAGACCTCGATGGCGGCAATCAGACACTACGATGATGATGAGGATTCAGATGGCGAAGAGCAAGATATCCGGGAAGTCTGGTTTGCTGGATGCCACGCGGTACGATAACGATATACTTTACATTGATCAATCACTAACAAATTCAGGATATCGGGGGTGGATGGCCGCTCGGGGATGGAGAAGACTCAGCTCTCAGCCATATTCCACTAGTGTGGATGGTAAAAGAATCGCAAAGCGCCGGCCTCCACTTCGACGAGGTCAAGCTCAAGGCCCTCAATTGTTGTCCAGACGAGATTCAAAGAAGGAAGTCAACTGTGGTTCCACAAATCGAAATCGACCCAGCATCGCCTGATCCCGAGGTTGGGCCCTCATCAGGACTTCCGCATCGTCTACGGCCGCAAACGACAACTAGCTCTGTTGGATCCAAACCCTCTCGGTTCCATACTCTGTTGGAGGCTGCTGCCTGCAAAGGGAAGATACACGACGTGTTGCAGTTTGGGAACGGAGTGTCACGAGCGTCTGTCATTTCATGGAACATGATGGAATACTTGCCTTTCCGCCGAATGGACTTGCAGGAAGACGGCTCTTGGAAGAGTATCACTTGGCCTTTGCCGAAAGGCGAAACTAGAGACGTTCCCGATAATGCTGTAATCCATAATTCGGTCATCAAACGGATGGAAACGAATCCGAGCTACCGGCCTGGTAATCTCATCGTTGGCGGAGGGGGCAGAGGCGTTCGAACGGCGCCTGCGAAGTATGGGATGGGTAAGTGGATCGTTTGTCGCGCGGAAGGCGACCCTGTTGGTGAAGTGCTCGTACGGGCTGCTCCTCCGGAAAAGAGGAGGTCGGAGAATGGCGTCACGAATATGGGCCATACTCCGCTCGGTCCTCAAGGTGTTTGGATATCTGCGAACAGATAAGTTGAACTAGGGATGACAGGCTGTTCAAGAGGAAGGACCGCACCGTTTAGGTTAGATAGCATACTTTTGAATTGTGCTGCTAGTGCTAAGGGTGCTTTAATCCATCCTCGGAAATCTGAACAGCTAGCACCTCTTCACCTTGGGCCATGTGAAAACGTTTTGAAGCAAAGCAGTGGCAAGCAGGGTCCCTTAAGGAGAGATTGGCAGTCCACGAATTTGGGATTCGATTCTGAAGCTTCCTATATTCCACATGAATACATACTCTGAACCTGTGTACGTTGACCTGACATTGTTTGAAGTCCCCTGGTACGTTAACAAAAGCCATGAAATTGTAATATTGACAAGGCTGATAGCTCACCAGGCCACCTCAAACGGTGTGGAACTGCCCAGATTAGGTTCAACGAAGCCTGACAGAGTGCTTGGTAAGTATGCCACTTTTTCACATCCAGCGCGCGTCGTCGTGACGGAAGTCTTGAGGATTTCTGGATTCTTCTTTGACTGGTAGGAAGCAAGTGTGAGTCTATAAGTCGCTCACGCCTAGCACCAAATAAGCATACACAACCCCAGCCAGACTTCAAGCCTCTTTGCAAGCTCAGTCCTTCTTCAGCTCCTCGTATATTTCCTCGATGCCATCCTTCGTGATAATCATCATCTGCAGCCCGTCTCCAACCTCAATATGCCTCTCTACTGCACTCGTGAACGCATCCTTGACCAGTTCCTCCACATCCTTCCGTGGCAGCGGCTCCGGCACCCGCTGCTGCAACGCATGGCCCTCTCCGCTCCCCGGTATGTACTGATTCTTGAAGTTGACCTGATTATCCAAGAACGGCATGATCAAGCTCGCCGCCGCACCCGCCGCTCGGCACTGCTCCCGCTCGTAGCTCCCCACAGGGTCGTAGCTGTATAACGCGCCCTTGCCCTCCTCATCTAGCCCGCCCAGGATCGCCGTAACGTAGTAGGGGAAGAAGCGCTTGCCGTAGAGGATATGCGACAGGCGTTGCGCACACGCGGCCACGCTCATTGGCTTGCCGTGCTGGTACTTGTACATCTTGACGATGGTGTCGAGGCGTTCCTTGAGGGCTTCACCGTCGGCCGCGAAGCCGACGACGGAGAGCACGATGCGTGCACCTTTGCTCTCGGGTCCTTCGCCGCCGATCTTGAAGAGCTTGGGGGCGTAGCGCGTATTAATGCTGTATCCGCTTGTTGAGCGAGTGTCGCCAGCGAGGATAGAGAAGTCGGCGCCGGATATGCCCAGTGTGGAGCCTCCGTTGTCGGTGTAGCTGGGGGGTTATCAGTGAGAGGTTCTCGAGAGGGTATAGATATCGTACGGATAGAAGCTGTGTTCTCGAATGCCGGAAGGGGCGGCGGTGGGTGTTTGCGCGAAAGAGTAGCCTGGTGCACCATTTGGCGGTGCTCCGGCGAATATTGAGGCCATGGTGGGTAGATTGATGCTTCTGATGGACGAGGAGAGGGCAGTAGTGAGGGATAGGGAGGGTTCGTTCACGGAATGCGGTGGTGAGGAGGTGAGTGGTCGTGGAAGCTGGTGATGGAGCTTCGTTTGGAGTTGACGCGGAGCTTGATGCCTTCCGCCTCACAGACGTTTTTGCCAAGGCTTTATCAGATATCTTGAAGACCCATGCTCTACACTCCCTCACCTCCAACACATTCACACATCATGTTGGGATTGAACTATGCGAGCAGCGATGACGAGGAAGAGGTCGCTGCTCCAGTCAAAGAGCAGGTAAGAAGTTCAGCTTCGAGTCAACCCTCTACAAAAGGCCGGATAGCTACTAATAGACAAGACGCAGACAAAAGCAACCAGTCAACAGGCCCCTGTCAAATCCAGCATAGCCCCTATACGTACGTCAAAGCCCAGTTCTGATCAGAAGTCTATGCTGAAATTAGCTAGACGATGCGGCCATATCGAACGAGCCAGCTCTGGCTCCCACAACACAACCCAAGGATGAACCAGGCCGTGAGGATCCCGTGGTAGGGCCAACGATGGGGCCGTCTGCGACTCCGCCGCCAGTCAATAGTGTAGCAGAAGGCGATTCCGCGCCTCTATCGCCGTATTCTGCTTCTCGACTCATCATTCGAAATCTTACAATGCCACCCATACCAAACTTCAATATCCCACCATCTCCACCAGGCTCTCCTCGACCCGGTCCCACAGCAAGATTCGCGCAGTTTCTGGAGTTGAAGAAGCGGGGAGTGCATTTCAACGAGAGAATTGAGAAGACATCAGCTTTGAGGAATCCCAGTCACTTACAGAAGTTGATGGAGTTCGCGGGCATCAGCGAGATTGACCAGTATGCGTCAACTCTGCCAGAGGAGCTGGCTATTCCTTCTAAGTTTCCTAAGTGGGCATACGCAGATCAGCTGGTTGCAAGCCAAAAAGAAATCACGAAACAGCGCGAGGCGGAGCAAGCAAAAGTGCAGAGGGAAGCGATCGAATTCGTTCCGGCGTCGGCCTCAGGAGCTTCCAGTAGGGCTGCTACGCCTGGGGGGAACCTTTCCAGAGGCAGCGCGGCAGAGAGAGTCATGGCTAACTTGGATAAAGAGAAGCCTAGTCCATTGGTTCAGGATCGTGGCAAGCGGAAGGAGTACGAGCATCGAGGTGGGCGAGACGAGCCTCGAAGGCGAAGATTTCGTAGCAGATCGCGGTCGCCAGGGCGGAGACGCTCACGGTCAAGGTGAGTGAGCGATGGAGATGCTATGTAATTGATGAAGCCGTATACCCACCAACTATGCCTCTTAGAATGTGCAAAATTTGTGAAAGCCATCTTATATCAAAAAATGGAGCTCGGACCAAGTCTGAAGCCGCCGCCAGACAGCTTTCGCGTCGTTAAGCTGCCTAGACCTGGACCCATCACCGCAACACCGCAGCTCCCACCTCGAAGCCCACCCATACTCTACTACACATCTCCACAGACTCACCTTCAACTCGAAAGTCGTCCTCTTCCTCCCACGCCAACATGAATCACCTTCCTCAAGCTTGGGGCCGTGTAAGCATCTCAAACCTCTAGCCTACCTCTCCATCCATTAACAAACTCCCAGCCGCGAGACGACGTCTACGGCGCATACAGCAACTCCTTCCTACAGACCTCTGGCCCCACAACGCACACACAATCACCGATCGTAACAGGAACCTCGGTCATAGCAGTGAAGTTTAAGGACGGCGTAGTGATCGCAGCGGACAACCTAGGCACGCCAATCTATCTGCATTTTCCATTGAATACAAACTAACACTCTCGCAGCATCATATGGCTCCCTCGCCCGCTTCACCGACGTGAAGCGTCTCCGCAAATTTAACACACGCGCCGTTGTCGGCTTCGGCGGCGACGTCTCGGACATGCAATACCTCGACCGCCTACTCTCCTCGCTCGACATCCGCGAGAACTACGCCGAGGAGTCCCCCGACGCCCAGCTGCACGCCAAGAACTTGCACACGTATCTTTCCAAGGTCATGTACAAGCGCCGCTCCGACTTCAACCCGCTGTGGAACCACCTGCTGGTGGCTGGCTTGGATGGCGAGAATAAGCCCTTCCTCGCGAGCGCGGATCTGCTAGGCACAACGTTCTCAAGCCCAACGCTTGCGACGGGATTCGGAGCGCATTTGGCGCAGCCGATTCTCAGGCGTACGGTACCGGACGAGGCGACGGTTGCGAGCGTGACGAAGGAGCAGGCGGTGGAGTTGGTCAAGGAGTCTATGAAGGTGCTGTTCTATCGGGATGCGAGGAGCATGGACAAGTACTCGATTGCGGTGATCACGAAGGAGGGCGTGGAACTGAAGGAGAACGAGAAGCTGGAGAACCAGAGTTGGGCGTTTGCGGAGGGGATTAGGGGATATGGCACGCAAGTGAATTAGACCTAGTTGAGCGAGGCGGAAGATCACAGAGCGGTCTTGCTTCTCACCAGCCGTACTAGGAGCGTTAGTAGGCTGGATAGACTCAAATGTACTATGAAATGAGTAGCATCTCTGGTCGCGGACCAGATGTATGTGCACTCAAAAACAAAGCCGTCCTTCATGCAGAAAACGCCTTGTTGAGTCCAACGAATCTTGTGAGTTGTTCAAATAGGTGAATTTCTATACAATCCGCGTTGGTGAAAACGAAACGCATGCCTTAGCGAATCCTATCCCGATCAGGCTCCCTTGAACAAAAGTGGCAGACCACGAGCCTGTGGTTCTTTTCTCCACCGTTTGATTCAGATACACACTTTTACCTTACACAGCTTAAGTTCCTCTGTACATTATCAAAACTATACAAACGACAAGATTTGACAAAGTTAATGGGCCTCCGCCACCTCAAACGGCCCTAGACTGCCACTTTATCTCTGCCCATTTTCTACCCACTAGATCCACCTTCGCTAGCTTCAAATCCACTCCACCTTCAAAAAATAAAAATAAAACATGCCGTGAGTCATATGTGTGTGCCACAAACCCCAAAAAATTGCCAAAAAAAGATAGCTTGATAGCTCAGAACGGTTTCGATCCTGAATTTGAGATCAGCGGGGGATCTAGGTCCGAGAAGTTCAGGCGACATACCGTTGTCCTCCGGGTAACACAATATATGTATATATATGAGCCCGGCTAGATGGACCGTCAGTCGATTGAACCCAAGACCTCGAACAAAGGGCAACATACCGCGCTTCCTGCGATTTGTTAGCCTAGTATTTGAAGAGAGGAAGTTGGGTTACTTGCCGCTGCGCCACTGAGCTGATTTGGGGTGCTGCGGAAATATAAGAGTGTACATAGATGGGCTCCTTTTAATGGTGAGGGAATTAATTGGCGGGGTGCTGTATGGACGTGTGAAGGAAGCTTTGTGGGTGACGCATGCGGTTAGGTTGCACGAGCATGTGTGGATGCATTCCACACAGGGAGCGTTGACCTCGTGAGCTGTGTGTAGTGGCCCCATGAGGTGCCTTGCTTGCATGTGTTACACGAGCGCTTGACTATCTCTTGACTACCTGGCTTTTTGGAAACCAGGCTACCTCTGACAGTGGTGTCGAGTGAGCAATTTGGACCATCATATTTTCGGACATGATGCTATTCGAAGAATAGATCTTGAAAATATGTGTTTTTTACGTCACGCACTGTAGTCTAGAAGCTTTTGAATGGATGAAAGACTGAAAGCTTGGTAGCAGTCATCTCTGCTTTTTGCTTTCATCTCGTAGAGATGATATAAGCAACTACGGTATGCATAGTACACGATCAAGAGAGAAATGCAGCTCAATCGTACCCTCCAACCACCATACTAACGAGAGATCAGGGAGTAGCTCCAATCCAACCACATACGGGTAATATTCAAGCATCTAAGCTGATCGGGATTTAGCACTATGGCACCTTGGTGATCTTCCATTTCCACATTCGGTAGCGAAGTAGCCGTCGTCAGAGGCTGGAATTCCTTCTATCCCAACGTGACGTTGTGTTTTAAGGTCCGGACTGCGATCAGAGATTTGCAGGTGCTTCTTACAAGTGAAACTGACGAGCAATGGTCGTACTTAGCTCCGATATTCCGAAGTTCTTCGATAAACCATTCGTGCTAGCGTACATCAGAACGACACGTACCAACAAGAGAAGGATTCAAGCTTACAAGCTGGAGTTTCCAAAGCCAGTCCATATTTTTGTGATTGAACGTGAACTTTATGTCCACTCTAGACACCTCCATGTGCAAAGTTTCAACCGTCAATGGGTCACTCAGGCCCCGTTTGAGCATGCTTTCCCGGTAGTGCTGTCCGAGTCCCTGGACCAGCTGAAAAAGCCAGTTGAGCTACAATGTTAGAGCTTGCAACAAAAGAACGAATTGAACTTACTAGCTGCAAACTCGGTCTCCAGACATACCCACCTGATGATTCAAGACAAATCTCACACCTATCACATCCTCCGCGGTCTTCGTCAACTTTTCAAGTTCTTCACGTGTCGTTTGCTCGCCTAGGGGTACCATTTCCTGAAGACGCCAACGGAGCCACTCGACCTTAGGACGTTAGAGCCATATGTTCGAGCAAGAGAGCGATCGAATCTCACTAGTTCGTGATTCTGGTTTCCCCCCCGCGCCTTCTCATGCCTGGAAGAGAACGTCACGTCTAGGACGCCGTCCTCCGAGCTCACGCTGTTCATGTCCTCATTTTTCCTTATTAAGAGCTTGAGGAACTTTCGACGCTATTGAGCTCGGATGTGAATGCCGGTGGTTTCCGTTAGGAATAGGCGCGTATGTACTATTCATATTGGCACGTATGTACTATTCATATTGGCGCGAATGGACATGCAGTAGAGTGTTTGTATCGAGTGCGTAGTTGTGAGAGGAAGTTCGTCGAGCTTGAGAATGGGTGGTGTCGAATGAAAGGAGCTATCCTGTAACGGAATAGAACACAAGGTTTCTGCAATACTTGAGGCAGTCGTAAACTAACGGTGCACTCCTGCCCTTAGATATCGCACACCAACTTCCAGCGAGCTACTCTCTGGAAACTTGTTGAAGCACTTCAAGCATTGGCAGATAGGTGTACACACGAGTGCAAAAGACAGATATTGATGAGTGTGTCCCTTTTTCCATGCCAAGCGTGGTCCGGAGGGAGCTCCTACTTCAATTTTCCGAACCGTTTCCATACACCACACAGTCACTGAGTCTTTGCTCTCTTCTATGGACTTAAGTGAACGTGGTCGTAGTCATGAATGACGACACGACTAGGCGTAGAAGGTATAGGCTCCAACACGAAACCTCCGGCTCGGGGATAAGAGTCGAGAAATGTTCATTGGGAAAGACCCATGATGTCTCCTGTAGTATGCTGATAGATGAAAGAAGGGACATTGGGAGAGAGGACATTGACAGAGGGTTCAAGGTAAGAAATTAAGGAAATCATCTAGTTCTATATTCTAGCGTGTCGGCAGTCTTTTCTTAGAGCATCAGCATCGTAACCTCTACTCATTTATATGTCTTAAGCCTAGATTCTCATTTTTCAGTTAATTTGGTGTTAGTGAAGGCTTCCGACTCTTGTGATGTTGAGAGCAAGAACGAATCTGGAGGATTGCCCAACATGGCCCGAGCTCCCGCGGGGTCCTACTGAAAATTCTCAAGGTTTTTTTCTTCTCAACCACAGTACAGGAAAGACGATAAGGAGCCACATGCCACCGGATGTACGGCACTTAATTCCACATAACTCCTAAAACCCGTATTCCCGACGCTCCCAGCGCCTCTTGCAAGCACTCAGCTTCCTCCAATACTGCCACCTCTTCAACCTCTATCGTTGCCCAACAGTATGCTAGTTCGTTGAAAGACCCAAGGGTCAATTAGCTGTACCCCATTGGGAGACCGGTCTTGCGTGCCATGCAGCTATTTCCACGTCTTAACCCTATCACACCGCTTACATCAAGCTCAAAATACCTCGACAAGAGAGTTTCGCATTTCTAATCGGATGGAGTCTTGGGAGACACTTTCGTTCCCGCTCTCCTGCGAATATAGCTCGATATGGAGATTTTAGCCGCATTCGGTTGTTTTGTGTGGGCGATGACATTTGTAATTCATGTCGGAGTTGTTCAACTAGATGCATCTGTTGATGCGAATGGTTCCCGACAACGCGTATGGAGCTTAGTAAAGTAGCCGGCAGGTAAGCCGCAGAGATTCTTTCTGCACACCAATCAAAGGGTTCGGAATGTATTCACCGCTCGAGCGGCTTGATCGACAGGACCCGCCGCTAAGTCCAGAAGAATCGAGGACTTGACTTGCAACCGCTCAGCGGCCACCTTTGTTTCCGCGGCGCTGGTGGCCCGCACTAGCTTGAGATATGACTTGTGGGCGTCTCGTTAGAGTTTGGTAGCATGCACCAAAGGATGCACCAGCGGCTGGCCACAGCTATCCCACAGACCCGAAATCCCTTATTACAAGGGTATGACGTGACGTACAGCTAAGTCCGATATCTTCTCAATTAGTCACCGTTGAAAACATCATTCATAATCTGCTGCCCCTACTCTTGCCTCTTCTGCCCTTTCCGCTCGGACAGAAGTGCTTGTTGTGATTGCTCCTGGGCGCGTGCAAACTTCGGTCCATCTAGACGGTTGCTCCTTCACCTGCGCCGCAGTTCCGCTTCTTATACTTTTAACTGTCCCACCCGTTTTCGTGTGCCTGTAATCGACGTGCCTTCCCCAACTCCAAGTCCTCAAAGTTACTACCGACATACAAGATGTGGGGGACAAGCGTGCCCTACGATCTGCTTAAGGGCAGAAATCCATGGCACAACGAAGAGGAGGAGCGCCAGAGGCGGGAATCAGAAACGGATGAGGCTGCCGATTCCAGCCCTGATGGCGCGCCAACCGACCTGGACGGAACTTGGGGGGAGCGCGATGCCGGCCATATGAACGAGACGATGGCTATGGAAGACTTCGAGGCTCTGCGAAGGAATCTTACCAGTATGTCGAGATCAAGATCCCATAGGACGGAACGATCAGACGGCCTCAGTCGCATCATTAGTCGCAGAAGACGCCCCACAACAGCTGGGACAGAAGACACGGAGCCTGGAGAAGAGCCATTAGACAAAGACGAAGATTTCCAATTGCACGATTTCATGCGCGAAGGCCATTTCGAGAAGCGCCAGAATGGAGTATCCGCCAAGAAGGTCGGGGTCACCTGGAAGAACCTGACTGTAAAAGGTGCGGGATCGACGACAGCGTTCGTCAGGACACTTCCTGATGCAGTTATCGGAACCTTTGGACCGGACCTTTATAAGATCATATCCGGATTCATCCCAGCCTTGAAGCTGAAGAAGCACGTGGAGACGCGAACGCTCCTTCACGGCTTCTGCGGTGTACTCCGGGACGGAGAGTACGTGTATTCCCCTTGAATAGCTACCTAGCTAAGCTAACAACTTGAAAGGATGATGCTGGTCTTAGGACAACCCGGCTCTGGATGCTCTACGTTCTTGAAAGCAATCGCAAATGACCGAGAAACATACGCGGAAGTTACGGGCGACGTCCACTACGGAGGCATATCGGCAGAAAAGCAGCACAAACAGTTCAAAGGAGAGGTTAATTATAATGCAGAAGACGACGTACATTTTGCGAACATTTCAGTCGAGAACACTCTACGTTTTGCATTACTGAACAAAACGAAAAAGGGTGAAAAGGATTCAATCCCAATCATCGTAACCGCCCTGATGAAGATGTTCGGTATCTCTCATACCGCGAAAACCCTGGTAGGAGACGAATACGTGCGAGGAGTCAGTGGTGGAGAGCGGAAACGAGTCTCCATCGCTGAAACTCTTGCCACCAAATCGACCCTCGTTTGCTGGGACAATTCCACCAGGGGTCTCGACGCATCTACCGCTCTCGATTATGCCAAGTCTCTGCGTGTTATGACAGACGTAAGCAATCGGACCACGCTCGTTACGCTCTACCAGGCCGGAGAAGGCATCTACCAACAGATGGACAAGGTCCTTGTGATCGATCAAGGGCGATGTGTCTTCCAAGGAAACGCCGGAGAAGCAAAGCAATACTTCATTGATCTTGGGTTCCACTGCCCTGAGCGGCAAACAACAGCAGACTTTTTGACCGCGGTAACCGATCCTTCAGAACGCCGATTTCGGGACGGGTACGAAGACAAAGCCCCAAAGACGCCAGAGGACCTGGAAAAGGCATTTAAAGCTTCCCCGCATTACCGGCAGATCCTCAAGGATATTGAAGAATACGAAAAAGAACTCGAGGAGTCGAATTACGTCGACGCAAAAGAGTTTGAAAAGGCAGTTCAAGAAAGCAAGAGCAAAACTGTGCAGAAGAAATCAAGCTACACCGTCAGCTTCGTACGGCAGGTCGTGGCCTGCACACAACGAGAGTTCTGGTTGACTTGGGGTGATAAAACTACTTTGTAAGTCAATCTCCGCGGCCTCTTATTACAATGCTAAACTTAGTAATAGGGCTACAAAGTTCTTCATCATCATATCGAATGCCTTGATCGTAGGTAGTCTATTCTATGGAGAGCCGCTAGATACCGCTGGTGCATTTACTCGAGGAGGAGCTTGCTTCTTCTCTATTCTTTTCCTCGGTTGGCTACAGCTCTCGGAACTCATGAAGGCTGTCTCGGGACGGGCTGTTGTTAAGCGCCATCATGATTATGCGTTCTATCGTCCCTCGGCAGCTAGTATAGCTCGAGTAGTGCAGGATTTCCCGCTTCTTTTCATCCAAGTTGTGATGTAAGTTCTTCCTCATTCCTTTGTACAGTGCTTGCCATGAGCGTAGGCACATGCGTACCCCACTTCCCAGGTGCCGCTTTTGTGAGGCTTTCCATCACATTTGAGAGCAGCCTCTTGAGCAGGAAGTCGATCAGTGAAGATGCTGCTCAAGTTTCGCCGCGCCTGCCTTGAGACTGTGCTCCCAAGCAGTGGCAAACGACTGTGCACAGACTTATGGCCTGCCCTAAAGCCAAAGAAGAAATTGCTGACCACCTTAGATTCTGTCTAATCATGTACTTCATGACGGGGCTTGACGTAACTGCTTCTAAGTTCTTCATCTACGTCTTATTCGTCTACACAACGACCATTTGCATCACCTCATTATATCGAATGTTTGCAGCCGTATCGCCGACAATCGACGACGCAGTTCGGTTCAGCGGGCTTGCGTTGAATCTTCTGATCGTGTTTACTGGCTACGTTATTCCAAAACAACAGCTAATCTCCCAATACATCTGGTTTGGTTGGTTGTATTACGTCAATCCTATCTCGTACGCGTTCGAAGGCGTCATTACGAACGAATTTTCCGGCCGGACTATGCAGTGTGATCCCTCTCAATTAGTTCCGCAGGGTCCTGGCATCGATCCTGCGCATCAAGGCTGCTCCTTGACTGGTGCTGGAGTGAACGCAAATGAAGTCACTGGGAGCGACTATCTCCAGACGACGTTTTCGTATACTCGAAGCAATCTCTGGAGAAATTTCGGTGTTATCATTGCATTCACCGTTCTGTATATCCTGGTTACTGCACTAGCAGCCGAACTGTTCTCGTTCGCTTCCGGTGGAGGAGGAGCGCTGGTCTTCAAAAAATCAAATAAAACCAAGAGAAACCTCCAGCAATCTCCCGCTGATGAAGAAAAAGTAGTATCTGGGGAACGGCCAGACAGCACATCAAGCGGACAAAGTATGGCACAGGAACGAGCGAAAGACCAGACTCTTCAGAAAATAACCAAGAGCGAAAGCGTCTTCACATGGGAGAATGTCGAATACACCGTCCCATATCAAGGCGGCGAACGCAAATTGCTAAACAAAGTAAGCGGATATGCCAAACCTGGAGTAATGGTAGCCCTCGTAGGAGCGTCGGGAGCAGGCAAAACCACTTTACTCAATACTTTGTCCCAACGCCAGAAAATCGGCGTTATAGCTGGTGATATGTTGGTCGATGGTGGACCTCTGGGTCGAGACTTTCAACGCGGCACCGGATTCTGCGAGCAAATGGACCTCCACGATCAAACGGCGACAATCAGAGAAGCTCTCGAATTTTCTGCCATCCTCCGACAAGACAAGGATGTTCCACGCAAAGAAAAGTTAGCTTACGTGGATAACATCATCGACCTGCTTGAACTCAACGATCTTCAAGATGCTGTTATCTCAAGCTTGGGTGTCGAGCAACGTAAGAGGTTGACGATTGGCGTCGAGTTAGCAGCAAAACCATCGCTGCTCCTTTTCCTGGACGAGCCTACTAGTGGACTCGACAGCAATTCAGCCTACTCAATCGTCAGATTCCTCAAGAAGCTGGCTAGTGCAGGGCAGGCAATCATTTGCACCATCCATCAGCCAAGCTCTATTCTGATTCAGCAATTCGACATGAGTAAGTGCGGTTCCAGTAAATAAATCAGAGGGAGGCTCCGTTGAAATTCTAGTGTATTTTCAACGGAGTCTGAACATCCTCGGGTATCATTGGCCTTGGAGTCCCTTTATGAATTATTGCTAACTTGGGTGTTGCGACCTTTAGTTCTGGCCCTAAATCCAGGCGGAAATACGTTTTACTTCGGTCCCGTCGGCAAGAATGGCAAAGACGTTATCAAGTACTTCGCCGACCGTGGAGTGCAGGCTCCCCCAAATAAAAACGTCGCCGAGTTCATTCTTGAAACTGCAGCTAAACCCATGAAGCGACCCGACGGGACCAGGATCAACTGGGACAAGGAATGGAAAAATTCGGAAAACAGCGCAGAGGTCATGAAGGAAATTGAAAGATTAAAGAGCTCCAGAAGCCAGACTCGGAAAGAAGAGGGCGCTCATGAAGAACACGAGTTTGCGGCGCCCGTCTGGCTTCAGACAACCATGCTAACCCGCCGCGTCTTTACTCAATATTGGAGAGACCCATCTTATCTCTACGGAAAACTGTTCGTCGCTGTCATTATCGGCATCTTCAACGGCTTCACTTTTTACATGCTCGGCAACTCCATCGCAGACATGCAGAACCGCATGTTCACTTCCTTCCTGATCATCCTCATCCCCCCCACAATTGTCAACGGCGTCGTTCCAAAGTTCTACCAAAACATGGCCCTCTGGCAAGCCCGCGAGCTTCCCTCTCGCATTTACGGCTGGGTGGCCTTCTGCACCGCCCAGATCCTCGGCGAGATCCCCATCTCCATCGTCTCCGGCCTGCTCTACTGGCTCCTATGGTACTACCCCGCCGGTCTTCCCACAGACTCCTCCACCGCCGGCTACGTCTTCCTCATGAGCGTGCTGTTCTTCCTTTTCACGTCGAGCTGGGGCCAGTGGATCTGCGCCTTCGCGCCCTCCTTCACTGTCATCAGCAACGTGCTCCCCTTCTTCTTCGTCATGTTCTCCCTCTTCAACGGCGTCATCCGGCCGTATGCTCAGCTCTCCGTGTTCTGGAAGTACTGGATGTACTACGTCAACCCCTCTACCTACTGGATCGGCGGCGTGCTCGCGGCGACACTGGATGGAATTCCGATCTCCTGCAAGCCCGCCGAGACGGCTCGCTTCACGCCTCCGTCTGGCCAGTCTTGTGTTGACTATGCTGGAACTTTCATCGCAAACTCCCCGGGGTATTTCATTGACCCTAACGCGACGGACGTTTGTATGTATTGTCCGTACAGCTCGGGGAATGATTACCTCTCTACGCTCAACATTAAGGCGAGTGATAAGTGGCGCGATTTCGGGATCTTCCTCGCGTTTTGCATGAGCAATTGGGCATTAGTATATTTCTTTATCTGGGCGGTGAGAATTAAGGGGTGGAGTTTTGGATTCGGTGCTGTCTCAAGGGGGGTTGGCAAGGTGAAGAACAGGACCACGAAGAAGGGAGGACAGATGGAGCAGAAGTGAACGGTATGAGAAGTGCCGGGGGATAGCTTAGGAGGGAGCAAAAGTAAGAGAGGCGGCATTTGTGAGCGTTGTGCAGCATGGTTCAAATTTCGAATATCAATGAGATAGGCTACAAATTTGATACTGAACTGAAAGCTGTCGTGTGCAGTTATGATAGCTGGAATCTGCAGCACAAGCCAACTCACTATTGCTGAGGTATAGTTAGTAGCTGAACACTCCCATAATGACCTTTGTAAGTCATATGAACGTCACGTGCCGGCCCAGCAACTCTGGATATTGGAAGTATAAAAGGCCGCCTCCCCAGCCTCGTACCTCCTCATTAGAAGGACCGGGCAGCGGCTTCAAAAATGTCGCGACCGCTTCATCATGGCAGTTCGGTGGGCCGGAGGTTCAACCTACGCCCGAAAGACTTTCCATGTCTTCTGTCATCGGAAACGTCAGCGAAGTCATGAACGAGTGGAGGGAGTTTGGGGTGGTATGGATGCCGAAAAACTGCTGATAATGATGAACTTCGTTGGTAGGTGATAGTAAGTACTGCCAGTTTAGCAGCTGGCTCTTTTTAAGATGAGTAGAAGCTATCAACCCTCGCTTTCATGAAAACATGCACTTCAGCAGTACGATACGGTGATGAACTTTCGTACTTTAGCGCGCACTTCCACCACGCTGTACTGAAAAAAGACATAAGTAGTATTCCTCCTTCGGTTTTGCAAATGCCGCTCCATCATGAAGTTAATCAGCACGTTTTTGATCGTCACTCAGATTTGTGACAATCTTTTGAAGAAGTCTTGGAGACTTGGGGAAGGAACAGCTTCTTATAGTCCGCGGATGTCCAGCTTTCTTGGCATTCAAGTCGCCTGGGTCAGGTGGCTAATCTATCTCACGTGTTTCAAGGAACGAGAACATTAGAGAATGTGCCTAGACGGAAGGAACTTCAAAGGCCGCTATATTTCATTGACAGAAAACCTAGAATACAGCATAGTCATTACTCGATTACGTCCGTGGTGTACGATCATTTCATCCATCTCCTAATCACTTCGTGAAAGCACTCAACACCGGCCTCGTATTTCCTCAGAATATCTCCGCTCCATCCACCCTCCTAAAGCACAGGCAGTACCCCTAGCCCCAACTATCCTCAACCCTTTACTACCATCTTCAATTTCTCTTCACTTCTTCTCTCTTCCTTCTTTTTCACTACTTCCTGCTTTCTCCTTCCCCTTCCCCCCCAACTCGTCTCTAACCCCGCGATCCCGATCCCTCCACTCCTCCAACCGCCCGCCCCTCGGCTCAACCCACTCCTCCTTCGCCTCCGCCGGCACAATATCCGGACACCACTCCTCCACCAACTCCTCCCCATTATCCCGTCGCCAGCGGAGAATCAGCGCATCGCTGATCGCGAAGCCGATGAAGACGAGCCCGAAGACGGCCATGCAGATTATGAAGGCGAGTTTGGAGTTGTTGGAGAGATTAGGGAGGGGGTCGTACGGGTGGGGTGTTGGTGATGGCGATGATGATGGCGTGGTGGCAGTGTCCTCAGCGGAGCTAATGGAGTGGGTGTGGCAAGTCGCTGCCCATGAAAGAGCCCATAGACAAGTGATGAGAAAGGAGTTGGAAGATGGATTCGCCATAGCTGACGTCTTTGCTCGTCGTGTGAGAGAAATTCGAAAAGGTGAAGCTTGGCAGCGGTGTTGACGAAAGAAAGCTTGAATTTAAGCAAGAGAAGTGGAGAGGAGCTCGATGATCACTGCGAGAAAGGGGCAGACGGGTGCGAGCTAAGCCTTCCCGCTGCTCCTTCGTGTCTAGAGCTCCAACAGTGGTTCGTGCAACTGGGGCCCTCCGCCTTGCATATTGTTTTCGATGCTGTGTCATTTTTCGGGATACAGGCCTATAGGTGGCTGCGTTGAGTATGGGAACACTCGGAACTGTCAACGCCTTTGTGTGACCGGGAGCCACGTTCTAGATGCATCCAATGGGAAAATGTTAATATCCGCTGGTGTAGTGCTCGGGTGCGGAGCCGACTCATACAAGAACACAGAAGACCGGAAATCGGCGTAGAGGGAAATCAATGAGGGAGGAGGTATGCAGCCATTTGCTGGAAAAGGATGAAACCTTCTAATGACTACAGCCAGGTAAGTCGGTTCAAAGTTCACGAACTCACACCCTCGATGCAGGAACAAGTTATGTCGAATGATTGCAACAGGGTAATTCCCCTAGACTCCAATGATACCAACAAGCTGAAGCGATCAATTCACAAAACCACCCAGCATATACGCATCATTACCTCCTCTGCCGTAGACGCCCTGCACCAACCACTGGACCAACCGATTACTTCAAGGGTTTGGGAGGAACGTTACGATCGGTCATAGCTTAGCAGCTGCGGACGGGGCCTGGACCTGGAAACACCAAGGGCAGTCAGCTTATGACCGCGTCGCCTTGTTAAAGAGCACGCAGAAGCAAGTCAAGCAAGCGATTAAGCAACGCAACAACAACACATTACATGGCTTGTCACAAGGATCTGTTTTGGTACAGTACAGCGGAAGCTAGCAGTCGGGCGGGACTTTTTCGAGACATCCTGGGGTTATAACGGAAGAAAGACATGGAAAGGAAATGCTGAACGAGGTGCTTTTCACAACTTCGCGGCACCATGGGGGGGACCCACATTCGTAATTTCGTTGTAAAGCAGCCTGGAAAAGTCAGTATAGGTATACAATTTATTAGAGGGAGGCACTCACGATGTCAAGAACTCGGCATAGTCCTCTCCAGTTACCTGGCTCTCGAAGTACTTAGCAGCCAGACCAAATTTGTTCCCCTTTGGTGCCTTTGCGGCGAGTGCCTTTGACTCCTCGCCAAGAAGCCTGAGTGAGTAGTCCTTGGTAACTTTCTGGCCCTCCGCAGTGTCGACACCGTGCCTGACCCATTGCCAAAGCTGGCTTCGGGAAACTTCGGCGGTAGCAGCATCCTCCATCAGGTAGTTAATTGGCACACAGCCGACACCGCGTAGCCAACCTTCCATGTAGCTAAGACCGATGCCGAGGTTCTTTCGAATACCAGCCTCGGTAACTTTTCCGGGTACATTCATGTTGAGCAGGTCGTTCGCGGTAATGTGAACATCCTCACGACGCTTGAAAAGCTGGTTGGGGGTCGGCATGTGGGTGTTGAAGACATCAGAGGCAATGGCAGCGAGAGCGGGATGGGCGACCCAAGTACCATCGTGACCAGCACGAACTTCCCGGAGCTTGTCAGCACGCACAGAGGCCATTGCGGTGTCATTGGCAGCGGTGTCGTTCTTGATAGGAATCTGAGCAGCCATGCCGCCCATTGCGTGGACACCTCGCCTGTGGCAAGTCTTGATGAGAAGCTTGACGTAGGAGTCCATGAATGGGACAGTCATCGTCACGGCAGCGCGGTCAGGCAAAACGAAGTTGGGGTTCTGGCGGAATCGTTTAATGGTGCTGAAGATGTAGTCCCATCGACCGCAGTTGAGGCCGGAGCTGTGATCGCGGAGCTCATAGATAATCTAAATCGATCGTTAGCATGTGTATGAAAGGGTCTGGGGCTCGACTCACCTCATCCATCTCAAAAGAGGCCAAAATGGTCTCAATCAGGACGGTGCCTCGGATGGTTCCTCGGGCCATTCCAATGTAGTCCTGGGCCAGGTTGAACACATCGTTCCAAAGACGAGCTTCGAGATGTGACTCCATCTTCGGCAGATAGAAGTATGGTCCAGTACCCCGCTTCACGAGCTCTTTAGCGTTGTGGAAGAAGTAAAGGCCGAAATCGAACAAGCTGCCCGAGATTGGCTCCCCATCCACAGTGAAGTGCTTCTCCTCCAGATGCCATCCTCGCGCTCTGGCGATCAGAGTTGGGAGAGTCCGATCGGTGCGCAGCTTGTAGTCCTTCTCGCCCTGCTTGAAGTCGACCTGCCTGCGAATGGCGTCGTAAAGGTTGAGCTGTCCGTTGATCATGTTGTCCCACGTTGGAGCACTAGAGTCTATACGTCGGGTCAGCGCATGTTCTCCAAAATGTACCCAGAAAGCCTACCCTCGAAGTCGGCCATGTATGTCCACACGTCCGAGTTCAACGCATTCACAACCATTTTCCTGTCCGTAGGACCTGTGATCTCCACTCGTCTGTCCACCAAGCCAGGTGCTGGCGGGGCACCCTTCCATGAGTCGCTCTCACGGATGTGTCGAGTCTCGGGGAGGAAGTCTGGGAGATAGCCCTTGTCAAGCTCAGCCTGTCGGACGACACGGCGCTGTAGGAGAGCCTTCCGTGTTTCGTTGAATGTGCGATGGAGGAGGGCAAGGAAAACGGCGGCATCTTTGCTCAAGATTTTGCTGGTCTGGTCATTGAGCGGGCCCAGGACATTGACGTCCTGGAGGATCTGGTTGGGATTGGCAGCCATGGTGATGAAGAGGATGTTGTTTGGTGTTATCAAGCTTCAGCGGGGACAGGAATGCAGTGAATCTAAGGTATGTGTGGTCTCACGGAGCTGTGGAAAAGAGCGGGTAGAGCATCTTAAATCGTACGTCACCTATCGGGTTGCCGAGGGTCAACAAAGGAGGCAAAGGCGGACGGTGAGTGGCCGTGAGTGGCCTTCGAAGCCCCGCGGTCCAGATGGATGCATGTCCCCAGCTACCCAGCTCTGGCCGTCACCTCGGGCAGAGGGGTCGACAAGAGGCGAACATCGGCTCGTGATGGTAGCGCAGTGTGGGGAAAACGCGCCCGGCTGCCCCCTGGACTCGGGGAAGGTATGGCGACGCCGTCTTCAGCGTCTGCAACTGTTCCGGCATCAGTTTGTTTGCATCGCGAGTAGTATACAAAATGCTGAACTCTGCAGGCACGTCGAGGGGCGCGTTGTAGCTACCATGTCTAGGAGTTGCACATTCACATGTGCAAGTCTCAGCTCCTCCCAATCGGCTCCCGGCCCCTCCCGAGCTTCGACCTCCAAGCGTCCTCTCCACCACGCCGCTCTCCTCCTTTGAAGCGGTGCAACCCATATCGCCTCAGCACATTGCCGAATTAGATTGCCACTACGTATCAGCAGTGATGAGTCATGGATTGAAGATGCAGCCTTTTCGCTTTCCTCTTTTCATCCATCAAAAGCGTCAGATTGTAAGGAAGGTCTGTGTGGTAACTTTGCTGCTTCAAGGAACACTATGGTATATTTTTGCTGGTATTTCGCTACTGAAAAATACGTTGCATCTTTAGGAGGCCAGGAATCCAAAATGTAAAGATAGCATCAAAGACATGAAAGCTTTGCCTAATCCGGAAATATCACCCACTATCCCCAACCCGCTAGTTCTCGAATGGCAAGACAAAACCACCAGTCTAAAGGACCTAAGCATCGACCTCGAGAAGAGGTTAACGCCCTGGTTCCTCCGCTTAACAAGCATTCAGGCAAGACAAGAGTTTGGTCAGGCCTCTGCATCTCCGAGAATTGCCAGAGCAAGTCCATCCTCGGCTCTGTATGGAGGGGTAGGTACTTGCACTGCTTATATCTCATGTTTCCTGTCCACAAGTTGTGGCCTATCACACTTTGCTATCGATATCGTAGTATTCTGCGAGCTGATCCGATAGTACCAAAGATCACGTGAGTAGCGACATCGGTCCAACCTTACCGGACGGTCTATTTGGGAGAAAGCAGCAGGAGGAAATCGGCGAGTCAGTAAAGACGAAAACGATTCGGAAGATAGGAGAGCTTCAAAGTAAGACTAGATACATCGAACGAGTATTGCATCGGGAGGGACTTCATCCTCCCTGAAAATGTGAGATTCTGTTCTAGAAGAAGGTACTTGAGCGAGTCATGGGCAGCGTCGAGTGGAAGGAGCGTTGTAGCAACAAACCCAGACATGGTGATTTGGCAACAGTTGGTAGTTTCAGAAGCTACAACAACGAGTAGGAAAGACAAAAGCCGTAAGTTGTGCTAGTCCTAGTGCAAAGAAACATGATACAGCAACAGCTCTTCATCCCTCACATCGTTCATCGTTCAGGCCCCCAGCTCCTCCGCCTTTGTCCATGTTTCCCTCATCGCTTGCTTGATTTCAGCTGCTATACTGCGTCGCTTTTTCCTATGACAAATATCAGCTCCTCACTTCTCATGAGGCTGTAAATCCCACTCACTGCGAGTTCCGGACGTCCCTCGTGTCTTCGCCTTCACTATCACTCTCTTCCTCCTCTTCAGATTCTGATCCCCACGAATCCGTGAACGTCTTCCTCTCTCTCCGC
Organism: Lophium mytilinum; assembly: GCA_010093605.1. Lineage (NCBI taxonomy): Eukaryota > Fungi > Ascomycota > Dothideomycetes > Mytilinidiales > Mytilinidiaceae > Lophium > Lophium mytilinum. The sequence continues at coordinate 2,120,411 of MU004184.1, read as the reverse complement.
TCACCCCCCTTCTTCTCGGCCCAGAAATCAGTCTCCACCTCCATCACAGGCGGTCCAACCAAAATCTTTGGCTCCCACGGTACCTTGGGCGCTCTCGGTCGCGCGAACCTAACGAGGTGGAAGCTCTCATCCTCGCCCTTAGACGGAGTCGCGCGGGAAAAGGACCGCCGCTTCTTGTTCTCGGTCGAAGACCGCTCGTATACCTCCTCTCCAGCCCCCTTCGGCGGCGCTCCCAGACCATGCGTCGGAACCTCCTCCCGCGCGTGCTCGCTACCAGGAGAAGCCTCCACAAGCTCACCCGCCGAAGAAGCCGGGCTCTCGCCCACCCAGTCCCCCGAGATCGAGACCACCGAGCATCGTCGGGGGATCGACGCGCGACGAGTGCGAGAAGGCCAAGTACGCGTCTGTGGAGAGCTGGGGCCGCATTTCTGAATCATGTTTGCGGCCTTGCGCTTCAGCTTGCCGAAGAAAGAGGAGCGGGGGATGCCGGAGCAGCCTTTGGTGTTGAAGAGTAAGCGTCTTTCGTATGGGCAGCGGTCGGTGGGCGAGTGGGTGCCGGCGAGGACGGTTGCGAAAGCTGCGGAGATTGCGTAAGTCATTTTGGAAGGGTCGAATTTTATGAAATGGAGGGGGTTGTGGACCTTATAGTGATATATGGTGTGTCGTATGGCCGCTGTATAGGTGGTGCGGTGTTGTTGTAAGTGCGACTGCGGTGTGGAGAGAGTCCGTTGTCTCGATGCCACGTACGAGATGAATGCCCAATTCACCCGTACGAGCCTGGGAGAGGGTGTGTCATGATACACGTTGACTCTCCTCCTCTTGCAAGGTTTGCCTCCAACGACGCCCCAAAAATCTATGCTGACTAGATGCAGAAGAAGGATATACGTAACCAAAGATGAACGCGACGGGCGGTTTCTAACTCTATATGCGCGGATTATGCGCAAGATCGCAACCTTGCCCCATCACCGACGTCGTAGTGCAGATCTGAGAAGAGAGTAAGGGTTGTGAAGTAGTGATGGAGCTCTGATATCAGAGTCGTCAAGGCGTGAAGCCGTGAGAGGTTGATGTGGAACGATTCCCGTCGCTCGCACTCAACATAAATATCCCCAGCATAATATAACTTATGCACCCCAATCCCCAAGTCAAGTATAAATACCTATTATTCCTTAGCATATTTCAATAAACCAATCAAGCTCTGAATCGGACTTTGCCCGGACCACCACCGTCGGCAATACCATCGTCATTTCGCTGATGGTTCAGTTGCTTTATCTCAGAAACCAAGAATTTGGTGGCTATACCCTCCTTCGGGAGGGTGGTGTATTGCTCCCTGGATCAAATCGTGGAGCGGACTTTTTCTTTTTTTGGATCTTGGGATGTGAGCATGCGAAATGGGCATAGGAGATAAGTCGCTTAACCACGCGATGTGTCTTCAGAGAGAGTGAAAGCCAAATAGAATCTCTTTTTAAGTGACTAGGAATTGATCATGATAACCTACTCAAACGCGGAGTCTCATGAAATGACGTAGAAGACATGCAAACGCCCTTCTCCTGCAAATCTATCACCGAACGCAAGAGACGCCATGTACCTACTCCGTCACCAAAACATCACCAGCACACCGCACATTTAATTCGCGGTTCCCTAGATAGAACTACGTCCATCATCTCATCAGAGCCACCCAATGTCTCCACGTTGCACCTACGGCGCCTCATAAACCGGCTTCCCATAGCTATTATTCCTTGGCGGATTATATGGCGAATCCAGCTCCATCGCCCCTTGAATTGTCGGTTGTTGGTACTGCGGCTGATACAAAGGAGGCTGATAAGGCGGTGCCGGCGTACGCGGAGCTGGTACGTCAACCGGCCTTGGACTCTTGTCAGGGAGGCGCTCAAACCCAGCGTTGGTGAGCGGGTATGAGATTGAGTTCGCCGTCGTAGCGCCTGCCTTCTTCCTATAGTGTCGCCGTAGGAAAAACCAGACGAGGAATATGGCCACCACGAGAATCACCACTCCCGCGGCGATGGCCGCGTATATGGCGACGTGGCTTGAGTGAGCTGGTTGGGGTGTGGGAGTGGAGGTACTACTGGCAGCGGCGGCGGTCCCCGTTGATGCAGAGGGCGATGACTTTGTGACGCTGTGGGAGAGGGCGTGGGAAGATGTGCTGGGCGCACCAACGCCGGCGTCTGTTGGTGTAGCGGCCGGCCCGTCCGTTTGTGTTGCGATTAAATCTGCAGAGGTTGAGCTGGCTAGGTCGTTGATGACGGAAGCGACGCCGACGTCGAAGACTTTGCTGTCGTCATTACAGCATGTGCTACCATCGCTGTTACAGCAATACTTAGTGCCACCGCAAGACACCAAGGTATCATATGTATCGCTCGAGTCTGGAGATGATAAGCGCTGAGTGGAAATTCTAGCAAGCGACTCTACCTACCTCCAGTCTTGCAGTGCTGGAAGCATTCTGGCGCTTCCCATGTCTTGTCTGTACATGCTCCTCGGAATACGTAATCGCCGCCTGGATACTCGCATAGGCCTATGAACCATTAGAAGACATCTCAGTGGAAGCGACGCTTTCGATGATAGACGAACCGTTCGAGAGACATTGATCTCCTTCACTCGCTATGCAACATGACGAAAACGTGTCTCCGGTGCAAGCGGTATAGATGTAGTCAGTAGGAAAGGTTCCGTCCGGATAGTAGCTAGAAGCACATATTTAGAAGCAGCTTCGAATCGGATTAATCCAATTTTCTCACCATGAAGCTTCAACTCTCCCAACGAACGAAACACTCAAAAACGCGCAAAAGAACGACAGGTATTCAGAGCGCATAGCGACTGCACGCAGGTAAAGACGGAGGGTATATAATGTAAAGAGTGACTAGTAGGAAAGAAGAGAGAGAAGAGGAAAGCCCCTCATAAGGTATATACTCAGCTGAGAGGCCCTAGCTGTTGCATAGGCGCCTAAAGACAAGCTTTGCCCTTTTGCCCGCCCTTGCAGAGCCATGATGCTGGCAGAAAGGGGGCGTGGAACTATCTGGGATACGATCGAAGCCACAACAACGGGATAGTGCTTTTGGTGGCTTTGGGGTAATCTCAACCACCAGGCTCCCTTCGACTTCGGGATCTTGCTAGCGATGTCCAGAAGAGTAATATCTTGAAGCATGCTATGTTTTATCGATGCCGAGTGATATCTGGTGAGAAGAAAACTTATCTAAATCCACCGTACTGCTTCCTAGCCGCCATTGTGTTGATGTTGGACAGATGCATGCCCAGCCTCTAGGAGCTTCTCTTCAGCTCGTGGCGCTCTCTAGCCAACCATCGGACCGACCAACGGCTCTGCCCCTGGGGCTGAACAGGCAAGCGCCGTTGTGACGTGACAAGAAGCGAGAGGCCATGCCGGAGAGTTCTTTAGGGCGAGGTTGAACCGTGGGGGCGAAGGAGGCAGTGCGTGAAGATAAACCCCCAGATCGCCGCACGTGACGCAGCCTTGCGCTGGAGCCTTATCCCCGCAGGCACCAACACCGAACTTCTTCTAACCTCCCCACATCAACCATTCTTCTCAATCTCGGTTCCATACAAAATTGACTAGAACAAACATGTCTCGCAAGCGTACGCGCGCTCCGTCGCCGCCATTCGAAGACATTTACTCTAGCATTTTCCGCTCAGGAGAGGTTGAGGAGCGCGGCTCTACCTTCGTCGGCGTTTTCTCAGCCTCGGTGCCCGCAAAACAATTACAGAAATTACCAGACTTCAAGGGCCCCCGAGTCGCTGACTATGCGAATCATAAAATCGCAGCATGGCGGAAGCCCTCGCGACAGCGATCTATTGTTCCCAATGCTCCCCCAATCATGGAAACGGGGCATGACGACGATGGAGAGCAGTGGGCTGGAAAGCGCCTTGAGAAAGTACTTAACGATTTGGAGGTAGAAGGTAGTGTGGTTGTTGCGCGGTGGATGAAAGGGGGGAACATCGGACCGGTTCGGTTTACGCATATGGAGACCGTCGCAAAACAGGCCGTGCAGAAATTTCTGGATGCGGTAGAGGAGGGCAAGCAATCTGAGGCTCGAAAGAGAAAGAAGGTAGAAGAGGAGGCCGCTCTACACAGACTCCGGAACCGCCTGCGGGCCAGAGATCAGAATATCGCTACCATGAGACAATTACTGGCGGACAAGACGGCTTTTCTGGCTGACACGGACCCAGTTCCGCCTACTCCAAGTAAAACTCCAGACTACGACACTATGGAGAAGCCAGCATTGGATCGAATAAACAAGGCGAGAGATGCCAGTGTTACCTTCATTCTCGCCAAACTCGAAGACGTTGACAAGAAATTGGAGGCTGCTGGGAAACCAACGAAACTTCCCTCTAAGTCACCTCAACCTGACCGAATAGAGTCAACTTGGAAGAAACAGCACGTGGAGAATGCGAAGAATAAGGATCCTAGCTCTCCAAAAACTCCAGACGATGGGACGACGTCAAAACAAGAAGACCAGCAACCAGAGAATCTGCAGAGCAGAGACCCTCATTCTGCCGACCCACCACCCGGAAGCCAGTCAACCACGGAAGACGAGCAACCACTACCACCAAACGCAATGCGACTGACAACCGAAAACCCATCCTTCCAAACCCTCAGTTTCTCGGAAACAATGACATGGGTCGACACCCCAGGATCCAGCATCACTGCCCTATCCTCCCAATCAGGCCCCACAAAACCACCCGCGGATTGAATCCCAGTCTTCATCTCCTCGGCGCTCCTTCGTCCTCCTTATAGCAGCACCCCACAACTGCCTCACTCGCCCTCTTCACCTCATCCCCCAAGTCCACATCAGGACCCATCTCACCGCCCGCTCCAGTCGCATCTTGGATGATCCAGTTAATCAACCCACATCTGATCACAACGTCCTTTCTGACCTTGTCTTTCTGCTCCGCAGTCATGCCCCCCGGTGCCATGTTTGCGGTAATGTGGCGGGTCACCCGTCCTGTGTCGGGAGGTGTAGTTCCGTTGAGTAAGGATTCGAGGAGCGCCTTCGTGCGTATCACGAAGTTCCACACATAATAAGCTTTCCCAGATGTGGAGAGGTACTGGGCGGGGAAAGCGGGGTGGGAAGATAGAGCTATGATGAGCGGAGGGAGGGTTGTCGCGAGAGGTTGCAGAGAATCATTGGAAGTTGTCATGATGGGTGGTGTGAATGTATCTCCAAACTTCTTACAGCGATTATGGATAGTGGGATGAGAGACAGAAGCGAAGCTATTAGGAGCGAAAGGCAGTGGTATATATATCCAATAGGCACACCTATTCATCATTTGTTCTCCTTCAGTATTCGACATATCACATTCTAGTTTCATTCTCCCAATAGTCGAACGCCCGCGTTACACAGACTACTCATTCATAGGCTCTCATCCTCCTACATGCCTCGTCTCGAATCTCATCGTGCTCCGGAGAACCAGACCTCTGAGTCATCACGTTGACGATGCTTTATACAGGAAACGTGACATCAGATGCCTGTGGAGGAGATGGGATTGGGGTTAATCATTAAAGGGACAACAGCCTAATCCATCTTGAGAACTGAGGCCGCCATGATCTTAGTGATCCGTATCGAACGGGAATCGGAACGCCACCAGCGGGTAGTTGACGCGACTAATCATTCACACCCTATTTACGAAAACACGTGTGCCAAGACTTCGCGCTATTGACACCTCTTTACACACTGGCTTAGGTGCTTCAATGTATGCAAATTAGAACGTGATAGTATGAGTTTGACGTTGTGATTTACACTGAGGTTTGAGCTCCTTTTTGCAGTTGTTTGACGCTGTCTGAGGAGCTTCGAGTGGACGTAGAAATTCTGGAGGAAAATGGAAGTTTACCACACCATATATCAGGCTGCAGTTTTTCTAGCTCGCACAACGTAGCGGGGATCGCCTCGCAGGTCAAAGGTAGTCAATTTACAGACTCCAGATTTCAAGGGAGGACCGTGATTAACATCCGTCCACTCTCAAGATCGCATTAGAGTTGGTTTCAAGAACTTTTTCCAATGCAATTCCCTCAATCCGTACTCCGCCTATATATCGAGTTGGGAGCTAAGGTGAAGTTCCAAGCGTACAAAATCGATGCGCCCAAAACCGAAAGTAATACACAGAGGAAGGAATTCTCGCTTTCGCACCACCTGTGTTGTCCGCTCCCAACCGTCCCAAAAGATCCCACCCAATATAACGCGCTCCCTTTACTCCTTGGGGAAGCTCCCACGCTTCAGATTGAACGCCCGCTGGTCCTTCAACCACCGCCTGTAGCCCGCCACGCTGCCGATCTTTTCGCCGTAGTAGTCCGGAACCGGATTCGAGAGGGAGGAGGCTGTGGGGTCGACGCGGTGTTTTTTGATTCGCGCGTAGAACGCTCGCTCTTTCTATAACACACCAAACATATTAGCATTTGACTCCTCTCCAGATGCGCTTCCCAGTCCCAAAGCCATATCATACAACACGGCCTCAGGCCTGGGACATAAAAAAAACGGGGTTAGACTCACAACCTCCATCTGCCCCCTCACGCTCCTATACCAAGCATTGAACACCGCATTCCCAAAGAACGGCCCCAGCAACCACCCCACCCCCGCGAACCCCACCGTCCCCAACCCTAGCACAATCATCGGATCTGCGCCCAGCGCCGCCGCGCCCCACGAATCGAGATCGCGCTCTGTCAGCGTGACGATCCCTACGCCTGTGAAGCCGATCGCGCTGACCATCGACGACACTAGCGAGATGCGACGGCGGATTTTGCGCAGGTGGAGGAACCGGTTCCAGGTAAGGGTTTCTGTGAGGGGCTCCTGCGGGGACGAGGGGGAGGTGGACGGGGCGGTCGCGGTCGAGGCGTTGCGCGCGGAGAGGCAGCGGGTGGGGAAGACGATGGAGGGCTTGTGGAGGGCTGGACGGCGTGCTGAGCGCTGGGATTGCGATTTCGAGGAGGTGGAGCATGGTGTCGTCGAGTATGGAGCTGAGGTGCAAGGACCGAAGGCGGAGGACTGCAGGCGCGGGATCACGACCCGCGTGGAGCGGAGCGTTGTTGTTGTGAGCATGGTGAGTGGAGATGTGTGGTTTGGTTGTTCGTGGTGGAGGAGACGTGGTGGATGATTTACGGAACCGTGGATTGGGGCCTGACGTCTTGCGGATTTAAAGTCTTGGCACGCGACATCCCTGACAGGCCTGACCTCACATCATTCAAGAAATGTAATTTTAGGGGGCACGAGAGATTGTTATTACGTCTCATGTTATATACCGTTCATCAAATTTTATGCAATGTTCAGTGTGTTGAGAGAAAATATCACTCTAAGTCTTGCAAAAGTTAGGCACGTGAGTTGATGTGGTAGCCTCTTCTTACCACGCCGTAGTTCCTATCACGCATTCATGGCATTTAGAAAATTCCCAGATTAGGCTGGCGGTGTGAAGCTCGTAAGTTTGCTAGAAAGTAGCTCCAATTTCGCCGCCGACTTGAGACAGGCAAAATGTACAATAAGAGGCGCTAATTTTTGTAACAGCTGCATCGAACACGCTCGATCGCAAAGGCTGCCGTCAAGCTGATCTATATGGGAATCATCAACATGTAAAGAAAATCATGTACACATCAGACAAGCAAACAAAACACCGAAAATCAACCCAAAAACTCTCCATACACCAACGTTTCCCACGGCTTTCCAGTGTCCCAGACCTTTTGCATAAGTTGTCGTGCTTTGTGGATCTAGAACCTCGTTAGTCATTCCCCTTTGCGACGGTAATCTTCGCAACATACCTGAGTCATTCCAAATCCCTCCACGCTCTTCAATCTCTCCATGATCTTGTTCCTCTGGGTTGCGTCGATGGCATCGCAGCCCGCGGTGAACATCGGGAACAGGAGACACGCTTCAGCCGTGCTTCCGCGACGGACCTTATACAGATTTCCAACGATCTCTCGTATGGCATTCTGGACGTCTGGATCAGTTGCCGGCTTCCCCAACACTCTGCGACAGAGGTGGATCAGTCCAGCCCAGTGGAAAGCTTCATTCGTTGCGTAAATCTCCAGAGCGTCCCAACCAGCTTCGCTCTCGGAGTTATCCGCGCTTCGATGATTGCAGCCCTTGTACACGTGATCGCGGCCCTCTGCTAGGTCTTCCTTGATCTTGTCGGCCTTTTCAAGGATCTCGGGGGTAGGCTTCCACCCTTCTCGGACGTTGCCATCTTCGTCAAAACGGATCTTCTCACACTGCTTTGCAAGTTCGGCAATCCTCGCGAGAATACCAATACAGCGACTCGTAAATCCAAGCAAGCAGTCGATTTGATAGTCTTCGTCTGTATCGTAGTCGTCGTCGGACCAGTAAGACGAATCCAGGGGAAGGTCGTTCTTGCCACCGCTTAGACTGCCGAGGACATCGAGATACGCAAACCAACGTCCTAAGAACGAGGCTGTTGGGTCGCTACGCTGCACAGTCTTTGGCCCTCCACGAGCAATGATCATTTGGCGAGCGACGGTGAGGTGGTTCTGCCAGGATATTGGAACTTCGAAGGTGTTTGGTGAGATTATCTCCAAAGATGCAAGCATGATGGCTGTAGTAAGTGTGGCATTGGAGATTTCGTTGTTGCTATTTAGATCCTGTCGGAGCTTGGGAAACACATCCTGCACCCAGACGGCTATTCGATTAGCTGGCTCGGGATGATTTAAGAGACGCGCGCGATGGCTCGCAGAAAAGGCTAACAGCAAGCAGAGAACGGTCTCGTTTTGGACAGCCACTGTTCGGGTCAGCTAGGGATTACTCATTGAAGGAGTCTAACTCACTACGTGGGAGAATGCTCCTGAAAGGATTTTGCTCGCAATCATGCGGGACTAATATCCTAGCTGTGTGGTTCAGGAAATGATGAAAGTATAGGAGGTTCATTGGATTGTCGTGCAAGAGCCTTGGAAGTGGCTCCAGTGATCTCGAGATTTTTATAGGAACTGGTTTTGCATAGTATCCCCCTTTTTCGAACGCGATATCTTTAGATCGGTCGCCAAAGCCGTTCTCGGTTTGCGAATCGAATTGACTGTCGGTTGCAAACCCGGCACTACCAACAGGAGGACTGAATACAGCGATAGCATTCAAATCGTCGTTCTTCAGAGTATCTAGGTCAGGATTTCCAACATCGTATCCATATGTAGTTGTGCTTGAGTCGGCAACTGGATAATGTCTGCCATGCACGTCGGTATTCCATCCAGACGGATTATCACCCGGAGGGCCAGTGAGCAGAGAGTTGACGGAAAGTCGACGAAGATCCGGTGGAGGGTACGGGCTAGTAGTAGGGCCAGGGCCATTACGCATGCCGCTGTCTTCCGAGGCGACTGAAGAAACGGGCGTCAAAGGATTACCCTGAAATGGGCTGTAAGGGGTAAGCGGACCTGAATTCGGCGAAAATGCGTCTGCAACAGACAGAGTCCCGCTTCCCTTCTCCCATCTACTATCCTGCTTTCCAGGCCCGGGGAGTACATTTGGAGAGTCCCTAGAATGGCTTCGTTTCTGGCGCTTAGCTTGGTGTCCAGACAGTTCAGACATCTCTGGGTAAGGCCTAGCCCCACCAGTCGCCGAGTCGTGCGAGAACATATTTCGCCCAGGGGGTGGCATTGCAGGAGGAGAAGCGGGCGAGTCAATAGTCCCGCTAGACATGTAGCCTCCTCCATAACTCCCGCCATCAAAACTCGAGGCAGTAGGTGACGGGTAGTCTATGTTACCTCGATACTGCACTTGCTGAAGACGATTGTCAATGGGTGCAGAGGTCGGGTTCCCTCGTCTCGGCATCTCCAACGTGTCGTACGCAGCCATGATGGGTTGTGTCTGGCTCTGACTGATCCTCATCAACTCTGGATCAATCATGGAGACCTCGGGGCTGGGCGCAGATGTATTCGAATGTCCTCTCGCATGGTGGAAGATATGCGGAGGTGGCCCAGATACGGGCGAAGGGGTATGGGTATGGGTATACGCGGGCGGCGCGAAGATGTCGGATTGGGAGAAGGTCGAGGTATACGGGCTACTGGTGCCACTCTGGGGAGTTTCAGACCCCGAAGTGTCTGCGCTCTTCTTTGAGCGGCCATTCCAATTGAGACGGATGCTATAGTCGCAAGCTTCGCCCTGACGCTCGCAATTGAGACAGCGCGGCTTCTCCTCGCCACTGGGAGAGGGTTACTATGATATTGGGCGGGGTAATACAATATGGGAAGTTTACCATTTCACCTTCCGTGCCTTGCAGGGCCTATAAGCAACGTCAGACTGGTCCCTTAATTTATAAATGGGGGCGAGCGTCCCGCGCGCAGGGTCTATACCAGCAGCCATTGCGCGAACGCTTTTTGGGCTCAGCAGCGCCGGGTTTCTTCGGTCGAGGCATTCTGCGAGGCTACCAGGCGTCCAGTATCGGCATACCTCTAGGAATCCCGACGTTCGGGCGGACGGGATAGATATAGGGCGGTTCGTAGGGCTTGGAGTCACAGGCGCGTAGCTGCGTAGCTAAATACTACGGCATGTTACTACGAGCTGAAGACTTGCAGGCGTCGTGGTGGCTGGTGAGGGTTGCGGCGGGGTGCAACTGAAGAGGACCGGATTGCACATACGCTCTCTAAGTGCAGTAGCGTAACGACTGCCTTGGCGCATGCTGGAGGAGCCCTAAGAAAAGGGCGTGGAGGGTCGACGTCGGAGTCGTTCCAACAGACCCTGGCCAGTGTGGGGATGCGATGCCATCCTTCACAGATAAGGCGCCCGCTCTGTGCCGCGTCCAATCTCTGCCCTCCGCCATTCTACATATCAACCCCGAGGTCGATCGTTCTGGCCTTCAAAGATGCTCCATTTCGAAACAGCGGCAGAAGAAGGCGAAGGCGATGGCGCTGGCAAAGGCTACTCTGAGGTGATGGCTGCGTCGCTCTTAACGGTCTCGACGCACGCCACTAATCGTCACTCTGCCAATAATGCCAATGGCGGATGGGAGTAGTTGCAGAGACATTCACCAACCGCCGCAGGGGTTCTCCGTTTCCCCCGGCAGTAGATTGGTCCCTCACAAATCAGAACACTTCCATCCTGCAGACTGCCACGGTCCACCATCCTTACTTTTTCCGCCTTGCATCCGTCACTTGACAGCCGTTGCCACGCATCTTCGAAGCATCGCCAGTTCTTTGCACGCTGAGTGATCCGGATGCTTAACTCGAACTCAGCTCTCAACCCTTCATGATTCTTGCCAGAGTCTACACATTTCTATATGACACGGTATCCTTCTCACCTCCACCTACACATGAATTGGAATCTCTTTGGTGTGATTACCTGGTACGTGTGTCCCCACACACGAACGCCTCCTGCTGTCGAGCTCATTATCAATAGCCCTTCGCCTCAGTACTGCACGTACAATCCTGAATCATCTGCTTCCACCGACAAGCAGACCAGTAAGCACAATCTCTACTCAAGTATCCATTTATTCTTCACGCAGCGGAATCCGGTGTGGTTTAGTGGCATAATTCCGTAAGTCCATCCGGAGGCAACAACAATCAATAGCTGCACAAAGACTAACACAGCGGGCAGCTCCCTTCAAGAGGGAGACCCGGAGTGTAAGAGTCCTTCCGCCGTCTGTGTACCTTTCTCTAACAAAACAGTCGATTCCCGGCGCCGGACACTTTTTTTAACTAACTGTCTTGTGGTGATTTATTCCTAGCAAACTTAAATCCGGTGTGGTTTAGTGGCTATAATATGGTAAGGCAGCAGTCATAACCCCTCGCGACCACACGCTAAGCCCTTACGAAGGGACAGTTATGCCAACTGGAATCCCAAGACCCAGTGTTCGAATCCTGGCGCCGGACTTGATTTTTGCTCTTTGCAGAGATCCGTTCTCTGCGCTTTGTAACCCGGTGTAGTTTAGTGGCTCCGATGTGGTGAGCCTGCAATGTCGCCCAAACCTACCTTTGGTATCAAATTTCTTCAAGCTATCGTACGTTTGAAGGCCCAGTGTCGCATTCCTGGCGCTGGGCATCTTCAAGCGGCTCTCAGGACTTGTTTCGGCACTTGCGGCTATCCAAATAGGCCGAAAAAAACTCAGTCGTAATTTATCAGCTACATATGTTTAGCATGGCCTATTAACTCTCAGCCCTGAAGGTAAGCACTGAAGCTCAAGGATCCCTACATGACATAAAAGTCCAGGCTCGTCCTCTCTAGCGCTTCAGGGTATTGATTGCTGCTCCAAGGCTGGCAATTTCCAATATGCACGTGGATATCACGTGATAACTGCCGTTCCAATCACATAAATATAGCCAGTTTCGAGTGTCCCCTAGTCGTCGCCCCAAAATGGCAATTCTCCAATTCTCATACTCTCAATTATCCTTTTTCGTTCTTCCTCTAGTCATCGACTTGAACAAAACCCCGTACTGTTCTTGAAGGGGATATTATCATAGACTAAAACCTCAAAAGCTACTTTGAGCAATACTTCTTCATCATGACCCTCTCAAAACCCTTTCTCATAAAGTTCGCAGTCTTCAACCTGGAAAACTCTTTCCTACTCACTCCTACATCCCGCCATACGCGCCCTCACGCGGCGGGCGATCCGGGTGCGGTATGTCATTATGTCCCCCATAGTCTCCAGCATTCCCGACGACACCAGTACCGCCATTCATCCCCGGACCACTTGGGCCGTTATGTTGGCCCACGGATTGGCCATTGTGGTGACCGATAGATCCGCCGTTGTGGTGACCACCCACACTATTGCCAGCACCGACGCCTGTTGGGCCGGTATTCGCAGGCATTTCGTTCATAGCGTGGCTCTCATGATGCGCACCAGCTCCAGCACCAACCCCCGCTCCAACTGCCCCAGCCTCAAGGCCGCCCTTGTGGTGTCTGGATACTCCCAATACGGAAACTCCGGCCATGTGGGCGTGGTAGTAGTAGAGGAAGAGCACAGTCGTCAAGAGGAAGAGCAGACTACAACACTGCATTAGTCCCGACCAGCCCTAGCCAAAAAGAAAAACTCACAACTCAATCGCCGCAAACACCGTCGCCGCCGTCCCCGTTCTCCACGCCCGCCGACAGCGTCCCCCATCACACCTCCATCCGGCATAGTAAAGAGCTCGCTCCTCCAGCGCCCTCTCGTCCCGCTTAAAGTTGTTATCGTAATCGTACGCGTAGCTATGGAAAATCCGCTGATACACCGCCAGCGCCGCAAACGCGCCCAACCACCACAACGTTGCGATGCCGTCTCCGATCAGCGCGATGCGGGGGTCGTAGATGCGGCGTTGCGCGATGTGCAGGGGGGCGATGAAGGCTAGGATTGGGAAGACGGTTAAGATGGCGATTATGAGCACGGCGATAATGCCGGGGCGGAGCTGTGGGGGTGTTAGTGGGCAGCTGGATGGAGGTGGAGAGGGATGCGCGTACGGGACCGCCTTTGTTGATCGAGATGGAGTAGCTCGTCAACGCGATGATTAAGACGGCGAAGATGAGTTGGAGGAGGCGGAAGACAAGGATCCAGCGTGGGAGGGGCACTGTGCCGCCTTTGAGCTTGTACATCGCTGGCGAGACTTGGGATCCGGGGATGCGGTCGTGGGTTTAGTCTGTGGGTAGGTTTCGAGGTTGCTGCGTGGTAGAGTGGGTAATGTCTGAGTTGGAGATATAGGTGTGCTGTGGACAAAGCGGGTGGGATCAGGTGTTTGATGTTTTGGGATGACGTTTGCGGAGGTGGTGTGTGGAATGTGGAGCCGGGAGCTTGTGGGCCTGTGGGGTGGGACAAAGGAGGAATGCGGAGGTTTTTGCGGTTACTTGCATGATATTTCGCGTAGGCTGTATCGGGATGGTTGGTTGGTTGGTGAGTTCTTTTTGTGCTTTGGTGTCGCTCTCGCTTCAAGACTTATGCTAATGAATGGATAAAATAGGTATGGATATACAGAACTTATACGATCAACTACATAACATCCAGACCTTGCCTAAGAAATCCAACGCCTTCCTCAAACCACAACTCCTTTCGCTAAGCTTTCCCTTCAGCTTGACAACGGTATCGTTAACGCCTGCCAACCCAGCGCCAGTCATACACATATCCAAGACAAACTCCGTCCAAGCAGTATCCTCCTAGTGTACGAACCGAAGCTGGGGCTACCCTTGAGCGTTGCTGCAAGAGTTCCGATACGCCGCCTCCAGTGCTTGATCGCACGTACACTTCTTCGATGCTGTAGGTTGTTGTCCAGAGATAGAGCCAGCTCTCGTAGGAACATGCAAGGTTCCATTCTCGCCAACTTGATAGTTCAAGACGTGGTGGTGGCAAGGGCAGGCAGACGGCTGGGTAAGATCTATCTTCGGGGCGGCTTCGTTGGCCTTGGCCATGTATGCATCCAAGTCTTCGGCTATAGCGTCAGCCCCGTTGGCTAAAGTCTGTTGTGCAGGTTCGGTGGGATGATGAGTAGTGGCGGCGGAGGTGGAGGAGGGTTTTGGCTGGTCGAGGCTGGGACATGTCAGTAAGTCTCCTAGACCTTTCAAGTGCACCCTAGAGCTGGGAAGGCTGATGAGAGTGAAGGAATAGAGAAAAGCTGTATTAGTCTATCGACGATAATCGACGACCACAGTAAGACCGCCCTTGATCTCAGCTTCAAGTTTCGTAACAACCTGCGGAAGTTGCAAATGGAAGGTGCACGTCACGTGACTAGAAGTCACAATCACGACCTCAATAGTAACGGCGGCCTCGAGAGCCAGGCTATGAGCCATCGTAGTTGGATGTTGACACATTGTCTCTACGAGATGTTTCCGTACGTACCTTTTCTCACCAGTAGAGCTTACTCCATCCTGCATGGTGGAACTATATGGAGTCATATTGGCGTCGGCTAGTATATTGAACAGTATAGCATACTTCAAAAAAACTTTGACGGCAAGATGTGGCTGAGAACAAGGCTGAGCGATCACAAGAGGGCTCAAACTTGTAAGCTGAAAGCTAGAGCACTGGGGTAGACGCCGGCTTTTATGGGAAGATGAGTGGGCGCGGCAGGAGGCCTACCTTGCTCCTCGCGCCCGTTGACGTGTTCCGGTAGACTGTTTTTTCGGGTGGCTTAAGCTTCTCTGCATTTACGAGCCAATATGCTAGGCTGGGGCTGTAGGGCTGTCTTGCTGACACCTGATTGTGTTGTCCCGCGAAGTGACAGTTGCCGCGAAACGCTGCAAAACCTCGAGCCCAACCACCAGACTATCCAATAGGCATGTTGAAGAGGTTTGATTCAGTTCAGCCGTCTCCAATCGTATGAACATGAGCAATATCAATCCGAGTATGCGTTTCAATGGAGAATAATTGCTGCCCTTCACCGTCGACAAGCTAGTCCCTGGCTTCATGCACCTGCACGCGGCATGCATCTTTGCACCACGCGCTGCATGGTAGCCGAGGGAAACTGAATGCACGCTGCGGCGTCGCCAGCCAGTAATACAGCGAACCTGACCGTCCAGGCAGTTGTCGATATCCTAGATCTGCGTTAAGCACCGTCATGGACTTGATCAATTAATAGTCTTGTACTTAACTTAAGCGGCCTTCTACACCTTTTTAAAGTAAACTCTACCTATATATATATTCTAATCTACGGAAGGCGCTTCCTCACCCTGCCTTGCCTTACTGCCTCTCACTCTATCATTCGGAGCTTTAACGCAGTCCGACGACACATTTGGCCTAGTGCTCCCCTCCATCACACTCCACTTGTTGCTCCTGTTCTTGTCTCCTCCCCGTCCATCCAGTAATCCTCATCCAATAAGTCAGCTGGGCCAATCATGCACCTCCAGGCGTCGCTAAGTGCATGAAGGAGGGCTTCCAGAAGAGCGAAAGATCGGCTAGAAGCGCGATCCCTGTCCGACACGGCTATTCTAAGCTTGGATTCCACGGCCTTCTGCCAACCATTCACAGCGTCGCATCATCCTGATTTTTTCTCACTTGGGTATCCCGCAACCTTCTGCAACCATTCACACCATCGCGTCATCCTGGTTTTTCTCCTTAGCCGCGACCCCACCCGAGTCGTTCGCTACCTCCCATGTAAGTCTTTCGCCACGCTTTCAGTGCAAGTCTTTCGCCACGCCTCCAGGGCAGCCTGAGCGATGCGACTACAGCTTACTAGATTCAAAAGGCAATGATTCTCTACAAACCACGCGCCTTGGACTCGCCTTGTCCGTCCACATCTTTACGCTGCTAATAATTCGTCGTGGTGCTCCCTGAGCTAATCTCTTCTACATGCAGAACTCAATACGCGACTTCATCGCGATTAGCTTCAGTCAAGGGTCACATTAATCTCAGAATGGCCAGCTATTTCGTAGTATCAACTGGTATTAGAATAATAAAAGTCCCAGCGCCAGCCATGCCCAAGAATACCTCAGCTTTACCAAGCCAATTTGATACCTATCCCTTGATGCATACACTCGTTAATTATAAGGAGGCAAGAACGACGTCCCAAACTCCAACGCACTTCATTTTCAAGCTTTCCAAAACCGCCTACCATTAGACTTCCGTCTCGATCCCCGTGTCCCGCTCAGAGTGCTTGAATTGGCTGGTAATCTTTTCCTCCGCGTGGTCAATTTTATGCTTCATCCATTGCAGTGTTCGCGGTCCCTAAAGCGCACGCAAAGTCAGTTAAATCCGCGCTCTAAAGCGAAGAGATGATCGTAACATACCTTCCACTGCATAATCCCCCGATTCTTCCGATGCAATTGCTTCCTATGCCCCCTATAATCCTTAATCTGATCAATCGTGCCCCTCTTCCCATTACTCTCCAAACTATCCGTACTCGCTCCACTCCGCGTCGTCGGCGTCGCCTCGCCCTCGTCATCCGAGCTCGAATCACTACTACTACTAGTACTAGCACCATCAGTGTCGACCTCATGATGCGCACCGTCCGTGAAGTCCGTGTCGTCGTTGTCCTGGCAGGTGTCCAGCACCTCCATAACATCGCCCACATTCGTGTCTTTCGACGCAAGCTTGCTGTGGAACGCGCCTAGGCCGCTCCAGAAACTAACTTTTAGCTCGATTTCCCCGACCTTGGTGCCGGACTCTGGGAGGCAGTTGTGCTCAGCGCGCTTCATGTCGCCTTTCCAGACGGGGACCTTGATGGTTTGCTCCTCGTCGTCGGGAATGTCCTTGAGCCAGAGTACGGCAAATGCGGGTGTGTGGTCGCGTATCGACGACGCAGTGCGGAACTCAACGATGAGACAGGCGGTGTATCGCTTCCGCACGGGGAGCTTGATCGATTTGTCGCCCTTGGTCTTCCAGGTACCGCCGTTTGCCTGCATCTTTCCCTTGGCACTCCCGATTCGAGCTTTCAATCGTAGTCCTTCGAGTTCCTTCGGTAGACCAATCGACTTGGCTTCAGAGCCGATCTCTACGGTGCCGTAGTCCCAGCCGAGCATTTGCCGCGGTGCCTGGAGTTGGATGGAGCGGAAGACGAGGGAGACGCGAGCACGGCCGTAGCCGATACCGCCGGCTAGGGGAAAGAAGCCGTTGATCTGGGAGCGTTTTGCGAAGAGTTTGGCTAGAGGGAGGTAGATGATGCCGAGGAGGGGGTCGTCTTCGTGGACGCGGGAGTCGCGGACGGAGATGTGGACTTCGGAGGTGCGAACGTCGCGGATCACGCGTTCGCAACCAGCATTAAACTATAACCATGTTAGTGTTCTGTTGGATACAAGGGACTAGGAGAACATTGTTGGATCGACGTACGAAAGGCTTCGAGTTCTTGGGCTTCGTTCGGGTGCGGAAAATCTTCTGGTGGTTGAGGATGATAGTGCAATAAGCACTGGGGAGGTCATCTCCGTCTTCCTCCTCATCCGTTCCGCTCTCGTTTTTGCTCGCTTTGTTCTTGTTGATGGCTTCGAGTTCAAGACCCGTGATTTGGTGGATTTGGATGGACAGGATACCAGTAGGGTAATCATGCGCAGGAGGCGAGGCGATGATGAGTTCATCTTGACGTGCCTGATTGTGTGTTAGTCACTTGGCAATTGAAAGCAAAAACGGAACAGCCCGAGTTAGGTAATACCTTCAAATCTTGAGCCTTCTGTTGCTCAATTTCAGCAGACTCATCCTTCGAGGCCTCGCGCAGTTTTCGCCCACTCTCTTCATACACTTTCTTCTTGAGTTGGTCGATATTTTTAACATCGGGATCTTCATCCTGCTCCGCGAGCTGATTGTCCGTAATTCGCTGCTTGGAAAAGTAGCCGACGCTCCAGTCCAGCTTACCCGGCATACCTTCTCCAGCTTTAAGTGCCTTGAAGCCATCTTCCCGATCCCACATCTTGCCATTCGAGTGGGGGTCGCGCATGAGCATTTTGACATCAAGCTCGATACGGCCGAGATCATCGTCTGCCGTCGAACGATCCGAATCCCATAACTGCACACGAAGACGCTCATCCACATTCAGTTCCTCGGGAGAGACAAGTATATAAGCAGTCTCCTCCCAGTGCGGGTGCATCTCAGTTAAGATGACTCGAGTCGACCACACGGGCTTTCCGAATTTGGCCCATCCCACGGAGACGTACGGGTCCGAGGAACCAGATTTGATCATAGCGATGCCAGGATCGCCTTCCTTGAAATCGAAAGCGCGCCTGATTGTAACGACAATCACGCCGCGAGCGGTTGTGTCTTTCTTGAAGTCGTCGCCGACGAGCATATCTTTCAAGTCGAGCGTCAAGCTCTTCGGGGCCACGTATTCAGCCATAGCTGCGTCCACCGAACTCTGCACGAAGTTCGAAATAAGTGGCAAATCCATGATGTTTGGTCCTTTCTTAAGCAAGGGTATGCACGATAGGTCTACTTTTGGCTGTCCAAGAAACGTGAGCGTGCATAAAGAGAAGAATGGTGGGTCAGGTGTGAGTTGAAGTCGAAGTCGAAGGGTTCCAACGATGCCATGTAATTCGACCCAGACAGCTGGAAAAGGTTAGCGAATGTGTGCTTGCGCTTCTGATATACGAGAGTAAGAACGTGAAGATGATGCAAACACTTACGGAGCTTGATATTTCCCGGGAGATAGAAGGCAAGATAGAGATGAGCGTTGTTTGCCCTATCCCTCATGCCCTTCTTGCCGGTCCGAGGTCGATATGCGAAGGCAATTTCCACGTTGACGAAATCGCCTTCTTCGGCTTCCATACCCTCTGCAACACTCTGACCTTGCTCCTTTTCTTTCTCGCCATCGCCATCGTCATTTTGACCCTTAGGATTATCGCCGTCCGGTTTCTCTTGAAGCTCCCCTTGTCCTGGAACAGTGCGATCACTCTTACCCTTTTCCTCGCCTTTTTCGAGTTTGCCATCTTTAGTTACTGATCTCGCGGCTGCACCAGTTGGAAGCCATCGGACACCAAGAATACGTAGAGCTTCACTCCCTTGGCCAATGTCATCTACACTAACCATTCTTACCATGCGTGGTAAACTAGCTTGCATGACGTCTTCCAACGTATCCGCTACGCTCGTGAACAGATCTGGATTGACGAGTGGCCAAATAGAAGCCATGAGTGAATTGAGCCACTGCGTCGATTCGGGCGTCTTGGAATTGGCTTGTTTCTTTCCCTGCTGCCTTTCCGCATTCCAAACTTCCGTTTCCCAGACACCCTTGATCCTATTCTCGGTCCATTGCCGCATGCCCATGATGACAGCTATAGAGCTAGCCAAAGCGAGGGCTCCTTCAATGGCTGAAAGGAGCACTCTCGACACGCCTGTGGAGTTTTTCGTGAGCTGGAAGAGTAAAATGATAGACGTGAGAGCGGCTGAGACAAGCCCTACGCCGATCGTCACAGCAGTCTTGTACACATACGCAATCTCCTCCCTTGCGGCTTCAAACTCTGGCGGTGGGAATAGTGCCTCCATCTCTTCATGGCTTTGCTGTATCTCATCTTGTTCTTTAGCCAATTGCCCATCATCTTTGCCTATATTTGCACCACCAGTCGCTGAACGCGGCTCCTCGCCGGCTGGTGGTCCATTTTGCGGCGTCTGCTTCAAGTCCTTACCCGTAAAGTCGTGAATCGTAACCGGCAGATGCGTGACAGGGTCTGTGACCTCGCGTTCTATACGGTCATCCGAGCGCTTTTTCATATCTTTCCGCTTCTGCTTCGGATTCATCTGAGCGTACGTAGTTTGGGATGTGTCCTCGGCAACGTTTGGGTCCTTCACATCCTCACCATCCCGCTCCGTTTTTCCTGAGCTGGCACCCTGTGTGTAGTCCCCTTGTGCATGCTCCTCACTGTCCTGCTCCGTTTTGGTCTCTGAGCCGGCACCCTGTGTATAGTCTCCGTCTGCATGATCTTCTGCTTTAGTCTGCTCCTGCCCCATCTTGTTCTTGTTCTCGCTCTGGTAAGGTTGCTTCGACGCATCTGTGTTGTCGGCTTCTTCTCCATGACGGTATTTATTCCATGCATCTCCAAGCTGTTGTGTCCTACTCGGCGCGGCTGCCTCGTCTTGCGGAGAGCCATAGTCTTCTTTCCGCTGTTCCTTCTCTTCGCGATATTTTTGAATCGTCGGGATCTGGTGGTGTGGTGTATAAGAGGGTCGGTAGTCCCGCCGGCTCGTCTCGGTGTCTTCGTTGCCGGACATTGTGGGCAGTCCCACCGAGTCTTAGGAATATGAGGTGATATGAGGATGTAAGGGTGAGAGCTGTGAGTCCCTGAAGATATCAGTAGTCAAAAGTAGCTCCAGCAGGAGTCGCAAGAGCTCTCGCTGTAGGATAATGGAAGGTGGATCCGGGCTTCGAAAAGTAGAGATAGGATTGAGAGTGTATGTACAAGATTGAAGCAGCAACAGCCCTGCACGTTCATTCCCCACAAATACCTTGGCCCTGCGTAACGCTATGGTGACCAGAAAAGATGACGTTTGTGCCAACTGTCGCCTGTTTTCGCGTCAGATCTACCTACGCGATCCCCGCAGCGCCACCGGAAACAATGCCGGATCGCTCATCACGTGAGTATTATGAAACGGGTGACATGGAACCGATGTGCCGACTTGCAATGAGTGCAATGCGCTTGTTGGCTTTGTTGATTGACTGGGTATAAGAATACATCCCAGCTTCTTATGTGGAATGCTAAGCAGTGAGGTCATCAAGCATAATTCGGAATAGATGCATTCGGACTAGCCTGCCCACTCCGATGTTAGGTAGGTGGACCTCACGAGAATAACCCTCTAGTCCGAGAAATTTATCAAAGTTTATTCCGATATAGACACGAGTTGAGTGTATTTGTTCCGACAGAGATGGAAAAAATGTATATAAATATGAGCAAATCCCTAGCATATATGTACCAATCCTATCTATCAACTACCTCGAAGTCCAAAACCGATCCGAGCATCATCTCAACATGTCTTCTCATACCACTTCGTCAAATTCCCACCAAGACCAATCATTACCTCGCTACTCGACGTCTGAGGCTCCTCCTGAGTATCGATCAGACAGCAAGGCTACGCCTCGAAGCTCATTAGACTCGTGGAAGGAGGGGGTGAAACAGATATTCAAAGAAAAGAAAGAAAGTATGCTATGAAGTGTTCTCAATCAACACCAAAAGGCGTTGCTGACATGCTGATGCAGAGAGGAAATACGCTATGAGTAGCCAACGACATTCATCGATCGAACAACAACCTTTCCGCGACGCGGCAGCATTCTATCTATCATTTAAATAGATACAGGATGTTCGTGATCATGGATTAAAGAAATTCAGCCGCACGCCTCATTATTAGGTTCCAAGGATTTAGAAGATTCAAGTACCGCCTATTAGTAGAAAAGATTGTGGAAGCAAACTGGCGGTCGGCGTTTGGAAATCATGCAATTTATGAGGGAGCTTGTGGAGAGGCCGAGCCAATTCAAAGAGCTCTAAAGCCTTGAAAGGTTATGTTAGGTACTGCAGGGTTATTAGCAACCTGTTAATGAAAGAAGTCATGACTCTCGAGACATTTACAGTGTTGTCCCAATTTGCATTATCCAGCCAATTGAGAAAGTTTTCGCTCTCAGTAGGAATAGGTTCCATGCCTTCCATCATCGGTAGGTCAAAGAACGTGATTTGGTCAAGTTGTTGATCCATTCCATCCCCAGAGCCTGCGCTTGACGCTGGTTGATAGTTTAATACTTCATCTAATACCAGCGCCAGCATCTTGTTCAGCTCAGCACAGAGTTTGTGATTCCCGTCGCCTGGATAGACCACCCCTTCCAGGAGAGATATCAAGATCGAAAGGTTCCGGATCAAATCGGCGCGTTTGATGGAACCTGGGAGTGGTTTATTCTCCAAGGTGCAGCGTCTGAGCTCGAGGGCAAGCACGCCAGCCCCAGGAAGAACGTAGAAGAGGATCTGATAGATTCTGTAAACCAATGGGCTTTGTACTCGCAATGGGAACTCACGATGGAAGCATAATGCCTTTCCAACTGGTAGGGTCGGTTTCTTTGCTTGTTTAACACGAGGACATACGTAAGCAATTGCATCGATATCTCAAGCAAGTGTGGAGTCGAATCCGGGAAATGCCGCCGACGGAGTCTCTGCATCTGAAACTCACTGTTGAGATGGTCCAGATACACGTACAGCATTCTTAGACATGTGTACGGTGGGAGCGTATCCCAGCAAGCATCTTTATAGACGTCGTACCGCATGTGCTGAGGAAGATTCTCCCAGGCTACACGATTCTCATTCGAAAGGTCGCTGGATGACAGATTAAGGTTACTTCATTGATTCATAGCATGGAAAGGCATACCTCAGCTTTTCCGACAAGTCAGGGTCCGTTTCACCAGCGAGGGAAAGCTCGAGAACCCTCTCTCTGATCCGCGCTGTCGAATATCGTACTCGCAACCACGTCGCAGTATAGATGACGCCATCAGTATTCCACCCTTGGCTATCCAACCGAGCAAGAGCCGCATTCAAGGTATTCGTATCCTCCGTTAGAAGGGTGGTCTCGTGTAGATCAAACGGCATCTTTCGACTGCAGTACCGTCCCGCTATGAGCGGAGGTCGCCCAAAGAAGGTCGCCATCGTCTTGTCACTTCTGTACATCGCGGAAAAGACCCTTCTCCTAGCTTCTCTCAAAAAGAATGGTATCTCAAACGGTTCTTCACAATGATAGCCTTCGGCATATGCACAGATCACGCCATCGCCCATGCGACGCCAAACACCGTGATCTAGACTCTGATTAGAATTGCTCAAGGGTGCGCTCTAGGTACTCACAGTTGTCTCCGTAATAATTGCTTTGCAATAGTGCATTCGTGTAGATCAACCATATCATGAGATCGTTGACACAGTCATAATCTTGACAAACATGGATGCAGCTGTTACTCCCTTGAATCATATCTGCAATGAATTCTTCCTTGTTGAGTTTTTGGCCGCCCACAAGGTCAAAAAGTGGGTCATCAGGAGGTACGAATTGAGCGTGAAAGCCAGCTATGGAAAAAATCAAACCAATGATTTCCCATCGTAGATTCGCGCCTGTGAATAGCGTATGAAACGTATTTGGAGTACAAGTTGGAGGAATCTTCAATGATCGAGCTGTATTTTCTGTGATCTCGGCGCACATGCCGTCCCATCTGCTGCGGACTGATAAACCTTCAAGGTCAACTCTAATCTGAGGTAGTGCCATTAAAATGAGAGGTCCAATGAGGGCAGTGGCAGTAGTAGATTCAAAATAGTCTTTGAGGGCCCTCTCATATACAGTTAACGCCGAGGATGTCAGCTTTGCTGCTATGAGTGAATCAACTCCAACGCGTTCAGTGAAGTTAGCGCCGGCAGGAGACATCGGGATAATAGCCTCATCATTCACAGCGTGGTCCTCGGGGTGGGAATTGAGACTCCGAAACGCAGAGGCGTAGCTTGTGGAGCCTAAATAAAATGTGCCTGTGGAATCTTCGGGGCTTCGGGCAAGCATATGAGTGCCAGGAGTACTTTCTGGCGTTGGATTTGAGAGAAAATTTGAGGGGGTTGAATCAGCCTCTCCGCGTTCGAAGGTTCTGGACACCTGATTAACTCCTTCGGCACGAGTGGACTTTGTGACAGAATCTCTGTACCTTGGTATGACATGACGGGGTCGAGGCCGAATAGGGCTACTCTGGGACTGGGCCTTTGTCATTGGAGAGGGATGAAAATGACACTGGGTCGTCAATCAGCATTGTTGCTCGTGGCTATGATATTGCAAGGCACACTTGATCTTCAATCTTTCGAGCCTGACATTTCAGGCAAACCGGCCTGGTATGGTCGCATCGCACCTTCGAGCGACGACAAGGCTCACAGGACCTGAATATCTAAGGTTAGCGTTCCTGAGGCTACTAGGTACAGAGCATGACGAGCGGATGGCTTCCTACATGGGTTTCCCATTTCGTCGAAACATTGCCTATACTCAGGTGTCTGTGTAGACGCAGCAGTGATGAGACTGACACGACTCATTATTACACGCGTCGCGACACAGAGCGATAAATTGGAGAACAGTCACACATCTACTCCGAAAAGGATCCACTTGATTAGTAAGATAGTCACGTGTTCTACGATCTACTTCAACTACTGTTGATTTAATATATCTAGGAGGTCTTGATTTGCTGAGACACAAAGCTAGATACGGAAGGGCATGTTTTCGGAGTAGAACTGAGGTTGTAAATGCTATCTCGGAGTGCTTCAACCAATCACATATCGTATCGGAGCTCATCCTTCAATCCACTCCGAGAGCAAGGCACCACCTTTCCTCCTAGCACACTACAACACCACGAATGCTGTGTATAGAGAACTATATCCACCCATTTGCATTCTCTTTCACGTGGAAAACTGTCCAAACCGCTCATGCAGATTCCCCACGCTGTTAGATAACTAAAAATCGCGACTATGGGCCTCACCACCACCAGGCTGACCGGTTGTTGCATAAATCCTCCATGATTGGTTGGAAGGCTTGCTAAATCCGGCGACGACATTCAACACCAGGCTCTCTATCTCGATATTCAGATGCTCGCCTCACTCTTGCTGCACGTCCAAGAGCGTGGGTGCGCTTGGCTCAGACCGGAAGTCTTGAGGCTTGCATATTCATGTATGCGGCACACAGGCACACGCGGCACCAGTAAGAACAAGATCGCAGAACGTCGCGCCGGTTCGCTCATGCAGCTGGTAAGGCAGAACCGACGGTCCATGCCCCTCATCGTTCTTGGCTCGGGGTAATGGCGTATACTGATTCCCAGGTGCCCCCTACGGTCCGGTGAAACAGCAGAGCCGCAACGCAGCAGCATCTCGCGATATGGGGTCTCCTGCACGACGTAACTCGACATAGCAGCTCCACTGGTGCACTCCACTACGGCGTGGGGTGATTCGTCATGAGCCAGAGTCAGGCATGCCGCATCCCGAGGTCAGCACGAGTGTGGCTGGGGCATTCGTTCGGGCGCTGCATTTGAGCTCACCGACTTGCTGGCGAACATGGTTAAGATGGCATATCATGTCGACGAAGAAGCTCGGTTGCAATCCAGTCTCTCTCCCCAAAACATCAAGATGAAGTATTTTGAAATGAGGACGACGCGGAGCAGTGTTGCCCCACAGCCGTCTGCCGCCAGTCTGCCCTCTGGCATGCGTCGCGTCGTGCTGCCAATGGCGGCATTCTTGCAGGGTTCTCTCACCGGACGCCCTCTCATCCTAGCGGCGTCTGGTCTGACGGATCTGTAGAGCAACACCGACTTCGACTACGCCCCGTTTCCCAGGCGCCTCATCTGGGCTGAAGCCTTCTTCTTGCCATTAATTCCTCAGTCTTCTCCACTCGCCCTCACAAAGGACCGGTCCGGTCTCAGTCGCCCAACTCTTGTGCTCGCCCTCATTTTTTCCCGTGCGACCTCAGTATTCTCAGTTGCACCCTTCAGACGTGCAACTCCAGGCTAGCCTTTGACGTTCCAGCGCCAGGCGGCCCCCAAGGCACCAGCCCATGCGCCTTTAGAGCTACCCAGTTCCCCTCCCTACCCGAGAGGCCGCTGGTGGACACTGCTTTCAAACATGGCCGGCGTCGATTATAATACATGTTGGAAAATAGAAACAGAGGATCTCTACCCGCATATCCCTCAAACTGGCTACTCTTGCTTAGGAAGATCAGTCCCGAGTGCTGGCCCACCTAATTCGGCGGCTACAGGTACCCTGGTGACTAACACGGCCTACTCCCCTGTGAGGACCGGTCCTATCAATACCGTCCGGGGCCGCAACGTCTCCCAGGGTTCCGAAGAGATGGACTGGCATGAGATCAACCATCCAGGAAGTCTATCAACATCGCCAACCTCAGCTCTGACTCCCGATAATGAGGCCTTTGAGCTAGACCTAGACCTGCTGGATTCAGAGTCTTTGCGCAACTTTTATCAATTTGAAGCCATGGAGCCTCGTCCGAGGCAGGACCAGTCCCACCCGATGGACATTTCTGGCCAGGATGCGACCGCGTTCAACTACCTTGGTCATGGTGTGCCTCCGTCGAACAACGCCTCTCGATGCATATGCTAATCAAGTCACCAGACTCACAGAATTCGTTTGTGTCTATACCAAGGCAGATGCCTTCCAGGCCCTTGCAAACTAGCAATGTTGGCCACATGGGATCTCATCCAGCATACAACCAGATGTACGCCAATACGTTCACCCAGCAGTCACCGCAACAGGAGCCTTGGTCTGCTGTTGGCCATTTGCGAAACGAAACTGTCTCAAATTCCGACTCACTTCTCTTCGACCCAGAGTCTTCAATCAGCTTGGGCAGCAATAACTGGCCTACTGCTACTGATTTCAGTAGTTTCCTGGTATCTCCCCATTCACCAAATGACTTCCCGCTCAACACTGGATATGGCTACGACAACCAGATGGCCTCCGTGGAAATGGAAGTGTCCATCTCTGGACCTCACCCGGATCCATACACGTACAGACAGTCTCCTATAGTCCCCAACGCGTATGCCCAGAGCTCGTTAGGCAGGGCGCCATCAGATGCTGCGTCAACGGGTGTCATGCCGCGTCTTTCTCCATACCCGGATCCGACGAGCCCGTACTCGGCTCAGGGTGGCCCTTCTCCTGGATCGGAGGGCGTGTTTTCCTCCTATCAGCCATCAGATCCTGGCGCAAACATGGACTCTTTCCAACCACCAGAACATCTCAAGAACTCGCCCTCGCCTGCGCCAACAAGCAGTAACGCTTCTATATCAACTTCGCAATACGCAGCACCGATAACCTACGGACCGGAACCCGCTCGAAGTAGGACTTCGAGACAACAAGCAAACAGACCTGGTGGCAGACAACTCGGATCCCATCTCAGGCCAGAAGTTGCAAAGGATGCACATGATATGCGGAAGGTTGTTGCATGTTGGCATTGCGTTCTTCAACGAGATAAAGTAAGCATGTAGTTGCGCTGGTCCTCGAATGCATTTAGGCTAACATGTGATTTTAGTGTGGCCCTGGCGACATCTGCGAACGCTGCTTGAAACGATCTATGAGACCCAATACCGACTGCGGGCTAGGATGTAGCCGAGTGCGTCTTTGGGAGCTCGCATGCTACTTCCTTCCAAGTATGGGACTCCGTCACCCCCTACTTCAAGCGCCATGCTAATCTCTCCACAAAGGTATCACGACTTCGATGCACGAGGATAGCCAACTCACAAATTTTGTTGCCTTACACATCCACCAGTGGTCCAACACCGAGGTTTCGCTTCGAATGAGCTGCGGCGAAGGGCTCCCAGAGTTCCCCGTCAAAGTCTACGAATTTACACCAAAAACGAACGAGTTACTACGGCAATTCCAATACATCACCGATCAATACACCGGCGACCAATCGCGTGTAGAGAAGCGCTCACCACCGCTAGGCATGGTGCAGATCAACCACAAAGACGAACAAAAGTACGATCGATACATCGACCTGATCGTTGACAAGCACCTCCCCGTCTTCGCACACAATCATCTCGGATACGAGCAACACGACTTCCAGCTCAAGCTTTTCCTCATGATGACGCAGCTAAAGCCCAAGGCCGAAGATGAGAAGAAGCTTCTCCGCGAAGTCTTCAAGCTCGTCGTCGTCACCTACATCATGGCCCGCACCTTTACCATCGCCGAGGACACCCGCGAGGAAAGTCTCCGCAAGCTCCGCAGCTACCAGCCTGGCATCTACGCTGAGGAGTTCTGCAGCCCGCGCATGACGAACCGCCAGCTCAAGTACTTCTTCTGTCGCCTGCAGCAGACGATCATGCAGAATGTGCTGAACAAGCTTCAGCAGATCTTCAAAAGCAGCAAAGGCTGCGATAAGTGGACGGCAGCATTCTGCGCTATCCTCGGCCTTGCAATGGCGCATGAAGATAACCAGCAGACAATCCATTTGGTCATGGAGACGCGCGCCGCCAGCCTGGAGATCCTGCCGCAGGAAGCGAAGGCCCAATCCGAGCTCGCCTGCAAGGACATCGACGAGCAGTTCGCGTTTGTGATGGCTATTTTCAGGTGGAAGTATAATCGCAGCTACAACCCGCTCAAGGATTCGGAGATTGACTGGATGAGCAAACTCAAGGATGCGGGTGCTATCAAGTTTGTGAGGGATGTCGCGGGATTGGTTACGGAGAATAGTGAGTACTTCCGCGACTCGAAGTGCGAATTTAGCAATGTATGCTAACTCGTGGTGTTTAGGCGATTACCTCTACAGGAGACAGCATGTTAGCATCGCCCAGGAAAACCAAGGGCAATATGGCTCACGACTTACGGCTCAATTCCTCCTCTCCTTCTGGCTGCCGTCATAGAAACGATCCATTAATCACGGCCTACCATATATTTCATCTCATTTGTTTCGCTCCGTGTCGGCATCTCATCGTATATCAGCTCTCTTTTCGGAGTACAGGCGACATGACATTTCACGAAAATACGTTCACGTTATTGATGGAGCAAGGCGTATCAACAAAGACTCGGCGTCCGTATTCCGGAGAGCTTGGGAGTTAGGATACAAGGGAAGAAGTGACACGATTGCATGTATAAGTCTATGACTGTCAATGATAGCTGGGCTGGGGCGCTCGAGAGGAAAGGGTTTCTGGATACTTTATTATCCCAAAAAGCCATGTAGTTTCCGTATACCCTGTAGCTGATATCTATTCCGAATCCCGTCATGAAACGTATCCTCCATGCGCCTTGCCCAACGCTTCGAGTCTACCCAAACAGAGCATTAAGCCTCCTCCCTTCCTGATATACCATCCCCATCACCCCTCCACAACCCCAAACCCAACCCTTATCCACAAACTACACCCCCGACACCCAACCAACACCTCCCCCGCCTTCGCCCCCTCCGCCTGCCCTTCCAGCGCCTCCTCCAATTCCCTCTCCCGCACTACAAACCCCCGCTTACTGCCACACCGGCAGCTCTTATACCACACCGCCTCGGTGGGCGAGCCGCCCTCCTCCTCAAACACCAACTCCTCCAAATCCACAACCTCCAACCCGGCCAACCACCCCCTCTCGCCCTGCCCCCTCCCACTCGCTCCCAACTGCAGCGCCGCGAAATGCGTCGCCAGATGCTCGTCTAACTCGCGCCGCAGCACGGGGGAGGAGAGCGTGCGGTAGGCGGCTGTGATGTCGTCGACGGAGTATGCCGGGGCCTCTTTTCCCGCTTCTTTCGCTGGTATAGCTGTGTTCCCGGGGTTGGCGGCGGTTTTATCGGGATGCCAACGCAGCAGCGCGGCGCGGAAGGCTTTCCGCACCTCGTCGGCGGGTATAGCGGTGGTGGTGGTGGCGCCTTCGGAGGGGGAGGGGAGGGCGAGGACGGCGTAGGCGTTTGGGTAGATGGCGAGCGTCGTGTTGTGGTGGCGGGCCATTGCGGCGGTTCTCTTCGGTCAACGCGTTGGAGGTGGGTTATGGACGCAGGCGCATGTCTGAGGTGTCGTGGTTGGGTATCGAGAGGTTAGGACGGGTCATCGAAGCGGCATTTCGCTGAGATATGTCGAAAGTTTGAGATAGGTTTGGGAGGGAAGAATTGTGTGGCATGTAGCTAGAGTTCTTGGGTACGAAGTCTGTCCCGGTGGCGTTGGTGGGGCAACATTTTTTAGGTTGGCGGGTGAGCGGGGTTGAGAACAATACCAACGCCGTCTTATCTGGATGATAGAGGATGAACATGAGAGTCGGTTTTATGAGGATGAGTAGAGATGTGAGGTAGTTTATAGCTATCTTTATATAACACTTAACTACATCTCACTGCACGATTGAGCACCTCAAAACCAGACAGTGTAAATCACCACATTATCACATGCAAGACACTACCACGGAAAAAGTATCTCCAGCAGTCCATTCTAAAGTGCAGCCTAAGATCTGACCAGGCTAAAAGAGAGAAGGCATCTGCATCAATAGCATACCGGCCGCCCATCTCCCTTACGCCTTCTCCAATAGCACACACACTACAAGAAGAAAGAAACCGCTACAGCCAGATGTGATATGTCCATCAAAGTGCCTTTAATCCGTTAGGAACTGGGGTCGTTTGTGGTTGTGTTTGGTTTAAGGTTTGTGGGAATAGAAAAGGAAAGGAAACACAGGAGGAGGGGCAAACCGCAAAAACAGCAGGGAGACTAAGAGAAGTCCGGGTGTAAGAGAGGAGGACAAACAAACAGCAGGGAGGTGCTGGGGGGCATCTGGAATGAAAACAGGCATGACAATTCGTAGGGTAAATTCCGAGCCGCTAGTGTACTGTACCAATTTTCAAGACAAGGAAACAAACTCCAATCGACTCGCGCCGTGACGACCCGACCATCGTGTTCCTGTCCTGCCTGCTGTCCTTGAGATGTCTCCTGCGAGATGATCCACCCGTTTGCTTGCCCGGCGTGCTCGACTAGGAAACAGATAGCCGTAGGATTGAGATTGGGCACGTCTAAGCGGCGGCCGGAGCAGGCGGTTGTTCCTCGGTCGTCTCGGCAGCAGCGGGAGCCTCCTTAGGCTCAGCAGCCTTCTCCTCCTTGGGGGCCTCGCTCGCGGGCTCAGCCTCGGCGCCATCCGACGACGTCCAGAGGGTGAGGTTGTCACGGAGCAGCTGCATGATGAGCGTGCTGTCCCGGTAGGACTCCTCGGACAATGAGTCGAGCTCGGCGATAGCATCATCGAAGGCCTGCTTGGCAAGATGGCAAGCGCGGTCGGGTGAATTGAGGATCTCGTAGTAGAAGACAGAGAAGTTCAGCGCGAGACCGAGGCGGATCGGGTGGGTGGGGGTGAGCTCAGTCTGGGCGACATCGGTAGCAGTCTGTGTGCGACGGTCAGCCGGGTAGTCTCGCGATGGGACGCTGTCACTGTGATTGCATCATACCTTGTACGCCTCGTGTGCGGCGGTAGCAGCAACCTTGCGCTTCTCGCCAGAGGCGAACTCGGCGAGGTAGCGGTGGTAGTCGCCCTTCCTGTAGAGAACGGTTGTTTAGTATTTGATAAGACGCTATTGCTGCGTTCAGGCTGCGAGGGCCGATGGGGCCGGATGCACGTACATCTTGTGGTAGAAGACCTTGCTCTCGCCAGATTCGGCCTTGGGGATGAGAGACTCGTCGAGCACGTTGAGGACATCCTGGCAGACCTTCTCGAGCTCGGTCTCGATCTTCTGGCGGTAGTCACGGATGGTGCCGACGTGCTTCTCGGAGCCCTTGGACTCCTCCTTCTGCTCGATCGACGAGATTATGCGCCACGACGCACGCCTCGTGCCAACGACGTTCTTGTAGGCGACGGAGAGAAGGTTGCGCTCGTCCACGGTCAACTCGCCGCCGATCTGGGAAAGTTGTTAGGACACGGCGATAAGCAGCGCTGCATTGAGGGGCGGCGCTGGCGTGATCGGATGCGGTGGGATAGGCCTACCTTAGCAACTTCCTGCGAGCGTGTCAGCCATGCACTCAGCACATTCGAGGACGCGGAGATCACTAACCTTCATGTACGTGACCATCTCTGTAGAGGACTAAAGTCAGCACGCGATGCACGGCAGGAATTGGCGGACGGCCGACACTCACCATCGTAGCGCTCGGCCTGCTCGCAGAGCCGCGCGAGGAAAGTCTTGCTGTTGGGGAGGTCAATGGGAGGCTCGACAGGCGGGGCATGGGGGCGCCGGGTACCTCTCGCGCTGGGACGAGGTTAGCATTGAGGCCTATCGTGACATGGCAAGCGCCCAGAGGGGCATCCCGCCGTGGAGGAGGCGGCGGGTGTGGATGCTGCTGGGGGCGGGGACTTACTTCAGTTGCCATTCTGACTGGTGTAGAGTATGTGAGTGTGAGTGTGGGTTGTGTGGGGGAGGGCGTTGTTGTTGGTGTTCGGGGTGGATAGAGGGTGGTGTCTGTTGAAGAAGTAGGAGGACGCTTGTTTTGAATCACTCAGTGCTTAGCGAAGAGAGAGGGGTGGCAGCGAAGCACCACAAGCACCGCAACAAAACGCCGCCAACACCATTTCACCGGTGCCATTATTGCCCAAGTGCCCGCGCCCCGCGACCCTTCACCACTGCTGCTGCATTACTGCTTGCTGCAGCAGATGCCCGCCCCCGGCATCGCCCTGCCCGCGCCGTGCTGGCTCCGGCATCGTCACATCGGCCCTGTGCAAGCGCGAGACGATAGGCCGTCTGCTTTGCCTCTGGAGCCCTCCACAGCGCTCCATTGCTTCCACTGAACGTGGACTGCGCAGAGGCCCAGCCATTACACCAGTCACGCGTTGATAGGGCCCAGCGGATAGCCTTCTTTGGGCGCCCTCTGTTGGCTGGCAACACCATAGCAGAGGAGGAGGGGGCTGTGAACCGCCATCTGTTGGGCACCACCCCGATAAAAAAAAACCTGGCAACGCTGCCAGCAAACGCACCCGCATCGCTCCGTGATTCGTGTAATCTCGCGGCTCAGTCACCGTCACGGGTATTGCAGTATCGTGTGTTTCAGCTGGGTCGGAGAGCCCACGGCCAGGCGTCTCAGGTGCGTGTTTCGATGTGATTCTACGCCATCGTCACGGCCCCAATGTGTTATTGCCGCTTTGAGGCATTTACGGCAATTGATGCCAGAAGCGTGGTATTTATGTACTGCACAAGGAAGAAGGCTGTCTATCGTTACACGCCGCCGCAGTTCGTATCGTTACACCCCCACCAGGCTGCTGCCTGTTATCCCAGCATGTTCTTCTCGTTGACTCTGGTCGAATCACGCGTTTGAGAACGCTGTGCACCGGCTGTCATGCGCGATGTTTGATACTGCAGGGATTGGTTGTCTGCCACCGACCGCGATGAGGTCAGAGGAGAGCATCCGTATCCTGATAACCTACAGTTGGATAATACAGTTGTACGAAGGATATGCTGCAGTAAGAGATGCTCTCTCAACTTCCAGAGAGGTACGTCCTTTAGCACTGTAGCAAGGAATACACCCTCTACATCAACAACCGCCACACACCCAGCATGAGCGCCGCCGTACCGGTACAGACACCCCTAGATAGAACAGTTAGCTTTCATATCGCCATAAGAATGAACACAATGAAATTCTCCACATACATCAGCCACTGCAGCGTCGAGAACTTGACCGCCTCCAGCTTCTCCCTCAGCACCGCCGTCTCCTGCTCAATCCGCGTCTCCGTCTCCTTAATCTTCAGCTCCTGCACATTCGCCTCCTCCCTAATCCGCCCCTTCTCGAGGTTCAGATCCAGCCGCACAGATGCCTGCGTCCGTTGTATCTCATCTCGTAGCCGCGAATTCAGCTTCGTCAGCTCATTCGTGAGCCGCTCGTGCGAGGCGCGCGTGAGGGACGATTCCGTCGAGTCGGCCGTCAGCAGCTCTGAGCGCAGTTTCGCAAAGTCGACTTTCTGCGTGTAGGTCGCGCGCTCCTGGTCTTCGCGGAGCACCATCGTGCGCGTGAGGTTTTGGATGCTGCGCCGTGTTAGCATACGCTTTAGATCGGATGGTCTGGGAAGCTTACCTCTCTTCTATGACATCGCTCAACACCTTCATCATGGCCACTGCTTGTTCCTCCGTGAAGCCATCGCCTTTTAACCGCTGCACGAATTTGAGCGTGTCGAAGTGGTGGTCCCGCGCCTGACGCGTTGTGGAGGAAAAGTTGCGCTGCGCATTTAGAGTCGATAGCATCTCTGAAGGTCGTGGGGTCGGTAGAAATTTTGATATGATGCCGCAATTGAGTGATGCGCCTCTGATCCAGGTGGACTTTGGGCCTCTGGGAGGAGCATGCCGTGCGCCTGCTCTGGACTCTGTTGTGAAGCTCCGGTTACGATTTGGCTGGAGGAGTCCGGCGGAAATCGCAGGGCTGACCGATGTCGAGGCCCACGTTAACTTAGGGAGTAGAAAGCGCGGTATAGCCGCCGTTTGTATTGCTGAAGTTGCCATGTTGTAGCGTGTAACTTTCGAAGGCGGGACAAGACTGCGCTTCAAGCTCCAAAAGAAGCCGGCATCGGCGATCACGTGCCAAAACGAGAAAAGATCAGATCCCGCTACAAGTACAGAAAAATGTATAGAAGAACTTCAAGCAGTCGTACAGATCAAATTTAGGCATTATTGTGTTATTGAATTTCTTTCGCTGTCTACCCATAGTCTTGACGCTCCGAACATCCCCCATATGTAGAAGAAAGTACAAGACTGGCTATGCCACGCTAATTGCGACCAAACACCAAGCAAGCATAACCCAGAAAGATACCCTCCTAACGACCATACTCCAAGCTGGGAATAATGACGGGCCCGTACTTCATTGGCGATGCGTATGGACCGTCGTTCTGCACCATAAAGTCAACTGCGAGACTGAGCTTTCCACCACCATGGCCTGGGACTGCCTGTCCGAAAGTCCCGTTGACAATCTCAGGATCGTAGATTACGCAGGCGACATAGTTCCTGCGTCCCATGAGCCGCTTCAACTCGCGAGCCGCGCCATTTACGTCTTGAGTAAAGATCTCCATCATGTCCTCCTTGGTGTCTGATGGCGTGTGAGTGCTGCGGTGTCCGTTCGCGGGAATGTAGAGAGCTTTGTTGTTGTGTAGTAGCCGGAGGACGTAGTTGCTAGGTGGAGCGTTCACGACTGATGACGAAACTATCTGGTACATTGTTTTGTGATCTTGCGGTTTTGAGGGATCATGGACAAGTCCAGCGCCACAGCAGTCAACACCTGAAAGATGGATTAACATTGAATCGATTTCAGAGACACATAGAGAACTTACCACCGGAGAAGAAGCTCATGCGCAGTGACTTGTTATGCGCGATACCCTGCAGTGTCCGAATGAGGTAGGTGCGTTCTAGATCCTGAGAAAAGTCAGCATACAAGCCAAAATCGAAGCGTCCGTGATGCTCACCTTCGATTCATGCGTCCATTGATCTCGTAATTCGTCGAGCATATCGATATCCCCGAATGGACTGAGGACTCCGCTCATCAGACCCGACTTGCCGATAGCTTTCTTGACAGAGCTGAAACCTTCGCCGACGACCGATTTGGCGCCAACGACACCTGCAACAGAGCTAGTCACCTTCCCTAGCATGTTGAAGGTTCCAGTAACGGCTTTCTTTCCAGTCGCCACCGTGTTACCCAGCGTTTCTAGAGATTCCAGGCGGGGGTAAATGAGGGGCACGGGAATCATCCAGATGCAGTGCTGAACGCTGGGCGGAAGGGTAGCCACCTTGGGGAAGATTCCTTGATACGTAGGCCCTGCCATCACTTGATGTGGATTTCGCTCCGATCGGCAATCTGGCCCAACTACCACAACACAAGGTCCTAGATACTTGAGGAAATGCCATCCGGTTCCGGTGATGGTGAACAGGTCTTGGTCGTTACCGACGTTTCGCAATATTTCCAGGGTAGTATGATGCTGGAAGAGAAGATACATCTCGATACCGATCCTTCCAATGTTCTTGAACATGTTTGAGAATTGCATGTACTCAGGGTACGATCCGAAGCCATCGAAAATGTCGTGGTCATCGAGAGATAGGATGTGTGGGATCTGAGCGAAGGCCTCTCTCAGATGCGGTTGATCAAAATGGCTCGTGTAGTAGTGGAAGTAGGCATGCGAAACCTCTTCTTCATGCTTCGCTGTCCATAGGGCGTTCTTTCTGTTCTCTTTCCCGCTTGTGGCCGTCCATTGTTTCAGCAGTGGAATATCTTTCCATAGACGATCCGCATAGATTTGATCTCCTAACCCTAATTGCACGTGGAACCCACCACATTCAGCGTTCTTCTGGAGAATGTCTTTCCACATGAACCCAATGCCGCCAAGCTTAGATCTCTCGTTTGCGTTGACATTGAGGGCAAAGTCATTGCCAGAATGTGCAATGAACCGCCAACTTGTTTCATGGCGTCCCGCAACTAAGAATTCGAACCGCGTACACCCAAGATGAGACGTAATTGCATAGGTCCACTTGGCGCTGCGATCGTCCTCCATTCTCAGATCCACGTCATATCTGTAGAATATCCACGTCTGATGGGTGAAGATAGGATTTGCCTTGAGTTGTCGGGGATTTGGAGAGAGATCCAAACTTTGATGGATGTGGATGGTGGGGGGCTGGGGTGCATTTGTTACGAGAAGAATTGACCCAAGCCACAACCCTCGCTCAATATCCATATTGGTGTACCTCAAATAAGGCCCAAAGTAGACATTGTTGGTGGGCGCAACTTTGTACATGTCGACGCCAGCGGCTGGAGGCGGGCCCGTGAAGCCTGAAGCGGTTGGGCTTGTAATGCCTGCCATGCTCATCATATCGCCGTGATACGTGGCCGACTGTGGAGGGAATCCAGGCGAAGCCATTGGTGTCTTGCCACCCATTGGCCCAAAACTTGGCGAAGCCAAGGGATTGACGAAAGTACCCGTGGGAGACATGGGCTCATTTAAATTCAACGGTGTGGGTCCTTTGGGGAATTCCCATTGTGTTGACTGTGTGGGAAGATGGATATAGTAGTATTGCCCAGAGCCAGGATCAAGGTGTGCGATCCAGCCTTCCGGTAGTGGAGGCGGAGAAGCTGGCCCTGGCCCAGGTGAGGCATTGGGGTGTTGGACAGGAGTCATGCCAACCGATCCTCCGGGCTGGGGAGTTGATCTGCTCGGCTGGCGAGGATCGTTTGCAAAAGCAGGATGGTTTTGAACGCTGGGATCGCTCATAACAGCAGGAGCAGGCGTGGGCTGATTGATAACGGTGTTGCGTTTCTCATTAGGATAGCCTTGTGCCGACATCCCCCCTGCAGGTTGTTGTGGAACACTCGAATAGGCCGGGGGAGGCTCATCGTGGATGTGCATTCGAGACAAGTCCTGCTGTACCGGATGCTCGGGGGGCACCTGACTTGCTGCTGGCGGTGGAGAGAATCGGGCCACAGACTGAGGCGCAGATACCGGTTCAGGGAGCGGATCGTTGACTTCATCTGGCCCTTGGTAAACAGTCGGTGGGCCATGTGGCTGGCTTCCAGGCTGTTCGGTAGGCGTCCAAGGTCTTCGCGGGGGCTGTTGCTGAGCTGGGGGAGGCGATGAGACAGTAGCCTTAGGCTGGGAGTTTGCATACACCTGGTTACGCTGTGCTGCCGCGGCATTCTGAAGATTCTGCGCCTGAAGACTGGTAAGTGTAGAGTTTCCAGCGATCCCGGCGGCTGCAAATCGAGCTTCGATACCACCACTCGGGGGTGGAATGATAGGGGTCTCCGGAGGGGGAGGTGATCCCCTCTGCGCTCTGGTAGTCGAGGTCGATGCTGTAGAACTCAGTCTGTTGATACCGGTTGGGTTTGGAATCTTGAGAGTTGGCGCGGGACCTCGCGGCGAAACAGGATTTCCCCCGGGAGGTGGCCAGTATTGTTGATGGTAGTCTGGATAAGGGTTTGGCACCTCTCCTGGGACCGAGCCTTGCCGGACAGGCTGCTTCTGGAACAAGCTCTCCTTCTCTGGCGTCTCTGGGCCTGGGGAGTCTGGGAGAGGCTTTGGGACAGTCCCACGCCTCTCTGCTAGCTTTGATGGTTGAAAAGCCCCCTCGCGCCCCTCGCCCGCCCGCGGTGCGTGACCGTAACCTGACAATGTAGGCCTGTTCGGATCGTCGGCGCTGAATTTTGTGCGCGGCGAGCCCCCTGAAGGCTGCGTAGTGCTTGACCGTCGTCGTCTTTCGTCATTCTCAGGAGGCGTGGCGTTCCGCGATGCCCGCTCCTGTGCTGATAGCGGTGTGTATACGGGGCGCCCTGAGGGAGCTTTATCTTTAGCGCGGTCATCTGGATACGGCAGAGGAGCTGTGGGAGGGTTTGTAGGGGGCGATGGGAAGGCTGGCATAGGAGGAGGGCGCGAGAATCCACCATCGCTGCCGCTGCTCGCAGAGGGGACTCGAGGCGGAGGAGAGGCCTTGTTGATTCTCAGGGGCCCGACGGTGGGCGTCTCGGGAGCTTCTGCAGCGGGACGGAAAAACAGCTCCTCTTCCGGACGGCCCTGCCTGCGTTGATCCATGGTTGGAGGCGGATGAGGTTGTGGTTTCGCGATGTTCGCCGCGAGTGCGGGCTCAAACGTGGCGTGGTATCGCGGGGTAGGTAGGCGGGAGATGACGATGGGCGGCAGCAGCTGTGTGCCAGGAGGCGGAAGGCACTGGAGAGATGAAGTGTCAGAGAGTTCCGGGGCAGTGGTCGCCAGGACATACATACAGCTTCGATAGTCGCACGTCTACGTACTCGCGCCGCTACTGAATCTTGGGCAGACGTCGAAATCGGCCTGCTTGGCCCTTGGGCCTGCTCGAAGCGCCCGACGCAGTGCCTATCCGCGTGCTGTGATGTGCCAAGTACCCGCCCGGTGCAGCAGGGTTGGATGGCGGGCTCGTGGTTGGCTGCGATCCGAGCCTTCATCATTTTGGGATGCCTCACGTGACCCTAAGCGCCCTCCAAGCAATCCGGGACCATGTGCCGACGCAGTGAGGGCGGCTCGGCACGATATGCATCCACCCTGGCGACCCATTTGTTGGCCTCTTGCTGCTATTGCCACCTTTTCGTCCATCTTCGTGCCCTTAGAACACCTTTGGGCTCTTCTATTCTTCATGTGGGACACGGCCCTTCTCAAACCCAAGGGCACGGCACGGGGATTTGATAGGTGCGGGAGCCCCTTTAGCCGAGCGTCGATTCCACGATCTGAAACCCGATGGCAAAGCAGATGGCCAGACTCAACACCACGCCCTCCCCAGCCACAAACCCCGTCCATCGTGCACCGCCTCCTTGCCGTAAAAAGTCGTCCGAGCTTGGTGGGACCGCCGCTGCTGCATGGCGCTACGGAGCGGTATTGATTCCTCGCGTAAACGAGCAAGCGTGGAACAGCCTGCCAGACACGGGCAAGTATGAAGCAAGCCAAGAGCGGCTGAAGTTCCAGCCTTTATCCCTCGTGTCTCTTTCACTGCAGTCGCATCCTTCTCGTCTCTCCCTGTCCATGTTCCTTTCTATACTCTATATATCTCTAATGCCATTTTCTCAAAAATTTTCTCGTTTTTCTCTTGTCCGTGAAGTCATTGTGCGACTCAGAACCGCTGCCTGGAGAGCAACGTAGCACCGAATTACAACCCATTTCGAGCCTCATCTTTGGGAATCAATCGGCCTAGAATATAACAGCACTGCTAGGAGAAACGTCAAAGATGCCACTCATACATCAACAAGCGCCTTCGGTGGGTCAGTTTGACCAGAATCCGGCACCTCCGCCATACGAGTCAACTCCTCAAGGCTATCCCACTACTCAAACGCCAGCCATGGGACAGCCCCAGCCCACGTTCATTCAATCCCCGATGCAGCAGCAACCACAACAGCCTCAACAGTCGTCATATCCGCCAGAAAAGCACGAATATGTCCCGCAGGTTCAACCTCACCCCGGAATGGCTGCACCACAACAGTTCCAGCCCATGGGAGCCCCTCAACAGCAGTTCCAGCCTATGGCCGCAGCTCCTCAAATGATGCAGCCAGGATTCCAACAGCCGCCTATGCAGTACCCTCAAAACATGACTCCCGATCAGCAGCAACAGTTCCAAAAGATTGTCCAAAACATGCCTCCAGAGAAGCTCCAAGCCATCCAACAGCAAGCTCAGCAAATGATGCCACAGCAGCAGATGATGCAACCTCAGCAACAGTTTGCCCAGCCACCAATGATGCAGCCTATGCAGCCGCAACCGTCTTTCGTTCAAACTACTCCAGGTGGACTTTTCGGTTCTTCCTCCGCAAGCAAGCCGCAGATCCCGGGTCAACCCGGTCAGATGTCGCCCCCGGGCGCTCAAGATGAGAAGAAGACTGGAAAAGTGCAGCGGTTCTTCGGAGATACCCTTGTTGGTCGAGTCGCGCGTTCCTCCGTCCAAACTGCCACTACGGCCTTGAAGATGCCAAAGGCCCTTTCTCCGTGGGGTGATAACAACCCGGTCACTCTGCCCAATGTTCGGTATCGAGATGCCGTGCTCTTCACGACTTTTGCTTTCGTTGGCGCGCCACTTGTTGATGGGGCCGACGGCCTTGTTACCGGTCTATTTGGTGCGGACAGCTTCGTTGCTGAAATTGTGTCAAGTGGTGCAGGCGTAATAGTTGGGACCACTATACTGAAATATGGTATCTTTCAGGTTGTAGAGCAAGCACTCGACAAGGGCTTCCTGGAACATATGCTCCCAGAGGAAGAGAAGATGGTCCAGACGACGTCGGTCAAGAGCATGCAGGTTGGCATCAAGCACAAACTTATGGGTGTAGATGCAGATCTACGTTTCGCTGGCATCTATCCTGCGCGGAACTCGCAGGCTTGCGAAAAAGGATGGTTCTGTCCATATCTCTTTGCGAGTGCTCGGACTCCTTCTATACCGCGCTGCAACGATTTTTCTATTGCCCAGTTCTTTGGGCCGTTCGTTGGTGGTTCGTACCCAATTTTCCTTTCAGTCCTGGGATACATGCTTGCGCGTACTTGTGCGTCACTATTTGCCTGCTTCGATTCGGTTTCAAGATCTGCACGACCGCTTAAAAGGCGTCCAGTCTATCAGTTTCTGCGCCTCTCATACCGTTCAGATCTTTGGCAATGCATCGAAGTACCCCAAACAGCAGTGAACAAGCATGCACAACTTCCCTCAAATATCCCCTCTCACACATCACACATCCCCGCCCCTACCCCCTCCCCAAACTACATCCTCCCAACTAACCGCCTCCCAGCCGACTACGCCATGGCCCACAAACTCGTCTCCGAATCCGCCCACGTCCTCTCCCTCTGCGACCCCGACCCCTCGCACGACCTGCGCACCAACCGCCTCGTCCTCCTCTTCACCGGCATCTCCCCCTACCGCGCCAACATGTGGTCGACCTCGCGCCGCCCCGGCTGCGGCACCATCATCTTCCACATCCTCGACGGCTGCCCAGCCATCGTCCTCCCCGTCACCGCGCGCGCCCCCATCGTCGCCTGGTCGCCCTGGACGCTGTCGCAGATGCGCATGGGGCAGTACGCGCCCGGCGGCGGGTACAGCGCCGACGTGCACCACGAGCAGGTGTGCGAGTGGCTGGATAGCATCGTGAGTATGGAGCATCTGCGGCCCGAGGTGCGGGAGAAGTATGTCGAGGTGCTGGGGCGCAGCGTGAGTTTGGTGATTAATGGCGCGTTGGCGTTGGATAGGGTGGATAAGACGGTTTTGGGGAAGTTGGATCCGGAGAGGGCGGGGATTGTGGCGTTTAGGTATTAGTTTTGGGGTGGGTTTGGCGCTGTTTGAGGTGCCCTGACGAGCTTTTGGACTTGCCAAAACCGACTTTTCTGGATTTTTATGACCCACGGGGGCACCTCAGACGGTAGCAAGCAGACGGAAAATCATG
Source organism: Lophium mytilinum (assembly GCA_010093605.1). Taxonomy (NCBI): domain Eukaryota; kingdom Fungi; phylum Ascomycota; class Dothideomycetes; order Mytilinidiales; family Mytilinidiaceae; genus Lophium; species Lophium mytilinum. Next base: position 2,078,788 of record MU004184.1, on the reverse strand, counting down.
GTGTATCATGATTTGATTTTGGGGGAGTTGGATCTGAGGAGCCTAGGATTGTGATGTTTAGGTATTAGTGTTGCGGTGGGTTTGACGCCGTCTGAGGTGGCCCAGCGAGCTTTTGGGCTTGTCAAAAATGACTTTTCTGGATTTTGATGACCCATGGGGGCACCTCAGACGGTGGCAAGTAAGTGGAAAATCATGGTATATCATGGTTTGATTTTGGCTCAAGGGGATTATGGGGGTAGGTTGAACATGAAGTCGCAGTGGTTTAACGCCGTCTGAGGTGGCCCAGCGAGCTTTTGGGCTTATCAAAACTGACTTTTCCGGATTTTTATGACCCACGGGGGCACCTCAGACAGTGGCAAGCAGGCGGCAAATCTTGAGATTTCATGGTTTGATTTCTGATGCAGGGGTTTCCTATCTGAATAATAGGGCCTATTTCAGGCCAAATATCAAAAAAATCATCGCATAGCCCCAACTTTTAGAATCCAGTCTCCAGGGGTATCAATAAGGTAAGAAAAGATCTCCAGTCAGTCAGTCGCACATACGATCCATCCCTAGAACTCAATAAGGGGGCGCTCATCAGCACCCGCAGCCGCCTGTTCATCCTGAGCAGTCTCCTCTCCATCTCCGTCATACTCATCTCCATACTCACTCTCATCCTCTCCGTCCTCCGACTCATCAAAAATGTTCGGGTCCCTGCCGAACCTCACAGCGCAGCCCACCTGCCTGAACAAGTGCGCAAAGTGCTCCACGGCCGCCTTCGCCTCCATGACGCCCTCAAACTCCACCCAGAGATCGCCATCCATGTTCCAATAGCGCAGCGCTGGGTTGATCTGCCACTCGCACGTTAGGAGTCGCAGGTGATGCTCCAGGTTGGCCGGCTCGAAATCCGCCGGGAGGTCCGCAATACGAATGAACCGCGTCCATCCCTTGTTTACCACCCCATCGTGCAGTTCCCTACTCATGCGCCAGGTAGGGCTGTTGATGAGGCTCACGGTGAGACGACGGCCTTTGATGACGAGCGGCCCGTTCTGCGCGAGCTCCACGGCAGCGCGTTCCTCGGCGAAGACAAGGTAGGCGGTTTCGAAGCCGGTGATGGTACCGGTCTTCGCGAGGCGCGCAGAGATGAGTTCACCCGTGGTGACGAGCTGGAGGACCTGATAGAGGCGAACTTGGCGTGGAATGCCGAGGATCAGGACCGAACGGCGGGTTCCTGTGACGTCCTCTGGGGCGTAGCGGAGGTCCTCAGTGCGGTGAATAGTCCCAGGAGCTGGGGGCTCGATGTGGGTGAAGTAGGCGCTCTGAGTTGGGATGCGTGGGCCAGTGGGAGCATTCCGAGGGGGTCCGGGGGGACCAGGACCGTATTTGGAGGCCGTCAAACCAGCACCTGTCTGGACGCGATTTGAAGGCCCTGGCTGGTTGACATCGGCAGCACCCTTCAGATCAGGTCGAGGGCGTGGAGCAGGTGAGCGCCCTCTGGAGACATTCGCACGGCTGTCCTGGGGGTCCAAAACCGTCTTCTTCTCGCTCTGATATCGGAGGTGCGGCGGGATGCTGACGCGGGAAGGCTGCGAATCAGCCGGATCAGGAGTGGCTTTTTCCTTGCCCTTCACCACCTCCAGGGGCTCCTCAGCCTCCTTCCTATCCTCGCCAAACTCAACCGCCACAGGTCCGATTTGAAGGCCTTGGGAAGGAGTCAGAACCTCAGCATCCAGAATCTCCTCCTCTTCAAATGAGATGAAATCCTCAGCGATTTGGCGAGCCTCTTGGCGCTGCTTGGAGGCCTCCACCTCCTTTTCCAACTCGCCAATTCTCTTCAAGCAGGCCTCCAATCTGGCGTCCTGGGCAGAAACATCAGGAACAGGAGCTGAAATCAGGCCAGTTTGGGCAACCAATTGCCCGAGGAGGTATTTCTGGACGGCGGCATTCTCCTTGGCTGCGGCGTCCAGGCGTCCCTCAAGGTCCTTTACCAGGGCGCCAAGCTCACCGATCCGGACGTACGATTCACGGTCTCCGGCCGTGGAAGAGGGAGGGGAAGGCGGGAATCGGGCAGCCGCCAAAGGGATGATAGGGGGAGCCTGCGAATCAGGCGCGGGATTGGCGGTTGAGAGAAGCTGGCCCATGGTGCCAGGGGTACCTCAAGGTGAGGAAGAGGCAGTCAAAAGGATGACCGAGATGGCGGGATTTGAAGAGACACTCCAGAAGGCACGAGCAGGGCAGCCAAAATCGGGAGGTCGTGATAGGGGCTTTGGCGTGCAGATGCCGGCGTCAGACTGGCTTCAATGGGTTCAGGAGGCTGGTCAAAGAGGCAGGCAGTCTGGTGTCGTTTGAAGCGCTCAGGCTGCTGGTTCCAGAGGTGAGTGGAAGAGAAAAGAAGAAATGTGCGCGATGGGGGGTATTTGTACCTGTGACCGGGGATCTGTTCCCCGCTGCCGAATATCGGGATATCAGCTCTGGGGACAGCGCAGCGCGCACGGGGATGCCGGTTCTACCCTTCTTTTGCCTTAGAATCGAGCACTTCTAAGAAATAGAGTTGGAATGGCGGTGAGTGGTGTAGTACTGCGCTGTGGAGGGGCGGAATTGGCGTGGGCCGGCGGATCCTTGGTACTGGAGGAGCCTTGGAGGAGAAAAGATTGGTGTAGGAGGAAGGGTTGGGCGGGCTAGGCGACGGCGTTATATAGTGGTGGTTGATGTTGGAGCCTAGCGTGAAAGGTGAAAGAATAGTAGTGAGGTGTCGCAATGGGTGATAGGGAGCGGGCCGAAGTGATTCGGAGCGAGCCGGAGGACCCTTGTGGAAGGAAAGATTGGTGTAGGAGGAAGGGTTTTGTGGCCCTGATGGTGGGGCTATATGGTGGTGTGTAGTGTTGGAGCCTAGCGTGGAAGGTGGAAGAATGGTGGTGAGGTGTCGTGATGGATGATAGGGACTGGGCCGAAGTGATTCGGAGCGATGTCTGGCAGCCTTCGGAACAAAATCAGAGGCAACTCCAATTCAGGCGTGTGTAGCGAGTTATTTGGCTATACAGGCGAACGTTTGAGAGGCTCCGAGTCTATGCAGCTTTTGAATTTGACGATGTCACGTCCGCGGACCCGTGAATTGAACACCTGCTCCTATTGACAAGATCCGGCTTCTGTTTGCCTAAGAGCGGCATTCATACCTCTACAGCGAATGCTTTGACAATACAGGTAACCGTTTGAAGGGCTCCACACCTATGCAGCTTTTGAAATTGACGATGTCAAGTCCACATGCACGTGATTCAGGGGCATGCCCCTGATGACCGTATTTCACTCCCTTTTGCACAACAACCTAGATCGGAAGCCTAAGAGGAGCGTACTGCACGTGTGAATAGCTGCGTAAGACCCCTCAGGCCTAACCATCTTTCAAATATCACGATGTCATGTTCACGAGCCTTCAAACTACACACCTGCCGCCAAGAACGAGATATCGCTCCCTTTTGTACACCAACCTAGATCGGAGGCCTGGCGGGAGTGTTTTGCACGTGCGGGTAACTGTGTGAGACGCCTCATGCCTACTCATCTTTTAGAACTCACGATGTCATGTTCACGAGCCTTCACACTAAACACCTGCCGCTCAGGTCGAGATATCGCTCCCTATTGCACATCAGCCTAATTTGGAAGCCTTTTGAGAGCGTCCTGCACGTGTGGGTAGCTATTTGAGACCCTTCAAGCCTATTCATCATTTGAAAATCGCAATGTCACGTTCTTAGGAGCGTGAATCGGGGCCCAATCTTCCCATGCCTATTCTAGAACGTATATATAGGCGTGACAGAGTACTTGTCCGTTTTGAACTCTAATTCTCGCTTTTCTGCCGGATCCATATACAACTTCAGACCCATCCTAGAACTTCCTAATGAGAAGACTCTTGCCACTAAGTACACCTTTTCTGACGAAAAAGTCGCAAGAAACTTCATATCCTCCATCCTATCGTACTGTGCCTGACTGCAATAGAACGGTGTGTCTAGTAATCCGGTTGTTGTTTTGACCTCAATGTAGTATTCTGGCGTCTTATGCCTCCAGGTGGAAGCTTGCAGATACCCCGTTGCAATCAGCAGGTTTGTGAGAGTACTTTCACGGTCCAGGTATACAATATCTGCGGTTTCCGAGCCGATCCAACGCAACAAGCCGTGGTACCGCTCGTGCACAGCAACTCGGTGGCGGATCGTGCTTTGCCAGTTCCTGAGGGTAAAGTTGGGGAGCGCAAGGCCTTTCAAGAATTCGAATACCTGATTCAGTTCAGTATGACTGACATCTGACTGACATAAAGGGCAGCGGATTGACGAGAAGCACTTACAAATAGTTCACCGGCAGCGCCTATCTTGAACTCTCTTTCGCCGACAATGGATGAGTGAACGGCAAGGGATGTATCGAATCCGATTGCTAGGCGCCCGAGGACTGGAGCCAGGATAGTCTGTCCTTTCTGCGGTAGATGATGAAGACTTTCTGCTTGGAGAACCACGGCATTCAGCAATTCTTGGTAAAGATCTGGTCGCTCTGGAGGGCTAGGCGCCCTATCGAACTGTGATGAGTTGGGTGTAGGATAGGACTCCTGAGTACTGCTCGACTGCGACGGCGGAGTACGTGGTGCCTGTGGTTCAGTGCCATGGCGAGAGCTTCGTGTCTGAGCAGTACTTCCTGGGGTGCCTGCAATTCCAGATGGTGTTGGTGCTCTGGGTCCAGTATTCAGGTCAAGGACCTGCGTCGGCGAAGTATTTTCGGGTGTGTTGATAGCGGCCGGTAGACGTGGTGCATGGGCTTCGATACCCTGAGAAGCATCTCTTGCTAACAAAAGACTCCTTGCTATATCTTCCGTCCCCGGTGAGCTTACTTCGTCTTCGCTTTCGTCTTCCGGCCTCATTATTCCCTCCACTTCGATGATACCAGCTTGCTCTAGAAGCCCATCAATCACAAAGAGGCTGGACTCCGTAATGATAGACCCAAGCTCTGCCCCGTTCGCGTCTTTCGGAACTCCGAAATGCTGGAGAAGGGTGATCGGGAGCTCTCTCGATAGACACAGTCGCTGGTTATTCTTGCTTTGCGGGACGTAGAGGTTGAGTTTTCCTTCTACTTGATCAAGATGAAAGTACGCTATGGCTTGCGGGACCGTAACGGTTGCGCCGTTTTGGTCAATGGACACAGATTTGGAGATTGCGTTACTGACGTAGACGTCTATGTTCTGAAGAGTCTGATGCATGGAGACCGGATCCTCGTGGGCTCTCTTACTTCCTAGATGAGCAGCATATCTATAAAGTTAGCACGTTTCTTCACCTTCAGGTAGCTCAAGACTCACCGGCAGATCGCATAAGACTTCTTTCTCAAGTCAGCTGTGAGCCGCTCGTCCTTCGAACCGCCTTGGACGGTGGTCTCTTCCCTGACCGCTCTGGACAAAAATCGTTCCTCTAACCCCAACCCGGAGAGGAATGGCTTCAAAGAATGGACCTCTTCAAGGGAGAAATCCAAGACGTTTATTCGACCCGCGAATGTTTGACTATAGTCGCGACGATTTACGATAGCGAAGTCCTTGGAGCAATCCGACCACTCGGTGGTCCCAGAGGATAGCTTTACCGGAAGACATTTGCAGTTGCGCAGACTTTCCAAAGCTTTGAACGGTATGTCGAACGCACATATGTTTAGTATCTCCCGAAAAATACTATATTTGTCCGGGTTTGTCGATGCCTTCTCTTTAAGAGCAGATATGTGCATCTCCAAGCTTGGTTTCGTGATGCGAAGAACGCCGAGAAAGAAAGGCTTTAGCGTTTTGTACATCGTGGCAATTGACAGCTTTCCGGGTAATCGAATCTCGTCTTCAGCCCAGATACAAGAAGATGGGTTATGCCAAGTTCTACTGTGGTAGTTATATACCAGGCACTCCACTTCAATCTCGATCCTGGTGAGGTTAGACGCATGCTTTCATACTATTCCTTTCTAGGGAGGAAACCCCGGATCAACGGGATTCCCTCTCCACATTGGCAAGCTCTTGACGTCACTTTAAACGGTAGCCAGCACCGTAATTTCTATGAAGATGGTGCACACGTAAAAAGAGTTCCTACGTACCTGATTTTCTCGTTCACACCGAGTTCGTTACTATCGATGGCCACTTTGTATAACTGTTGATAGAGAAGCACAACTTTCGCTTCCTCGTCGCTCGACATGTCGGTCTCAGAGTTTTTAAAAGACTCTAAACAGGCCATGAAATCGTCACAGTTGGCATCTCTGACCCCTAAAGTAACTTGGAAGAGACTGTAAAGCTGCCGATACTGTTCGGTGCTCGTAAGGCTGGCCTTATACGTGAACCACTGCGGGCCGTCCCACACACAGTCTTCAGCAAATCGCCAGGACGGAGTCTCATTAGAGCTTTCTGAAGGCAAGAAGACATAAGCATCCTCATTGAATACTGTCCTGATTGGCAACCGTTAACGAGAAGACGTTTAAGGAGTAGAATGAACAAAACATACCTGATTTCCTCAATATCTTTTGATCCGACAAACTTCTGCAAGTTCGTATATATCTCGAAGACGACTGCACTTTGTACAGCTTCCTGGTGCTTGGCTTGCTTCAACAGTGCCAACCAAAACGAGACGTTTTCTTCCATCCCGACGCCAAAGCGCTCCAAGAACATCCATTTGCTTGCCGCAGAATCTGCAATACCGTCAAGCTCTTTGAGAAATCCAAAATCTTGCTCAAGGCCAAGACGAAGAACAATAGCCATGAGTTTCGGTAAAGGCAGATACGTCTTGTCGAGGCTTTGTAATTGATCTGAATGAAGGACTGGAACTCTAGTAGGTTTCACATGTCTATCCCACAAGCGAAGCTGGTATTGATACCAATTTGCCTCGAGCACATGTAGTAGGAACTGCGGCTGGTGGTTCATGATATATTTGAGCTCCGAAGAGACCTTCCGGGCGTTGGATCTCTGACGAAGCTGGGGGTTGTTCTTCATTTCTAGGAACCTTGCAAGCCAGTCGAGGGCTGTCTGATCGTTCCGGCGATCAAGATGCTCAAGTGCCTCGTGATATATGGGGCTCAGAAATCTCACTATTGTGTTGTCTAACACGTCCGGGATTGATGCGCCAAAGACTTTAGACATGGAGTAAGGAGCTTCGGAGCGAGGATTGTACGTCCATCTGGCAAAGGCATCGGTCGGGAAAAGGCCCAGGTTACCAAGCAGCATTATCTTGATTCCTTCAGTAGGTAATTTGGTGTGATGCCAGAACATAAACTTTATGTGCGGGATGGTTTCTCTCGATTGCAGTACGGGGTTTCGATGAAACTGTTCTATCAATGGAAAGACCCTGGATGGGTCACACTCCGTAACCCCAAGCTTGCCAAACAATGTCATCCGGCTGCTGTTACGGAGCGCGCCCGAGTCAATGAGGGCCAAGCCCAAGTTCGCTGGGATTTCAATGCCGCCTGATGTTGGGAAGTATATACTGGCATTCCGCGAGCTGGCCCATCTGCCCGTATCGAGGGGCACAATTGGGAGGATCTTAATTCTCGGAATTAAGTTCGAGTACCTCATCATCAATACAAGCAGATTTGCAACGTCGGTATGCCACTGAGCGGGCAATGGCTTGGAACGCATGCGGCTCTGCGTGACATCTGAGAGATTGAGATCATGCTGAAGTCTATCCAAAAAGTCCCCGTCCGACAAATCTTCGGCGCCAATTTTTCTCAAAATAGGAAGATCCAACGTCTTGTCATATTGCTCTGACATGTAGGCTGTGTGCTCTTCGTTTTCGAAATCGGCAAGTAGTGGGTCGCCTTCCTCATCTCTGAATTTCTCGGGAACGATCCGTAACATATAGGCAAATTTTAGGCCTTCTTCGTCATTGTAACGATCGAAGAATAGTTTGCGTGACGAGACTGCTTTGAATATCTTGGTCTGAAGGCGTCCCCAGAAATCGTCGGCGATGTGGCGGGTTGGGATGAAACGTACCCAGCAATGCCGGAGAACTGGATGGTATAAAAAGTCGGTTACGCTTGATAAAAATGCTTCGGTAACCTCGTCGAGTAAGCGGTTGTTCCATGGAGAATTAATGACATCTTCACGGCTGGTCTGAGTGATGAAGTCGGATTGGATTAGGAACTATAATACGGTAAAACGCATTAGCTAGGGCTCTTTTTCTACTCATCAAGATCAATCAAGGTAACCAACCTTATACCCAACCTTCCGCAAAGGAAGGAAAGCGAAAACGTGCTGATTTTTGATAACAGGAGTATCGTCTGCATCCAAAGGAAATGCCAGAACTACTTCAGCCTTTGAGACGTTCTTGCGTGCGTGATCGTTTGGCATGTTCGAAACCTCGCGTCTCGTCGTCCAGTAATTTTGTGTCGAGGTAGAATTCAACTGAGGAAGACTCTTGTGGATACTCACCTTGTTTCCAGATTCTGATAATGAATAGTTCCGCTCTACGTCGCGCTCACCTGGAATGGTAATCATGATCGACAGCCTCTCCAGCTTCTTCAAAAATAGCAACAACGTATCTGGAAGATCCAGGAACTCCTTGCGCAACGCATCTCTGTCACATGTTGTGAGAAGATACAAGATTATCCGGGTGCGAACTCCATTTGGGATGTCGAGGTACTCTTCATTCATTGGCGTGACCATTCCTAGACCGTTGTCATTTCCATCGCGCTGGTACTCAAAAGCAAATGAGTAGGACCCGGACTGCACATGAACTTTGCGTGCAACCTTGAAGACAGACTTGAACCCGATGCCCTTCTCACCGATATAGCCCTGAATAGAGGTCTTCGTACTTTCGCCGATGGAGCAGATAGCCTTTATATTCGCTTCTGAGAACCCATCCTCGTTAGAATCGATCACGATTCGGTCCTGGTCGAGGGCAAACCGAAGCCAAGGGGGCTCAGACTCATTATTTGCGACTCTATAACTGTTGTCTTCGGCATTTTGGATCAACTCGTATACAAAGCGGGTGTCTTTTGCGTAAAGCTCTGCAGCAAGTCTATGACGGAGTAGCAGGTCAGCACCTGAACGAGCTTGAGAGTGTAGAAGATATGTGGAAGCCGAAAAGGCAAACTTCAGTTGCAGGTAGGCTTACGCTTTCGTTGTAGCGCCTAGCCTTCGCTGCAAATTCTCCAGTGCTACAAGTACTTGTGGCTTCTCTCGCTCCAAGAATTCTCGATCTTGTCGGGAAATTCCACCATTCCCTTCCCTGATTTTATCAACGTAGACGCATGCGTCTGCTCTGGATACAATGGTCATATTGTATGAACCCAGGTTCTTGAGTGTGGATGAACGGGAAAGATGTTGCTAGATATGCAATACGAATCAATCGATGAAAGTCCTCTATGGACACGGTGTTGGTCAACAGCACCAGTATCGGGATGGAGCCTACGTGAAAGTAAGGTTGGGAAGTAGAAAAGTAGCGATTTGGCGACACTGTCGCCAGGCGCTCACGAGTCCGGGGATGGGATGCACCCAGGACGGAGTCGGGCGGCAAAGCCGCCCACGAATAACATATCGCCTACGCCATAGACCAGCCCTCTTCTGATGATAAGCAGCTCTGAGACGTTTGACTAGACCCCAAGCACGGCGAAGAAACGTGGGGTCCAGGCTGGGCCCTCAGCCTCGGGCGCTAATTTTGCTGTGCCGCAATATAAATCTCTTTCTGTAGAACAAAGTCCTGACATCGCGAACGAGCCGTGCCGTCTGATGGAAAGAGTCTAATAGTAATAACTGAGAGAAGAAATAAATCTTGCAACCTTGACAATGAAACCTTAACAGAAAAAAGCGACCTCAGGGACCCAAAATCTCCAGTCTCGGAACCCACCTGGGGAACCCATCTTGGGAAAACGACTTGGAATATCCAACATCTTGCTTCCCTATGTTTATACGTGCTATTTTGATAAACTCTACATAGCATAGCCTACCCGCATTAGCTAGAGATACTCCAATGCTCCAATGCCATAGCAATGCCCTCCTCAGACATCAAACATCCCCCACGTGACCAAATCCCACCAAACCTCATCCCAACATGCACCCTCCCGTGATCCCAACTCGATCCCCAGGCCTCCCCAGAGCCTCCCAAGACCCCAAATCGCCGGGCCGCATTCTCCTGATGGCCTCTAAGCAATGGCCCAGCCATCTAGAGCCTGGGACCTCTTTCTTCCATAAAACCTGATAAATCAAGGCGCTGGGGATATCCATTTTAACCAGAGATATCCTCTATTCCCTAGCTTTCTCCTTGGTTTTAAGGGATTCTAAGGCCTGGGATTCAGCAGAAATGTAGGTTAGAGCATCCGGCTGAATTCTAGAGGGTCAGGAGTGTGTTTGGCGATTTTTTGGTGGTGATAGCGGCTTTTTTGGTGGTTTTATGGTGTTTTGAGATGGGGGATGCGGTTTTGACGCTGTGGAAATGACATCTGCCTCAATTTTCGATTCTATGGAATGTGCACCCCTGACGGCGGCAAGGGGGGTGCAGAAAGGGACGTCTGGGGGTGGGAAATGGGGTGATAGGGCTGTGAATACCCTCAATTCAGGCTTCCAAAACCACGGGAATGGCAATGCGGATATCCGTGTGAGACACCCCTTGAACAACACACTCTGGGCTGCTCAGGATGTCAAATCCGCAACACCATGGATTCGCCGCCCTAAACCTTGGGAATGGGTGGTTCCAACCCTCCTCCACCTCCCCCAACACCACCACAACTCCAGGAACTCGGAAAACACCAAGCGGTCAATATCCAGGGCGGATAATGCTGCCAGATCCGCGGCCTCGCGAACCGTGGCACCCAGCTGAACCCCGAGCCGTGGTTCACATTCCTCACCACTACCTCGGGCCAGCCACCTACACCTTCCAAATCGAACACCTTCATTGCGACGGAGCTCCTTCACCACCTCCTCCGCTGCCTCAACACCACGGCCTGGAGATCCAGACACGCACCAGGAGCCGCTGGATACATCTAATCGAAGCTCGAGCGGCTCCGCACGTATTGCACCGCTCTCCCGAGGCGGCAGGGCGTTTCAGCAGCTCTGGAACGAGACATCGCCGCTCGCTCTCGACCACAACATTAAGGGGAGGAACAGAAGGCTATGGATGCTGGAAAGTCACAGCAAAACGGTGCTAGAATCGCAGCCAGCATGCCAGAGGCCTAGAATATGGTTAGCAGTGAACTAATGCCTGATATAGGGACTCACGAGCTTGACATCCTCCTCTCTCAGCCACACATAGCCCAGACGGCCCTCAATATCCTCAAAACCCCCGCAGAATCATCTAACCACCGGCCGAATCCGGACCCTAGAAGCTATCCTGCGGTAAGCCGTTAGAATTAGCCCCAGAAACATCGTACAAGAAGCGCCAAATAGTAGCAGGACGCTGTCCATAATTACTACAAACACCTCAGAAAGCGTCTACTCCGGCAGCCGCATTAACCGTCATAAGCACCAGGCCCTCTTTCGCCTCATAATCCACCAAACCGTCTTAATTCGCCTTCCCCGCCTTCATGAAAACGTCCACGAAATGCGCCTCATCCTTAGCCAGCCCGTGGAAAGAACCCCCCAAAACGCCCATAATCTCCTTCCTAGACCCGTACAACTCGTGCTCCAGCAGCGTCAGCACGGCTAAAATCCCGCGAATGAGCGTCTTGTCGTTCTCAAACACATAGACGTCCATGAGCCGGCACGCCGAGTCCACGGGGAGCGCCCGCGTGAAGACGCTCAGGAAGAACGCGTCGAAGACTTCCGGGGGCACGTCGACGGCCATGAAGTGCGCGTACAGCGCGGGCAGCTTCTTCGCGATGGTGTCGAACGTGAGCTGGTACGTTTGGTGCTTGCCCGACGCGTCGGCCGTGTGGAAGGACATGGGTACCGGGCGGTTGAGCACGTTGGCCATGCACATGAAGGCCTGTGGCTGCGGCATGTGCAGCATGAGCACGGCGGCGAGGGAGGGGATGTGCGAGGCGAAACGCAGCGTGTCTGGGCGGTACGAGGTGTAGGCTAGACATAGGTCGACGAGTTCTTGATGTAAGGGTTGATCATCCTGGAAAAGGCCGAGCTCAGGGTAGACATCCTTCGTGAAAGAGGAGTGGATGAGGGTGTAGATGGCATACTCGGGGGAATTGACGTCTTTGGTAAGTTCGAGCTCTTCCTGACGAAGCTTTGCTTTGTTCAACGCTGCGGCGAAGGATTCGGGGGAGAGTTCGAGCTCGTTGCCTACGGCTCCTTCCCAGGCTCTTCCGCGGGTTTTTTCGGGGATGCCGGACCACCATTGCTTGCGATTGCCGCTGTAGTCGAACTGGATCGCTGGATTGCCCAGGGTGGGTAGGATCACCTCTTCCCAGTGCTTTCCGCGGGCCATTTCGAGCTCTTGCTTTAGTTGGGCTATTTTGTGGGCTTTTTCTGTTTCTCGTTGTTCTGTTTAGGGGTCAGCTTCAAGTCTTGTGAAGGGTACATGAACTGAATATCCAGAAGACCGCTGGTGGTCTCGCATGCTCTGATCTAGGCAATGTGTTGCCGTCTCTTCCTTTTCTCTCTTTCCTTGTGTCGTCTTGGCCCTCTTCTTATGCGTTTCTTTTCAGTGTTTGTTGTAAGCAAGCCATTCCATCCCATTCCCATTCAGACTTTTCCATCTCTTTCTTTTTCCCCGAGTCATGCGAGTATACCAGCGGCCTTGCAAGCCACATCAGTTCAAGATAGGGTAGACTTACTCGCTTCCTGCGCCCGCTGCTGCATTTTCTTATACTCCCTGAGATGCTTCTTTTCTTCCTTCGGGTCTTTCGGTGGCAACCACGAAGGACGTGTGCGCGACAGATACTTCTCCTTCTCTTTCGATATGCCAAACGGATCTACCAGTGGGTCCCCCGTCCTAAGAGGTGGTAGCTCGACCACCGAAGTCTTGGTCTTCTGTTTCTCCTCCGACGAGCGAGGCGATCCCCCGTTCTGGATTCTTTCTTCGTACCTCTGATCTGCGTCTTCTTGATATTGCTCCAATGCTTCCGTAAGTAATTTCGCGTCTGGGTCTAGGCCTGAGTACGTATTCTGCCAAGACTGCGTCCTTGCGCGCAATGGTGGTTGCCCACCGACCGGGGGACTTGATTCTGTCGGCACGTGCGACAGAGCTAGAGAGGAGTCGAAAGGCGCAGCCGAAGCTGGAGAAGGATCTCGCGATGGATTGCGAGAGTCTTCTGGAGTGCGGGATGCTGATTGCGGGTCTTGCTCTGAGGGGTTGAGCGTAGGAGGAGACGAATTCGCGGAGATTGTAAAGCGGCGCTCACTGGGGGGCCGAGGACTAATTGGGACTCCGAGAATGATAGCATCTTCGGGAAGCTCTTCATCGTCTTCTTGATCGCACTCGGCTTCGCGCTCTTTGACCGTCTTGCGCGTGCTCTGCTGCCACGACTGCCGCCGGGTGTTGTGGGCGGTGCCGGGGGAGACGTCGAGATTTGTTCTTGAGCTCCGCCGCGAGAGGGAGCGGGGGGAGGCAGTAGAGTAGACCTGCGAGTGCGAAGGGGAGGGCGATCTTGATGCAGTGCGGTGTGTTGAAGGTGTGAAGCCGGTGTTGGTGAGCGAGGGGGCAGAAGGAGAGGTAAACCCGCGGCGAAGTGGTCGCGAGACGTTCAAATTCGGCTGCCCTCTCACCACACTGCTTGTCTGCGCCTTCAGGCTTGGATATCTCGGCTTCCCCCCGCTTGTAAGGTCCCTGAACGTGTTCACCGCATTCGCACCGCTCCTATTGCCTGGAACTGACACTGACGAGCGCGCAGGAGGCCGGGCGTGCTCAAAGGCCGCGTGGGGGGCATAGTGGTGGTAGGGGTCCGCTGGGAGGCCGGCCTGCAAGTCCTCTAGGTTGATGTCCTCGAAGTGCGAGATATCGTGGGGCCCGGCGAAGTCACTGAGGCAGGATGAGTGGAAAGAGGAGGATTTCGAGGATTTGCTGTTCGTGAGGTCGGGCGGCGACCCAGGGGCTGGTTCTACGGCCATAGAAGCCTCGCGGGAGAAGACCATGGTGGCCATTAGAGTGCGCGGGAGCGTTCTCTGCAGCTTCAACGGACACAACGGGCTTGGATTTGACGCGGAGAGGTCGTGGATCCGGGGATGCTTGATACAATGCTCTTCGGCGCTGCGGATCAACGAGCGCACATACTCATGCTCTGGGAACGAATTCAGCCGGGGCGACGGCGGCCCAAAGAGGTATGGATACGGATGCGAGAGGGAAGAGTTGTCGGCCTCGAGGGAGAGCATGCTCGCGGTCGTCTCACGCCGTTGCTAGATCCACTGGGCAATTTCGGGAAGACCTGCCCCTGGACTACTACGGGGCCTGTGCAAGCTAAACGGCCAGGGAGGCGGCGCGATTGGCGGCGCAACGGCGGGCCTAGTCGATTACGAGGATGATTTCAGAGAAGGCAGCACGATTGAAGATGTGTACATGGCGGTATACAGGGCAATTGGGAGGGTGCGAGGGAGTATAGGGCAAAGGGGGCTCCCCGCGGCGGCTCTGGGAGCTCTCGACGTTCGAAGTGCACCGCACTGAAACCGGATGGTTGGAGTGGCTGGTCGCCTCCGCCTTTCCGCTTTCCTGCATCACGAACCAAGACAAACGCAAGTCAACGAGCCAGTGAAGGAGCTTGTTACTATCTAAGTGCAAAACTATCTAGGTGGCCGGTCAAGCATCGCCAATCGCCCGTGGGAGAGCCGGGCGGTGCTTGTTCCAAGGTTGGCCGTCATGCAGCTGTCATCCTCATCATGATTCTGCATCCATCATGCACGCCCAGCCGTGGCCGCCGCCAACAGCTGCAGCTCCGCGCGGGAGGTCGGCACGACGGCAGCCAGGCTGGAGTCCAGCCACCGCAGCAGCTCGCGATGCTGCGTCTGTCGTTTGTGAAACACTGCGTGGAAAGCAGTGCAGCAGAGCCTGCCCGTGCCCGTAAGATTATTGCATTTGAGACGGGATGATGCGGTGAGGGAGCAAGCCACACTTACCACTGGACTTGCCGTCTGCCGACTGCACACCGCCGCTGATGCGTGGTCGTGACGCGCCTGGACGGTCTCTGAAGCAGGACTGCGGCCAACGCGACGAGATGGTCGATAGTTTCTGCGCCGAACACCCATCTAGTTAGTGAGGGGGCCGGTGGTGGCTGGATCGACAGCGGACAGCAACGCCTGAAGCGTCGCGACTCCAAACCGGATGGGGAGCACTCACTGATAAGAAGTCGCGAATTCGGCTTTCTTGACGTGGCAAGCTGGCGCATGTATTCAGCACACCTCACCGCTGCTTCCAGGAAGCTTTGGTACACGTTGGCGAGCACCGTGTCAAGCGAATTGAAGCCCGTGTCCAGGAACATGGCGTGCAGCTGGATTTTGAATGCGCTATGCCCGGGTTAGCACTATTAGCGAAAACCATCCTCGCAAGCAGTGGAGCGAGTGGAGGGGCAGCCTTTGCGCGTGGCAGCAAGTGATCGCCAACAATATCCGGTGTGTGGCGGGATCCCCAGACGGGGAACGCAGCAGTTTCTTCCAGGGGAAACCTCCCGGGGTTTGGATGATGGGAGCAAGGAATGCTGATACGTATCGGCCAACGGTTGGACGACGACGCTCCATTGCCACTCGCCAATTTCCTCCCATCCGGAGCGCGTTATTGACTTACTTTAATGCTTTGCGGTGGAATGTCTGCCCTGGCATCTTGGTCATGTCCACTGTCAGCGAATCGCCCATGTCTGTCTATCGTCAGTGCTGTATTTAGCGGCCAAGAAATCGGAGACTTGCTTCCTTTGCCCTCCCGGTTCCTCTCAACGTCTAGGGTGCCTGTGTCGATGAGTATGCCGCAGAATGGGAAGCTGATATCTGAGTCTGGTTTGGCGATCTTGTGATCAGGGTGGAGGACGATATCAAAATTGGCCAACGACTTCTCAGCCTTGACCACAACGCCATATTCGGGGTGACCTTGATGCATGATTCTTACGAACCGCTCGGCGTGGTCTCGCCGTATGGTGATGAGAAGAAAGTCATCAAGCAGTCGCACCAGCAGGCTGTCCTCGTTAAGGAAGCTCAACAGATCTCGCTCGAGTTCCGCATAGAAGAAATTACATAATAGACTCGAAAGCACAGAGCCCTGCGGGATACCATTCTTCTGCCGGTAAAACTTCTTGCCAATCTTGACAAGGTTGTGCTCAACGTGCTGCTGAAGAAGCCGCATCATATCGTCTTTAGTTTCGAATCGTCGCACTGCAGAGTCAACGAAGATTGTGTTCGCTTTAGTACCAACATATTTGTCGTGCAGAAGCTCCTCAAAAGACGTAAGCTCGCCTGCAGCCCTTCCATGCGGAACGTATCTCGTAATAGGAGCAGGGTCTGAGTACGATCCCTCCAAGCTCTGCAAACGCCCCAAGGGGGCCATCTCGGCGTGGCGCCCAGTCTGGTATTCTTCGAGAGAAAGAAGACTATCAGCCATCGTGACTAGCCGCCGCTGTGGAATCGTGTCGAAACAAGACTCGACATCAACCTTCGCAAAGTACAACTTAGACTGCGACAGACCCCGTCCTCGCAACGATGATTGAAACGCTGCAAGCTTAGGAAACATATCTCCAACCGAGAAAAGAGAACTCCCAAGTTTTTCAGGTTGATGAGACTGCACTGATAAGCGGCGGTCACTTTATGGAGTTTTATCTGCTTACCTTTTCATAATTCAGGACATTGAAGACGGGAGTCATGACGGAATTGATACTCCGTCCTAGTATCATCGTTCCGTTTCGCATTATTTGCTGCTTTCTCCTCAAGTTCGTGATAAGTCGCACTCCGGTCTTTTTCGGCAGCAAGCGAATCTTGCTAAAACCGATAGGCCTTGATGACAATACCTTCGTCGCACGCTCAGTTGACAGCTCTTCAAACATCTTCAATTTCAAGTTCGTCAGAGAAGGTTCGCTAAGCATTCGCCATACGTCGTGTCGAAAGTAGAAGAGGCGGTTCTTGTGGACGTTGGATTCAGTCACGTGAAAATTTGATCTGATGAGAGGGATGAGAAAAGAGTCAAAGACGTAGTAGATTAGCTCGAAAAAGACTTCTTGTCGTTTTACTATGTCAGACCTGGACGTTTTATCATTGGATTGCTGGCCTGGTGATTTAAGCCAGGCAACATCAGTAATCTAAAACCTAGTCAGTTGAGATGCGCACATGGCAATCATTTCGGAAGAATACCTGGAGCCCCTGAGTTACTTGGTGCAAGGTAAGACTCTCAAACTTCCTTAGCTGAATAAACTGATCCACGGACTTCATGATCATTCGCCTGTTGTGGTCGCCACCCCAAAAGCCATTGGGTACAACATTCGATATCGTTGCGCGACAGAATGCTGAGACATGGGCTGCTGGACACGCTAAGTCCGTAAAGCACGTTTCCTCGATAGATCGGTGAGCAAGATGGGGTAAAGCGACTTCCTGATCGCATTGCGCTCTAATTTCAGCCACTTTCCCGCCCATAGTAGGCTGAAGTGGGTTGCTTCTCCAGTTTGGCTTCGGGGATAAATCTAGACCCTATACCAGTCAACTCTAGCCTCAATTGGATACCCGGTATAGTTACCTCGACCGGACAATAGTGGCGCAGGAGTTCTGCATACGAGCACTTCTGGTTTAGCTTCCGGAGTCTATTGACTAGGGTTGTCGCTTCACCCCTGAGTCTCTTTGGCACATGCGATTTGAAGCCTTCTATGCTAGCATCCGCGCTCTTGTGCTTTAACGACTCACGGTAGAACTGCTGCTGGATTTCTTTCTCGCGAAGGGTATAGTCTTTGAATGGTAAAGCGGTGTCTCGGTAATCTACCGTCGACGTAAACACGTTATGCAGTCCGAACTGGCGCGGGAATATATATCTCATGATATGTATCGTCTGCTGAGGGTCATTTCTGTCCGAAAAACGATTCAAAACGTCTAGCCGATTAGTAGACTGCGCAGGTGCTGCCTCACAGGAACCCTTACGAATGTGACGCATGCCGAAGCGCACTCCGCCCTTAGCATTGAGCGCCGCTCTCGCATACAGCATCCGACTACGGACAAATTTGATAGAAGCTGGTGTTCTGGCCTCGAACTTTGGAAGGGGGCCGCGCATCGGCAAAGCCTTTGGGTCCTTTGCAGCAATAGTGTCTGGACCTACTTTTGATGCCCAATTCGGTTTGAGCTCCGACACCGGAAAGCCTGGTCATATTAGAAAGCTCGACTGAAGTCACACAAAAGCAACTAACCACTGATCTGGACGTAGTTTCCGTTCTGGCCTTGGAGCGGACGAAAGATGCCGCAGTCTAGAAGAAGGTCCATCATGACACGGTCGCCTCCCTGTCCAAGGTGAGAGTGCAGCTTGCACCAGAGTGGCCCTTTGACGGTGTCCACATAGGTGTTGGAGGCATGTGACAGGATGCCTGGGATGCCGGGAGCAGCTCCGAGTGCGAGGTCGTTCTGACCCCGGGCAGACGCACGCTGGAACCCATGGCAGAGCAGATGAGGTGGCCGATGGGAGGAGTGGTGTCTCTTGAAAAGCAGCCATACCACGAAGTCGACGGTCTTGCATTTGTCAGTATGCAGGAGGTTCGAGGGCAGAAGTGAGACAGCACGCTTGTTTCGGAATCGATATCATTCTTGCTTCATGTACGAGGACGATATGTAGGAGACCAATGAGAGAAAAAAAGCATACCTCTGGTTGCAGGAAGTGGCCGGGGTTGGAGCTGAGGAACAAGGTGGACTCGGGCAGCTGTTGCGAGAAGCTCTCGATATCCCGCGCAATTGCATCTTTGTCGAATTCAGACTGGCCAGCCTTGGGGAGGCCGACCAGAGTGGCGTCGAGGAGAAGGCCCAGGGCTGCATCCTCGTCGGGGCTAGGATTGGGGTCCGGGGACTGCCCCAGCTGCTCTATGCGGCGACGACGCTTCTTAGACGAGGCAGGCAGCCGTGACAGCAGGTACTGGCGCAGGGTCTGCAATTGAGGGTAGAGGCGCTGTAGCACGGGGTGGACGACGCCCTGAGGTGTGGCGAGGGCAGATTGGCTCGACGGCGCAGGACTCGTGACGGGCTGGCCATGGCTGCGTTTCCTCTTCATGCTGCCGGGTGCGCTGCTCCCGCGGGCTCTGTGCCAGTAGCTATGGAGATGTCACTGTCGCGAGGTGCTGCTGGACGGCGATGCTGGACGACGATGCTCAATGCAGCCACGCCTGCAATCGTCAGGGCGGACAGGGAGCTTAGCTGCCGGGAACCTGGAGACAGGAACAGGGTCGGGAAGGGCCACAGTCCACAGTTTCGCCGCCACAACACCAGCCTTCCCCGACGAGGCCCCGAAAGCCGCCAGACGTTGTACCGGTGGCCGCGGTGGACAGCCGTGTGGTGGCGTCGTGGGCCGGGGTGGGTGTTGGAAGAGGCTGCTGCGAGAGCAGTCGGGCTGGCAGAGTCCGGGCTCGTGGTGTTGCGGGAGAGAGCTTCTTTGTTGACGAGCAGCTGCCTTTCTCCAGGCACGGCGTACACGGTAGATGACAGTTAATCAAGCACACACGCTTGGTGTCTCACCTCCCACATTGTTGCCCTGATCCAGCACCATGTTTACGCCTGTCCTGCCTGGCCGCCCGCTCCACGCGTGCTCGCCGGAGCGCTGCCGCTGGCCCCGCCGTAAGCCAATTAACAGCGCAGCCCACAACGGCTCGCTGATCCAAGGTGAAGGCCTCGCTGCTATCCGCCGCATCACGACCCTCCCGTCGGACTCCCACCCAGTCTCCCACGCCCTCTCCCACCTCTCCTCCACCCCTCGCGCCTATTCACCTATTCTCCCATCCATCCCGTCGCCGTCCAGACGCCCGCGCCCCCAGCCTCACTCCGGCGCCCCTGGCTGCCATTTCGAAACGCCGCGCCTGGCATCAAACCTGCTCGCGGCCTGACCGCATACCCTCCCCCATTGGCCCATGCGTCGCGCTCTTCACGACGTCTCTCTGCGCTGGCGATTGGCACCCCCCGGTCTCTTCACTCTGCGTGTCCAGGAGCTCAGAGCCCCCTCTGTCCGCGCCGGTTGATTGGTGCTGCATCCCGTCCCAGACTCCTTCGTTGTCTTGATTCGCGCTCGACCGATCCACCGCGACGACGGGACCCTACCATGCGAGTATGCCCATGATAAGTGACCATAATGGAGGGGCCTGAAGAGCACTCATATCACAACTATGCCTACACCGGCGGCGTGGCTGACTGGCTCAACTCCACCTCCCCCGAAGCACACGTCAATGGTTCCGTGACCGACGACCCCACGGAGCACGACGCGGATGCCTTCTATCGATCCTATAATCCTCCAGCCGGCAGCCTGCAACGATCGCCACACCCTCCGGACATTGTCGTCGAGGGAGGTCCCAACATGACCACCACCTCCCGCCAGCGCCAGCCCCCCATAAACGGCGCCTCCCAGGCCTCCGCAAAGCCCTCGCCGGCCTTGCGCACTGCTCAGCGCACCGGAGCGCGCTCTGCTTCCAGTCCAGTGTCCTCGTCGCTGTCCGCTGCAAAGTCGAATCCCGCGCTCCCAACCTCGACCCGCCCGCCCGTAAGGAGCCTCGTGCAAAAGTTCGACTCCTCCGCAAATTCAAGTCCCACCGCCTCTCCCTCCTCGACCACCCGGGCCCGACCGCCTCGCCTAGCAACGACTACGAAATCATCGTCCTCGATACCACAGTCCGCTTCCACATCCTCTCCTGCCCGACCCGGCAAGGAACACACATACGGCTCATATAAATTCAACAATCTGAAGCCGAGAGAGCGGCCGCAGCCTGCCCCTGCTTCTCCTGCGGCGTCAAGGAGAGCAAACGGCGCCCGCCAGAGTGTGGGCTCACAGTCCTCGGGAGCGAGGGGAGCACTCTCGGGGGCCGCAAGTACGCAAAACCTCCAGTCGAGTCGGCAGCCCTTTTTCGGCGAGGTTGTTGAAGGGCAGGATGGATTGCTAGGTCCAGGCTATGGCATCGCGAATTTCGACAGTCGGCGTCGAGGTTCGGATTCCGGAGTATTCCCGACCAACTCTACTGCTGGCCACTCGAGGAGCCAGTCCAACGTGGAGGCCTCGTTTCAAGCACCGCAAGGAGCGAATCTCGGGGTTCTGCCTCCTGACAGGACAGCTTCTGCTGGGGGACACCGCCGCTCTCGAAGCGATATCCAATTATCACCAACGGTAGGACGGTACAACCATTCGCTAGACCTGGCCAATTTTTCACCGACTTCACCACATTCACCCCGCATGACCGACTTGAATGCCGCGAGGAGGGCCTCCCCACCCTCCAGAATTCCCGTTTCAACGACACGGCGAACTAGCATCACGTCGGACTCTGGCTCGTCCATCCAATCTACCTCCCGCGCTGGATCATCGTTAGACCACACGCCAGGGAGGGAAGGAAGATCTCGGGGCAGATATCATCCCGGGAAAGAGAACGTACCTCAGAAAACCACCAAGACCCCGCCTCCGCTCACCTTGACCTCTAAGAGGTACGGCGGGCCGACAGCAAACAAACCTGCGAACGGGGCCAACCTCCTTAAAGCAGTCATCCACGCGCCGCCTCAGCCAACTTCACCACGACTTCGGCACTCCCGCGACAGGCAGCCGGTCTCTATGGCAACCACATCTGCGTCGAGGGCGCGAAGTACTGGTAGACATGCTGCCGCAGCTCGCGATCAGCCGTCCGACAAACCCAAAACTAGGAACAACATCGCAGTTGGAGGTCTCAAGGTCTCGGATAGGCGAGCTCTCATAGAGAAGGCATCGAAAGAAAACTTGAAGAGTGCGGGGTCGAAAGAGGTTCTGGCAGGTAAAAGGGTTGGGAAGCTAGTTGGTCGTACACAACCCGTACCACGGAACGACGAGGACCAGAGCTCGGGGGATTCTCCCACCGCTGAGCATGGCACGGACACGCAACCTCCCGATGTCCACCTGTTAGAGCCACAAACTCTAACACTTGACACTTCGGGTCTACCATCTGCGAATGGCAGCGAGCCTATGACTGGAGACACTGAGTTTGAACAGGATGAATCGCCAGTTCTGGGAATGCCTGGTGGGTTTGCAATGACTCCGCCTCTAGAGCAGACCCAATACCAGCCTCTGCAACAGCCCGAGGAACATCACGTCATAGAGGCCTCTCAGACGTCGCCAGCAGAAGACGATACTATGCTCTCACCGCAGACATTCAAGCAGTTGGACGAAGGACGGGGAATGCTCCTGAGTGAAGTTATGAAGATGCGGGAGCAAAGCCCTGTTAGCGCGGCGCCCACGGACTTCGACAATCCTTCGGAGATCGACGATAGCGAATCCATACAAATCATGCTTCGTGACACGCCGACATTGACTCAAAATCGACATCAATGGCCAACGTCTTCGCCAGCGTCGCACCGTGTCAGCATGGGCTCACACGTCTGGCGGGCAGAGCATCTTGACCCTTCAGGTGCTATATCCTATCTAGACGAAGAGGAGGAATCTCCCATCGATCCATTCGATGCGCGCTCGTCTCTCCGGCCAGAAGACTCTGTAAGCGTCGTCTTCAGAGGTAATCGCGAAGACCGCAACCCAGAATGGACGCCTACTATGCCATCTATGCCCGAGAATGGACACTTGACTCTGGACAGCGAAGCCTACAGCACCATCAATCGAGTGCTAGAGCATTACCACAACGCAAATCTCCTCACGCCCGAAATGGCTCACAACTTTCAACAACAAGTCCGGGCTGTCTCTCCTGCTCTGGCGCAACACAAGGACTGGGACCAGAAGGAAGCAACAGAGACATATCTTGCACGAATGTTGAGCGATGCAAATGTGATACAGCCGCTGAAACAGGCGAAGCCAATGCCACATACACCGGAAATAGACGACAATCGTGCCCTCGATTTCAACGATCTGATGGCTTCTCCGGAAGGTGATTACACAGGAACGGCTATAATTTACACACAGCCTCAGCGGTATTCTCGAGATTCTGCCCATGATGAGGCAGAGCTGGAGCAACTAAAAGACAATCATTATAGACCAACTCCGCCACCAAAGGACTGGAGATATTCGCCTGCACCCGATGGCATTCACACACCAACAGTGAATCCACACAAGCAAACTGAGGAGAATACCCCTCGAATGCCGCGGTACGATCAACCTCAGCTACCTGAAATTCAAGGCGCAGGTGAAGGCCTTGGGCTAGCAATCAACGTTCCCCAGCGGTCTACGCCTTCGCCTCATAAACCGTCTCTAAGACCACCACCGCCACAAGCGTTCGCGCCTGCCGAGATGGGTCCTCCGCCTCGTGATATGGATCAGGCAATGCGGTCGCCTCCTTCACCGAGTGTGTATAGTCGGAATCCTCCGTCTAGTATCTTCCCTTCCGCCCCTCCTCCACTTCCCAACTTCACGTCCAGAGACCAAGCCGCCAACCAATACCAAGCGAACATAGAAGAAACACCCCTACCTCCACATGCACCACCGAGTGTCCCAGCGTCAGAATCGTCACCGAAGATTGTTCCCGCTGAGGAGAACGATGCGCTGTCGAAGAGGCTAAAAGAACGGAGGAATCGGATTAAAGAGATCCTTGATACTGAGTCAATCTTTCTTCAAGACATGATGGTCGTCGAAGACATCTATAAGGCGACATCAACTTCGATCGATTCCGTCAGCAACGAAGACCGCAAGGTCTTGTTCGGTAACTCTGCCGACATCGTAAATTTCTCACGGGCCTTCCTCGCAGCTCTGAAGCCAGCTGCAGCGCCCATGTATACCTTGCCGAAATCAAACCGCTGGAACTTTAAGCGTGGCAGCTTCTCGACTTCCAACAGCACTAATACGGAACAATCAACCACTCTCGAGCCACCTAAAAATGACCAGGACAGGATGACCACTATTGGAGCCATCTTTGGAAGGAACATGGCAAGCTTGGAGAAGGTGTTCGGAGACTACCTCAAAAACCTTGACTTTGCAAATCAGCGACTCGTTGCCTTACAAGACAAGCCCAAGGTAAAGGTCTGGCTTGAGGAGTGTCACAACTATGCCAGCGACATCACGCAAGCTTGGTCTCTAGACTCGCTTCTAGTGAAGCCTCTTCAGAGAATTACCCGGTATCCACTTCTGTTGGACAGTTTGATTGCAACTACACCAGCGGATCATCCTGATCATGCTGATCTCGTGTCCGCGAAGAAGGAACTCCTTGCTGCGTCTGTGCGCATCAACGAGAATAAGAAGCGGGCGGAACTCTTGGATCAGTTCGCCAACCGAAAGCGAAAAGAATCCGACGGCCGGATACCTACGGGATTGTCCAAGGCTTTCGGGAGAAGAACCGATAAGCTGAAGGTGTCAGTAGGGCTCACGGAGCACGTGGAAGATGCAGAGTATGATGCCATTGCCCAGAAGTTTGGCGGGCATTTCTTCCAGCTTCAGATTGTAATGAGAGACGTCGAGAAGTATATGGACGACGTCCAGACCTTCGTCGATCAGTGCAACTCTCAAGTCGCGGCTCTCATCGAGTTTCTCGATGTAGATCAGACTGGCCAGATGCGACCATCGCGAGACATGCGTGTGTTGGCAGACGACTATACAGAGATTGAGAGCAAATGGCGGAAGTATGGACAAACCATGCTTGAGCTGACTACAATTGCACTCCCCGAACACGTAGGTTGCAACTCGCATTCTTCGTCACATCCTTCACCGCTCTTCAACTAATTTCCATTCAGAAAGCTGCTATTCGCAAGAGTGTGATAGACCCGATCATGACTCTGTGGAAACTCCATGATCAGCCGCAAAAGCTTATGCAAAAGCGCAAGAAGCGTCTTCCTGAATATGCTAAGTACAGGCAAATGAAGGACCGTACAGAGAAAATGGACAAGAAAACCCAAGAAAATGGAACAGCATTTGAGGAGCTCAATCAGGGACTGAAGGACGACCTACCGAGGCTGTACGCTTTGACGAAGAAATTGATTGAGCGCTGTCTGCTCAGCTTGATCAATATTCAGATCACCTGGCAGTCAACGTTTGAGCGAAAGCTTCAGCCGATGCTCGAGAAGCCGCCGGAGCGAACCGACGTCTTCGCGGACGATATGCAAACATATAGTCAACGGTTTGTCAGTGACTACGACATCATCCATTCCCGAATTCAGGCTCTGAGCTCCTGCAACAAGACTTTAATGGCGGAGATCACTAATTTCCTTTCTCCAGCCCAAACTTTCGTTACGGATGACGCTTCATCTTTTAGGAAGCCTTCGAATTACTCAGGCGGGAAGCGAACTCAGTCGCTTAGCAGCGATGCATCAACGCCCGACATTTCCCAACGTCACAGCGGAAACTTTACCGGCTGGCAGCCATATGAACATACACCGCCCTTAGATGGTCAACATCAGCCCTTATCAATGGGGAGGATGCGAGCTGGATCCGCAATCTCGAGTAGGGGCCCATCAACCCCACGCTCGGCCCAAGCCACTACACCCGCTATTTCAAACTTCCCGCAGCGGCCATCGACGGGCGCTGGGAGATCGGTGACGGATTCAACCCTGAACTTCCCGCGACTAAGCTTAGAGATGGAGCAGCGTAATACTTCGGGATCCGGATCCGGTTTCCTTACGCCGTCCTACTCGTCACGTACCTCTGGTGTTTTTTCGTCTGCGTTACCAATGTCCGACTCCCCCACCGTAATGCGTAATCAAAGTCCTGAGCCACAAGAAGAGCATCATGTCTTGTTTTTGGCGGCGAGTCTATTTGAGTTTAATATTGCACATGACCGTCAAGAAGCAGGATTTCCCTATCTCGTCTACGTTCCTGGAGAGGTAAGTCTTGCCACTCCGCGATCTCGCCACCTCACTAATTCACATCACAGATCTTCGACGTTGTCGCTCTCAAAGGCGAGCTATGGCTCGCTCGAAACCAAGACGACAGCAACCGCACTATTGGCTGGATCTGGGAAAAGCACTTTGCTCGCATTCTTCCTGATGAGGGATAGAAGCACTACATTACAGCGTCGTCGCGTTCGCCTCGCCATAAAAAAGTCACGAATTTTTCTTTCCAACCGAAACGACCTGACGGCTTCTCTCGTCTTGTTCCGCCCATCTGAAGTTTCTCTGAAGAAAGACACATTTTCTTTTGTCATTTTTTGCCCGCTATGGATTTAGAAGCGCGGCGTTACTGGTGAGTGTAAGTGTGTACAAAACATCTCCTTTCCTTTGCCCCTCCTAGAAAAAGCCCTGTGCGAACTTACGATGGCGATCGATGGCGCATACCCCCTTGGCATGGGAGGAATTACTTTGGGGCATTAGGGATCTTTGAAAGGGGTCTTTTTGCTCGGTCGGTCGGATGGGGGGTTTTTTGCATTGTGGGTGCTGGTCTTTGCTTTGCACCCACCCACCCCTTGGCATGGCTTATATGGAGGGGGAGCTGTTTGTTTGGGTTCTCTAGGGTTTCTTTTCTCTTTCGATCTTCTGTTTCTGATGTTTTTGGGTCGTGGTTTGGGTTGGGTTTTTCCTGGATTGGGGGGAGGGATTTGCTTCGGTTGTATCATATTCTCCGCCATTGTTTGCATTTCGTTACTTAGGGCAGGGCATTTTTGGTATCTGGTGGTGGTGCGGCTTTTCCAGAGGTCGGATGGTCCCTTTCTTGGATAATGCTTTTATCGGAAAGAACTGGCTTTAATGCATGTGTGGAGTCGTCCGAAATTTTGTGCATTGTGAATTAGAAATCGTTTTGACTGGGGGGTGATGTGCTACCTGGGGTCCTCCTGACGGTGGCAGCAAACGAGCAGGATCGACGCGCAAGCAGCGAGACACCCGCCGTCCTTGCAGCTATTCACCGAAAGAAACGAGGGTCGTACCAATTCACAGGAATATTATGATGCATCTAGCGAAACAGCAACGTGGATATTCCGCACTGCTCGATGCTACAGAAATCAAAATCCAGATAAGTCTATGAGGTCCTCGAGAGTTCCAGCGTCAGATGCCAGCGAAGAAGGCAAGCCGGCAGAGGAAGGAATAGTATAGACGCTGGGGGCAGGTGACGGCGAGCTCAGCAGGTCAAAGGAGGACTTGCTTGGCGTAGAATCTTCCTCCGACGTACGTATAGTTATAGCTTGGGCCCTCGGTATGTCTCTCTCTGCCCAGAACATTTCTCCCGTGTTCAGCGATCGTGTAGGCTCCGCTCTCGACTGCGTAAGGTCCTCTGAAGCCCATGCTAACTGCCTATAGTGCCGCCTGAAATTAGTTTCTCGGATAGTGAAGGATCGTTCGATGAGTGCGTCGATGTCGTTCTAAGTCATTAGCGAGTCGATTAGCGTCGCGAAGATAAGGAAGGAATCGACTGACCGGAGTTAGTCTGCAGTCTAAAGCATAGCCTCCGGAGTCCGTGGACTTGAAATCGAATCCCAGTTCCTGAAGAGCGTACTCCTCCACAAGCTCGCGCCCGATGATGAGGTATTCAGTGCTAGACTGAGAGTCGGGACCTGAGCTCTTAGTTGGCTCGAGTTGAGGTCTGTATCGCGGCGTAAAGAAGAACATGTGGACTGGTTCATGGCCGAGGAAGTAGGTTTGGCCAACATCTACACAACCTTGACGTTAGAAACCAGAGAGTTCTAAGAGAGGGTTGGGAGAGTGACCTGAAACTCTACGATAGTGCGGTCTCCAGCCGTACGATTTTAGTGTTTGGAGAAGCTCGCTGTTGTGGCCAAACTGTGGTGGTTCCCAGAATACGGTGCCCCAGAGCGGATCTTCACCTTGGTTTGAGGATGCTATTAGTGTTTTGTCACACTCGCTGTTTATCTCAAATGATGCTGTGAGACCACACGTTGTCAGGCTTGTTTGCAATTCGGAGACTGCCTGGGAGGTGGATCCAATTCTAGAAGGAAAGAGGATAGGTTTTGGGGAGCTTCTTGACACCTCGTTTCCTCGCGTATCCGAAGGGCTTTTGGGAGTGTAAGCGCCGTTTCTCGAATTGCGGGATGTTCCGAAGTCAGCGTTCCTATGAGAGAAGTAGTCTAACGACGGGAAATCGTCTTGGAAAATGCTTATCGGTGCGATTTGCGTAGTGTTAGATGGACTAAGATGGTTCTTCGCAAACTCAATAACTTCGACATGCCGTGTACCGTCGGCGATTCGCGTTTTGCGTAGCGGCTGGAGCGCCATTTGGCGGCTAGTGCTACTATGAAAATCCGTATGAGCACCTTGTTGAGTCACTGATTGATTCTCGATGACTTTGGTTAGATGGGCGAATTGTTCATTCAGCTTCTGTCTTTCTTCCGCAGCTTTAGCTTCGAACTTTTGTTGCTCACGCTTCGCAATTTCTTCTTCCAGAGCCTTCTTGGCTCTCTTTGCTGCTTTTGCTGCTGCGGTGACTTGAGCTAGCTCCTTGTCAGCAGCAGCTTTTGCCTCCTTGGCTCTTTCAATAGCCCTTTCTTCTACTTCACGGCGGGCTTCATGGCAAGCGTTATCGATCGTTCTCTGCTCTGCAGCTGCGGTGTCCCGGTCACTCTCCCTGCTCTGTGCCGTCAGGTCCTGATTTTTCTCATTTCGGTATAAGTCACGTACACATTCTCGTAGATAGGTTTCGTTGAGTGGTACGTGAGCTACAGACTGGTCATTATCATCTTTATCCCCGCCGACAAGCTGTTCCAAAAGCAAATCAATTACTCGAGACATACGAGCCTCGTTCGCTGATTTAGGAGCTGCTCTAGACGCCTCTGACATTGTGGTGGTCCGCGTTTCGGCAGGAACATTTGACGACTTGCTGAACTCAGAGGACTGGTATTCCCCTAGCATCTGAGACAAAGGTAACACTTGAGGGTGCGGCGTTCTGCTGGAGGTATGTATAGGAGGAGCCGTTGCAGCGCCGGGGACTGGCGAGACCGAGTACGGATTCTGGGCAAACACCCCGTTTCCAGTATATTGGCCGCGAGAGTAACCCGGATAGTACAGGTTTCTGTTCACGCCTGTATCAAACCCTGGAAAGAACGGGTTTGAGTCGGTTCTTTGTGGATCATTCTGGCTGGCGTTCTGAGGCGACGAGTCAAAAAGCATAGTCGATGGGTCAGGCCAAGGCGTAGTCGCAGTGGCCTTTGGTACTTTCGAGTCGATAGGGCCCTCAGACCCATCACAGCTATCGGAACCTGGAGCGCTGGAAAGCTCGCCACCACTATAGTCTGACGCATCCGACGCGTGAGGTTTTAGATCTCGCGGCTTTGGCGGCTTTTGTTGGCCTTTGAGTATACCGGGACGCGATTGAGTTTGGTGGTTGTCCTTATTGTCTATGCTGTCGACTCTACTTTCAAAGATCTGGACGTCGTCTAGAGTCGTCCACATTCTGAGTAGTCGATCAACTACTACGGACGGTGGCTCCCACTGAATGCATCCAGGAGCATTGATTTGGTTCTCAAAGCGAACAAGATGGGCTTCATCTTCTGCACTTTCATAATCAGATTCGGATGTGCTTGTCCCGGTACCGCCATAGTCGATAATTGAACCTCCAGCATAGGGTTTCGGTAATGT
The DNA here is from genome assembly GCA_010093605.1 of Lophium mytilinum. Classification (NCBI taxonomy): domain Eukaryota; kingdom Fungi; phylum Ascomycota; class Dothideomycetes; order Mytilinidiales; family Mytilinidiaceae; genus Lophium; species Lophium mytilinum. The sequence continues at coordinate 2,049,345 of MU004184.1, read as the reverse complement.
CTGATAGCTCATTGCTGGGTCTGAACAGAACACCAAACGGTAGAGCCAGGTTGCGGTGTCGTTGGGAGGAGCACACCATCGTTGAATTCGGCTGTCGTAGTACTTTTTAGTCTCATTTGGGTTGCCCTCGACTTGCATCTGGGATTTCTCTATCGCAAAGCGGCTTGCTTGGACGATACCTTCGACGACCTTTCGGAATCGGTTGATGGGAGCGCTATACTTGGGAAGGGGGCTCTTCGGGTCCCTGTCCAGTCTGAGGGATTTGATGTCAGCTTTTGGGACTGGGTTTGGGTTTTTGATGGTATTATACTTCCTGGAGGCTTGCTCTTTAGTGAGATTGATCGTAGCCAAAACTAAAGTTGTCGAGGTTTTGATGGCTTCAAGTTTCTGCAATAAACCTTTAATCTTAGGTGATCTCAGCAGCCACTTGACTCGCTTCATCTTCTTCCCTTTCCTCGTTGTCTTGTTGAGCTCTTTCTCCACTTCTTTGAACCTCTCCACAATGGAACTAGCACTCAGAAAGAACTCCGGAGTGCATAGGTGCCTGTGGTCTTTCAGCAAGTCGCCTAGTTGTATGAATATGTAAGACAAGTTGACTAGTTCGGTGGCGAGATCCTTCATATCCTGAGCGGCATGTCTGACCGTCGAAGCCATATCAAACAACGCGATCGAGATCTGACACCCAGTGGTACCGATCCCAATGACTAGCCCGATTATTGATATCGGGTCAGCCATGATATAGGAGTGAAACAAAGCTCCCGGAGGAAATCAAAGCTCCTGGAGGAAACCAAAGGCAGGGTGAATGACTGAAGCGACCGGGGATGATGCAATCGTAGTGCGACGCGCTAACCGAGGGTCCGATTTGCCTTCTGATGTCAAAGTTCGATAGGTTGTATTGAGATATGTCCGTAGACGCCCAAAACCTAGTATGTTAGAGCTATGAACAAGACACCAGAAACAGAATAATGGATAAGATCAAAGGTTTACGAGAATTGGAGGACATAGAGCTCAACATCAATCTACTTCTGTGCGGGGTCTTGCGACACAATGATCAACAGCTCCGCCTCGTCACAGATACTGAGCCTTCTTGTGTATTAGTTGTACGATGTCGGATATAGTGACGCGGAAATGGCCGTCGTTCCAATTGGACCACCGAGCACCAAGGGATCCTCCGCCTCTGCATGCATCATCAGGATTAGGCCAACCAACACGCTCCGACTCTGTTTTACTCATAGACCGTTTTCCAGAAAAATCGTATTCACATTGCAATGATTTGAACACTCCGTAGCACAGTTCGATGCTTCCGCTTGGTGGCATTCCAGTTGACTAGGAATGATTTCTTTTGGGAAGACAACTTACGATACGCACATCTTAGAGAGGCTGGTTTCGCAAAACTTTTAGAGTTTTCCTCACCGGGGAGACCAGGAGAGCTCTACGCAGGGTTGAAAACTGCAGGTGGATATGGTTGCCAAGAGGGTATCCCCAATTGGGACTACAGTCACGTGACTTACCCAAGATGGAAGCTCTAGCCAGCATTGGAGTTCCGTCGCTCCCTCCTAATTATTACGTGTTGTACACCTCAAGCTATCGAGAAAAGAGGGAGTGAGCTAAATATCAAATGAAACGACGGTGTCGATATGATATGCGGGATTCCTACGTAGGGAGTCCATTTTTTAATTTGACTAGATCGGTATACTCATTACGCTGGCTTTATTCGCACTAGAGGTTTGAGTCGACGTCTCCGTTCTGGGGTATAGAGAGCAAGAGAGAAACTTCTGGAAAAGAACCGAGTGAGGCACCTAGATACTGTACTGGTGCTGCTAATGAATGTATACACTGTGTCTGAGTAATCATCGCCTCGAACGTGAACTAAATTGGTTCAAGAGCTGAACAGCCTTTGTCAGGTCGTGATAAGCTTTCGGTTAGTGAGGGTGCAGAGAAGGTGGTCTAAGACTCTACCTAGCCACGTGTAAGATATAGTTCTTCTGTTGGGCAGGTAACCGAAGGCTTCAGCTGAGGTCTGGCTGATACTAGCCTGCCGCTGATATCTGTCCCTAGGTTCTGACGACCAAGTGCTCACCGAACCGGGGAACGCCACCACCCACCTTCGACGTCCACCGCCGTGAATCACGAGCGCCGTCAGAAATAAGCGTAATAGTTAGAGTACCTTATCGCTAAGCTCACCGTCACGAAGCCACGATCCTCGACGAAGGAAGGGGAACAGTACAGAAGCAGGAGACATTCCTCAGCCTTCGTCAGCCGCTTTTCAGTGTCGGAGCGGGCGTGCCAAGCGGCGGGCAGTTTCAACGGTGTCGATGGCGACGACGGCAGCGGATGTGCAGGAGTGCATGCGTGCGATCTGCCATGCGACGGGAGCGATATATTGGTTTGCGGAGGACGTCCCTCGAGGAGGGCAGTATCCCGGTGGGATCGCCTTTGCTGACGCTGTCTTGGAGCATTTGGTGCATGTCTCAGGGGAGCAAATTCCTCAGGCTCGCAAGCATTTCCAGAGCAACGACCACCACAGCTGCGGCGGAGCACTAGCTACAACAGCATCTGCCGCGATCCGGTGGTACGAGGCTGGATCTATTGAATCTGTTTATCGCATCGTGAAAGACGGTTCGGAGGAGGCGGCTCTGGACGAAATCCTCTTTGTGCCTAGTGATGCTATATTTGCAGGACTGCGCCTCGCAGATCCCTGGGAAAGTCTCTACAGCCAGGAACCAACGGACAGGGCGGCGCTAGACGAGTGCCACCTTGTGCTCCTCGCCCGCTGCGGTGACGGAGTGGCAGCAGAATTGCCGTCAAGGCGTGCGTGGGCTTCCTAGGAGGACAGAAAAGAGAGCGGTGGAAGGGCGTGTCTGTGGCCCGCGGTGGTTTCAATACGACGCCACTTGACCGCCTCCCCATGCCCTCGCAGCAGGGGCGGCGAGCTAGTAGCTGAATCGATTGCTTTCTGTGGAGTGCAGCTGGCTTGGCTGAGGACAGCTATAAAACATCAACAACTGGTACCCCATCCCGCCAACCCCATTATTGCCCACTGTTTCTGTCTCCAATTCCCATTCTCCTGCTGTCCAGCCTGTCCCACGAACCTTACGATCGCTACCGAATAACGCCCACGAACCCCCTCTCATCACTCTCGCCATGTGGTACGTACCCCTCCCAAGCTCCCACTTCTCCCCACGCGTCGCTGACCCTACCTAGCGGTATCTTTGGCTACATCAACTACCTCGTCGAGAAGGACAGGAACTACATTCTCAACACCCTCATCAATGGCAAGTAGCCCTCCAGACAGCCCTCCACAGCAATTTTACCCCGCCAGCCCACAGAGCTAACGGATGCTCCCTCTGCAGGCCTCTCCCGTCTAGAATACCGTGGCTACGATTCAGCTGGACTTGCAATCGATGGTGACAAGAAGAACGAGGTCTTTGCCTTCAAGGAGGTCGGCAAGGTCGCGGCGCTCAGGAAGCTCTGCGAGGACTCCAAGCCCGACCTGACCAAGGTCTTCGACTCGCACGCTGGCATTGCACACACTCGATGGGCCACCCATGGCCGCCCATCGCGCCTGAACTGCCATCCCCACAGGTGAGTCGAGAGATTTCGCTACGTCAGCAGGCTGAAACACCACGGCCGAAATTGCATCTTAGCGTGCAGTTCAGCTCCCCCACCTGATCCTCCCATCCCTGGGCTATCTTGCTGACTGTGTCTTCTCTCCAGGTCTGATCCTAACTGGGAATTCGCCGTCGTCCACAATGGCATCATCACAAACTACAAGGAATTGAAGGCTCTGCTCGAGGCCAAGGGCTACAAATTCGAGACTGAGACCGACACCGAGGCTATTGCCAAGCTCGCCAAGTACATCTACGACCAACACCCAGACATTGAGTTCCCCAACCTCGCCAAGGCGGTCATCAAGGAGCTCCAGGGTGCCTTCGGGCTGTTGATGAAGTCGGTGCACTACCCTCATGAGGTCATTGCCGCCCGCAAGGGTTCGCCCTTGGTCGTCGGTGTGCGGACACAGAAGAAGATGAAGGTCGACTTTGTCGATGTGGAATACACTGAGGAGGGTGCTCTACCCGCCGAGCGTGCTTCGCAGAACGTGGCTCTGAAGAAGAGCAACAACCTGCTTGCTCCTCCCGATAAGTCGCTTCTTCACCGCTCGCAATCGCGTGCGTTCCTCTCGGAGGATGGCGTGCCAATGCCCACCGAATTCTTCCTTTCGTCTGATCCTTCTGCCATTGTTGAGCACACCAAGAAGGTTCTTTACTTGGAGGATGACGACATTGCCCACATCCACGAGGGCTCGCTCAACATTCACCGCATGACCAAGGACGACGGAGCCTCCAACGTTCGCGCCATTCAGACTTTGGAAATTGAACTCCAGGAGATCATGAAGGGCCGCTTCGATCACTTCATGCAGAAGGAAATCTTCGAGCAGCCAGAGTCCGTCGTCAACGCTATGCGTGGTCGTCTGGATCTGGAACACGGCAAGGTCACCCTGGGAGGCCTTCGCCAGTACATCACTACTATTCGACGATGCCGACGTCTCATCTTCATCGCCTGCGGTACTAGCTACCATTCTTGCATGGCTGTCCGTGGTATCTTCGAGGAGCTGACTGAGATTCCGATCGCTGTTGAATTGGCCTCCGACTTCCTAGACAGACAAGCGCCAGTGTTCCGTGACGACACCTGTGTGTTCGTCTCGCAATCTGGGGAGACTGCCGACTCGCTCATGGCTCTTCGCTACTGCTTGGAGCGGGGTGCCCTGACTGTTGGTTTCGTCAACGTCGTCGGCTCATCCATCTCGCTGCTTACCCACTGTGGTGTGCATATCAACGCCGGCCCCGAAATCGGTGTTGCTTCTACCAAGGCTTACACTTCGCAATTCGTCTGCATGGTTATGTTCGCCCTCTCGCTTAGCGAGGACCGTGCATCCAAGCAGAAGAGACGCGAGGAGATCATTGAAGGTCTTGGCAAGATTTCTGATCAATTCAAGGAAGTTCTCAAGCTTGACCAATCCGTCAAGGAGCTTTGCTTGAGATTCAAGGACCAGAAGAGTTTGTTGCTTCTCGGCCGTGGTGCCCAGCACGCAACTGCGTTGGAGGGTGAGTAACCTATAACTTCCTCCATTCTATAGTCACTAACAATATCGCAGGCGCTCTAAAGATCAAGGAAATTTCGTACCTGCATTGCGAAGCTGTTATGTCTGGAGAGCTTAAGCACGGTGTGCTCGCTCTGGTCGACGAGAACCTCCCGATTGTCATGATCCTTACACGTGACGACATTTTCCCCAAGTCGCTCAACGCCTACCAACAGGTCATTGCCCGCAAGGGTCGACCAATCATTATTTGCAACTACGACGACGAGGAGTTCCCGCCGGAGAAGACCGACAAGATTGAGGTGCCCCGCAATGTGGATTGTCTCCAGGGTCTCATCAACGTCATTCCTCTCCAACTTATGTCTTACTGGATGGCGGTTGGTGAGGGTCTGAATGTTGATATGCCTCGTAACCTCGCCAAGTCCGTTACCGTCGAGTAAGCGGCGGGCATGAGGATACGGCGTCTGTAGAATTTGCTCGGCTGGTTATGGGCAGGGTGTTCATTTGTATCACGGAATAATTCGAGGTGTTTGCTGATTTCTCCGGTTAGCTTTGGATTGGTGGAGGTAAAAATGGAAGGGTCTAGCTAGCACGGCTCGGCACACGGAATATGAATTTCCAATGCTTCAATGAATTCATATCTGTCTCTGCATAACTTTGAGCGATCTGCCTCGATATCTCCGCTTGGGATCTCGCCCGTTGACTACGTGACCATCCTTGCAAGGCTGATGTGGGGCAGCCCAAGAGCCTCTCCCCCCACCACAACTTCATCTCTCTATACAGCTTGACTAGCCATCCCACGAACAGCCTCTAAAACCGAGCCACAGTTCTACCCATCGCTACACCCTGTAACTCAATATGGCAACACTGAAAGGCCCTGGCGCGCCCAAGTCGTACGATGGTATGTTTACACTGCGCAAACAGCACCCCGCATTACAAGATCCCTTCTCGCTCCCCAGGAACAGAACGTCTATTTGTAATTATGCTTACGCCAATTTACAGGAAGCGGACTCCGCGTTGGCATTGTCCACGCTCGGTGGAATAATAAGATCATCGACGCTCTCCTCAGCGGCGCGAAGAAGTCACTGGCAGATGCCGGAGTCAAGAAGGAGAATATAGTGATACAGAGCGTGCCAGGGAGCTATGAGCTACCCTTTGCGGTGCAAAGGTACGAAGATGGTTCCTTGAACATGAGGGCGCGGGCATTTAGCTCCCGCTATTCTGCCTTACTACCTGTCGTTACTATAAGCAACGGCTAATGTATATGGTGCATAGAATGTACGCATCCTCACAACTCCAATCCACCTCACTAGGTGCCGGCTCTCTCGTCAGTGCCGCAACCGACCTCCTAGGCGGCTCTACTAGCGACCTACCCTCCCTAACCAAAGAACCTGCTACCAAGGGATCCACCGCCCCATTCGACGCCATCATCGCCATTGGGGTGCTTATCAAGGGCGAGACTATGCACTTCGAATACATTGCGGATGCTACTACTCAAGGGCTTATGCGCGTACAGCTTGATTCCGGCGTGCCCGTAATATTCGGGCTGTTGACCGTGCTCGACGAAGAGCAAGGACTTGCGAGGGCCGGTATTGCCGGGGTCGGGGGCAACGTTGGGCATAACCACGGCAGCGATTGGGGCTCTGCAGCGGTGGAGCTTGGGGTGAAGAGGAAGGGCTGGGCTGAGGGCAAGATGATAGATTGAGGGTTGCGGGATGGACTGAGTTGGTGAAGCGTCCATTAGTGACGCATTTGGTGACTAAAATCGGCGTTGGGATGGGATGGCGGTCTATATCCCCTGCCTGAGCAGTGCATCTGACTCTTGCTATACGCAGCAATGCCCATGGTTTGAATATCAACAGCCATCTGCTTTCCTAGCATGCCTTGCGTGTATTGCGGCGCGCGAGTGCATTGGAAGTCTGACAGCCGTCCTCAGCACCAAGTATACAAAGCACAGCTTCGTTGTTGCTCGCGTCGAAGAGACCACGCTTGCCTGGCGAGGTCTCTTGTTGTATCTCCATGACCGAAATCCCGATTCACCAATATTTAGAGCGGCGAGGTTCTTGGTCGGTCGCTTCGTTATAGGCAGTCCACAGAGACAATGTAGGCAACCTTATGTCCTCCGACAAGTCCATGTTCATCTATTCTCTTGAAATCCCATTTGCAAGGCCTGAAATACCCGCTGAGCCGGTAGCGGCATGGTCCGTCCCTAGCATCAGTATCTCCCATCTGCTCATCGCGAGCCCATCGGATCCAATACCGCAGCGAATCCAGCGCCTGTATATTAGTTGCTCAACCAATAAATACCGCGAGTCCTGTATCCCTACGTGGTACGACTGCATCTATTGTCATCACCGCCTAGTCAGCGCAAGCGTCAGCTCACGTGAGAGACCCAAAATCGCATCTCGCAAATGTGAACGTCCTAAATGACATGGGTTCCAGTATATATTTGTAGTGATTGCGCATCTCTCAAATGCGTATAGGACGTCGTTGGGCTCTTCTCCGCAACGGTGCGGTTGGGCTGGTATACAGAGCGACCGCGGGAGTTGGCGGACGCAAAGGACAATGTGTCGGGGATTCCGGACTGCTGCGCGCTGATGAACAGGGTGTGTAGAGCTGATCGAGGCTGTGTGCATGTTGTTGCGAGGAGCGTGGTGTTTAGGAGGCCGGGGCAAGTCTTTTGTCCTCGAAAGCCTTGGCGGAACGCCGCCCATGCTTTCGACCTCCCTTTCCATCGTGCATTCCACCAAAGACGCCGCCCAGCCGTCCGCGACCCAAGCAGTCCTATCTGCTCGCTTCGCCATCTTCCGCTCATTCACCTCCTCACCTTCACCTTCCTACGGCGACCCTTGCGCGTCCTCTGGGCCCGGGCACGTTTCGTGAACTCTTCGCGTTGCGGCTCCCATCCCCACACCACCGCGTTCTCGACACATTGTTTCTGTCCCCATCCGCCTGTCGCCCTCTGCCACATTTATACCTGCTTCTCTCTGTCTGGCGCCCCAGCGAGATGGTGGCACACTGGACGCGCTCCAGGTAGACGTGGTTCAGAGCATGTCGCGCGCCTCGACGGGCTCTTTCGCCGACTTTTCACCACATGCCCCTTCGACACTTGCTGAGCAGCGCACGAACCGAGACCACGATTCGAGACGGGCTGGTTCGCACCGGGCGGACTCGTCCGTCGTATCTCACTCGCCACCATCAACAGCAGGTGGACGCCTTTCGCGGTATAGCCAGACCAGTGACGCCCTGGCGACACACGACAAACATACCGCAACCCCGCCAGACGAAGATGAAAGCGGCTCCGGCGACCTATTGAACGGTATTGGCTCAGCTAGTTCTCTCGCCAGCACTGTCTCATCTGTTTTCTCAAACAGCCAATCCGCCATGTCCTATCCTGGCCAGAATTCTGCTCTCCACGCTCTCACTCCTTTGACCAATACCGATTCCTCCCCACCTGGCAAGCCGCTGAGCCCGCGCTCGATGAAGCCCGCCGATGGCGCTGTTCACGCGTCCTCTACCGCCTACGTCGCGCACCCTGCTGACCTTCCCCAAAATGTCTCCGAGACGATGACACCCGTCCACACCCCTCCCGATGAGAGGGCACAAGCGCGCCCCGGGCCTGGCGAGGAAAAGGGCGAAAAGATTGCCTACGACCCTCTGCTCGATCACAAACTACAAAACCTGCCAAGGCACGAGCGGAAGCTACGAGGCGATGTGCAACCTCGGTACAGAAAGTTCGGTGTTAGCCAGGTATGTCGAGGGGCTTCCTACAATCAGATACTGTTCCCCAAACATTGGTCGTCCTGTGACGCTAACTCGACTCGCGCTGCAGGACGACCCGATACCGCCTCCAGACCCCCGTTTGGCAATTCCTGGCTACTCTTCTGGGAACTATGATGCTAAGAAAATGAAAACTAAAGTCCGCTTGGCTCCGTACCTGCTGAAGCCCTACGCTTTCGACCCTCACATATCCGTCGGGCCCGGTCCTGCGACACAGGTGCTTGTCGCCGGGTTCGACCCTCTTCTGCCCGAGTCGCAATTGAAGGCATTTTTAGGAGGTTACGGCGAGGTCTCAGAGGTGAAAAACCAGACCGATCCTGGCACTGGAAGCTTCCTTGGAATCTGTTTGGTTCGGTACAAGGACAGTACACCGATGCGGGGGGTGGCCCCGGTCAAAGCATCTGACGCCGCTAAGCGAGCGGAGAGGGAGGGCAACAATGAGCGCATTGGTCTACGACAGGTTAAGATACAGCTGGATCGCGAAGGGCGTAAGTGCCAGCGTCTCATTAAAGCCACTTTAGAGCGTCAGCGGCAAGAGAAAGAGAAGCTGTACGCCACACAGAAAACCTCGACTGCTCCTGCAGCTAGCACTCCCACAGCCACCGTATTTGATCTGCCACCAAATGTCCCCAAGGGACCATCTGGGAAGGGTGGTGGTATGCGACCCCCAGAAGGGCCTCGCCTTGCAGCACTACCCAAACCCGCAGCGCACGCTCTTCTAGAGAAAACTCCGATTTTGCCAACAATCAAGCGGAAACCCTACATATTCATTGCACATCGATACGTGCCGGTACTAGGGACGACAATACCACACTTGAAAAAGCGGCTAAAGACTTACGATTGGCGAGATGTGAGGGTGGACGAAACTGGCTACTTCGTTGTGTTCGACGATTCGAGAAGAGGAGAGGAAGAGACGATGCGTTGCGCAAAAGACTGTGCGGGATCACAGCTGTTCACGTACACCATGGTCATGGAAGCTCAACCGTACGGGAATCCCAACTACGAACGCAGTCCTAGCCCAGAACGGGCTGCCGCAGAGAAGAGCGAGCGGGAAGAACAGGAACGGCTCGTCAAGGAAGAGGAATTGGATTTGGAGTACGAAAAGAAACGCAGAGCAGAAGACCTGGACCCCGTGATTGCCGCACTTGATCTGCTAAGGCAAGAGCTTCGCGATCGAGTGGTGGGCGATATCAAAGCTAGGATAGCCGGGCCTGCACTCTTCGACTTTTTAGACCCGGAGCGCCACGTTGCGAAAAGGAGGAAGTTCGGAATTGCAGATCCCCAGAGCAAAGAGGCCATGCAGCCTACAATCTCCTTTGGCACAGGAAGCCTTACGCCAAATGGAACGCCAGATTCACGAGCACATGGCTTTGGCCGATTTGGCCGGAAGGCCCTTGGTCCACACGATCATAACATCGCCCGTGGACGTAGGATGCCGAAGGTTACCAATGTTTTCCAGGATGAACGTCGCAAGAAGTTGCCCCAGAAGCGTAATGTGGTTAGGGGATTGCATCGCCAGATGTTGGACTTCTATGACGACGAGAAGGACTCAGACGACGAAGGCCGAAGTTCTTTCACTCGGGACACTGAAGAGCAAGAAAGTAGGCCGCTCAGCCGCGCTGTTTCTTCAGATATTGAAGATGAAGAACCCTCATCAAGAGCACATCGTGCCAAACGACGGAGACTGGATGCTGGATGGGGCGAAGAAAGTGATGATGAGATGATGGACGATTCTCATGCTCGAAGTCTCCTCGCCCATCTCATCGACAAGGATCCCGAGGATATGGCCGAGAAGGAACTTGAGCAGGTCTTAGCTATCCTTCCGAGATCCTCGCCAATCTGGAAGAAGGCCGATCGAGCACTCAAAGGAGCACGCAAACTTCGGAGAACATTTGAGGAGGCGGATGCTCTCTTCTTTGGTATCAGTCATGATGCACCGGATTCGAAGGATATACCGACGATCGTGGATATTCGAGTCGAGGATGAAGGCGCGCGCGAGCCTGCTCTCACAATCGAGCTTGATGATTCTGCCAAGGATGTAAAGAAAAAGCCGACGAAAAAGAAGAAGACTAAGAAACAAATCTTTGAGGAACGCGAAGCTCTCAAAGCAGAAGCGAAGGCTACCAGCGAAGACACCCAGCCAGCTGAAGCGGAAGAGGAAACACCGGCTGCCGAAGAGCCCAAACCTGAAATCGAGGTCTTTGAACCACCCGCGGACGGTAAACGGGCAGAGGTCGAATGGGGTGTTTCAGCTGACAAGCCACGAAGAACGGTTGAGGATGATTTCAGCGTCGTGCTGGACATTGACGGATGGCAACACATGCTCAAAGATGACGAAGATCTCAAGTTCCTACGGCAAGCACTAGAATCAGAGCCTATCTCCAATCTGGGAGACGTCGATCTTTGGGCATGGAAGCAGAAGGGAATCAAGACACTCAACCGACAAGGGCAGAAGGGCGTGGTCCATACCGAGACACAAATCGAAGGCTACTTCGTCCAGAACTCCACCGGTAGCGCCAGGACCGAAGGCGTCAAGAAAATCCTCGAGTCCGAGAAGTCGAAATACCTGCCTCATCGCATTCGCGTCCAAAAGGCCCGAGAAGAACGCGAAGCCCGCGCAAACAATGACCCGGCCGCGGCAGTCGAAACTGCTGCTGCTGCTAAACTTGCTGCGGTTGCTAAGATCGCTTCGACTGCCTCTTCTCGCTCTAATCGTGCTAACAACCGCCGTTTGGTTAATGACATCAATACCCAGAAGCAGATGAGTGCCGAGGGTGACGCCATGCGCTTCAACCAGCTCAAGAAACGGAAGAAGCTTGTCAAATTTGACCGGTCTGCCATTCACAATTGGGGTCTGTACGCCGAAGAGAACATTGCCATCAACGACATGATCATTGAGTATGTCGGCGAGAAAGTACGGCAGCGAGTAGCAGACTTGCGAGAGAAGAAGTACGACTTGCAAGGTGTCGGCAGCAGTTATCTCTTCAGGATCGATGAAGACACTGTCATTGACGCCACTAAGATGGGTGGCATTGCGCGGTTCATCAATCATAGCTGTACACCGAATTGTACGGCGAAGATTATCAGGGTGGACGGGACTAAGCGGATTGTGATCTACGCTCTAAGGGACATTGCTAAGAGTAAGGCTTACATTTCATTCATTTCCGGGGCCCGATATCGTGCTTGAACATTTCTAACACATTTCGCAGACGAGGAGCTCACCTACGACTATAAGTTCGAGCGCGAGATTGACAGTACGGACCGGATTCCCTGTCTCTGTGGCTCCGTGGGTTGCAAGGGCTTCCTCAACTAAGTCCTCATCTCACTCTTCGCCTTCAATCCCGATAATTCTGGTATTCGTCGAATCAGCTTCTGCTTTCGTCTGGGTTTCCGGACCTCACTATTGGATCAAATCATTCTTGTCACCGAAAAAGCGCGGATACAGCGTTCGCAAATCCTCGCCGTTGGCTCATTTGTTTGTTGGTCACCACGTATCATCCGGTTCAACCCAAACTCTTTCTATCTACTCTGCATTCCACTGCATGTCACTGGCGTTGGGAGCTTTTCACCGGTCTCAATCCAGCATTGGTGTTTGGGCCTTGACCACAAGTCTCATCCTAAGGTACGTTAAAGGCGTGATCTTTAATTCAAATACAAATTTCCTTGATTCATTTGGGAGCGGGCTTTTGGCTCTTGGTGCACGATTGCTTTCTCTTAAGCGCGGTGGACAGACTAGTGGGTGGGACTCAGGGCTGGCACGCGGGCAGGCATATTGGGAAGCGCGGGTAGATTTTTCCTCCGCGCAATACACGAGGAAGCCTAATTGGAGGTCTCCTTTCTCTTGAGAAATTCCCTGGTACGGGCTTTTCAGCTTTCTTACTTTTCTTCTTTACCTGCATTGGACCGGTGTTCTTTTCTCACTTCCTCCATGTTGCGGTCGGGTCGGAACCATTGTGAGGGGTGGGCGGAAAACTAAAGCGGTGGTTCCTTTTTTTTGGAGACTGAGATTTCTTAAGTTTGCGAGGCGGTTGAGCACGCCGATGGGCTAGGCTGGTAAAGGGAGGGGAACGCCATAGTGGCAAGCGCGAGATCTGGGAGGTGTGTTTTTGTATCAGTGTATGATGAAGCTTGGGCTGTGCTGGGCTGGCGACCGGATTCTGGGCCTTTCAAGGACTCTACTACCCGGAGACGAGGACGGGGGTGGATAGGCAGCGGCGCCGGTTTGTAGAGTAATTGGGGATGAAATGAAGCGAGTGGACAGTTTTGAAAGTGGAGTTTTGCAATAGAGGGCTTGGGTGTGTCTGTGTCGTGATTTTGAGCTGCCCCCGACCTTCCTCACTCATCACCTCTTCATCCTACTGCATTAGGACGCAAAATCGTGCGCGTCGTCTTTCCATATTTTCTGGTATGATGATGATGTGTCGAAGCACCACAAATAACAGCCAACTGAGGCAATTGTAAGCGCATGGAATTTTTCTGGCTCAAGTTCCCGAGGCCTTTACACCTTATTAGGATTTGCATAAATCGCTGAGGCACCTCAGGCGGTCGTGAGCGAGTGTGCCTAGAATTCTAGCAAGGCACTGTATTACTCCTATTACTACATTCACTCGTTATACTGCTTGTTCTCCCATGACTACTTTTACTCCCATTACTCCCATTACTCCCACCTCGTATCCTCGCCCGCGCCACCCAAGATCTCGTCAGTCCAAAGAGGTGCATTCTAATGCTTCTGACTACGACGATACCCCTATTTAAATCCTCAAACGCTCATACTTGATTTAAACCTAGCAGACCCCACTCTACCTCCACCTATCGGGCTCGCGATTGCACATGTCCTTCCCACCCGCGAGCGTCTTATTATGAACATACTAACTAGAACCCGAACAAGCTGAGAATGGTTACGTTACGTAGAATTAGTTAGACCTAACCTGATCACCTTAGACGACGCCGCTCACCGCCTCTAGCGGGAGCACCGCAAGTGCAACTGCAAGTTGACATGCAGGTCCTAGGAAAAGAGTAGCATGTCACAAGTAGTCGAGATAGATGCGGTGCTATCCTGTTGCTGTATTTGATTCGATCCGATCTGAATATACACCTCAACTCTACTATCAACAAGTCGTTAGAAGTCCCCTTGTAGCCACACTGTATGACAAAACCTCCTTGTAACCGCGCTCTTCGCCAGGTCATCTTTGCGAAAAGGCCCCGCGAGGTATCTACAGCGACCGCTGCTTCCAGCATAAACTCCGTCTTGGCCAAGTACCGACGTCGAATCGGAAGTGAGAAGCTCAAATAGCTGAGCAACTGACGCCCGACAAAACAGCAAAATATGCATGCAAGAAACATCATACCCCATTTCCATCCACCACAACAAGTGCCAACCAACTCCATACCAGCCTCATCAACAAAACAACCACAGCCTCTCCTATCGAGACCCCTAATCAACCCATCATTCACAGTGCTAGCAACCTAGTCACCGATTCAACAGCCCCAACATCCGAAACAACCCCGGCTTCGGCGGCGGCGACTTCCCATCCTCACTCCCACTGCTCTCACTACTCGACGAGCTACTGCTCTCCTCCGAACTGCTCTCGTCCCCGCTCTCAGCCTTCCCACCGCTCTTCTTGATCCGCTTCAGGCTTGATGTCGCGAGGTTGAACGGTTTCGGCTCTGGTTTCGGGGTCGAGCGGACGCGGGATAGCTGCTCTGTGATGCTAGGGAAGCTCTGCGCGGAGACGCGGGTGCGGTTGGGCGGGCGGGGGATTGGTGTTGGCGCAGGGACGGGAGCTCTGGAGGATGGTTGGGTGGAGCGTTGGGGTGGGAGTGGGGGTTTGGGGGTAGTTGCGGAACCCTTTTTGAGCTCTGGCGGGAGAGTCTTGGGCGGTGGTAGGGGGACCTTGGATGTTGAGAGAAGGGCGGGGCGTTTCAAGTCCTGGGGTGGCGAGCCGAGCTCCTGCGAGGATGAGGATGCTTGGTTGGACTTCTTGGTACTCCACGGTCGTGTAGGGACGGGCGTGGACTCGTCGCTACTCTCGTCCTCGCTGGATGATGCGCTGGATGAAGGACTGGAGCTCTTGCTTGGTTCCCTGGGCTGGGTGGGTATCTCTGGCGGAGACGATGGAGGAACCGAGTCCGCGTCTTTCATTTCTGTGTCCTCGTCGGCGGCGGCGGGGACTTCGGCATTGCTAATCACTGCGAGTTCCTCATCGTCGGAGCTCTCTTCGTCGGACTCATCGTCGGCATCGCTAGAAGAGACCTCGGAGGAGGTTTGGGACACGAATTGAGCTGGTTTCCGGGCAGGTTGCGAAGACGCTTGCCCAGGCTTTGTCGGTCCTTTCTCTTCTTCTACGTCAGAAGAATCTTCTGCGCCGTCTGTCATCGGCTTGGCGGCCACAGGCCTGGTGGTTTCCTCTTCTTCCTCAGATTCGGGGTCGGAACTAGACTCGGACTCGGACTCCGAATCAGATTTGTTCGACTCTTGTGCGCCAGCTGTCGTCGGATTGACTTTCCCAGTTACTACTGGCGGTGTCTGTACTGGTGTCTTTACATCATCCAATGCATCTATTTCAGACTCGTAGTTCATTTCAATTGCAGTAGGTGGCGTTGCTTGGAATGGTTCTGGCTCGGCCGTCTCTCGGTTGCTGATATCATCCGCCTTGGCGGTCTCCTGAGGCTCTTCTGGTTCTGTTTGCTCCACAACATCCATCACATCTGAAAAGGGCTCGTCGGACATGAGCACCGTGATTGGTTTTGTCGTTTCAGGCACTTTTGGTTCGGCCAATTCAGAAGATTTTCTTGTCTCCGCAGCTTCAATTTCATTGGCAATCTGTCGGTCTTCGGAGGATTGCTTTCGAACAGGGCTAAAGTTGTTAGGTTGTTGCGCTGCCACTTGAGGCGGAGGAGATGGTTTCTTTTTCGGTGGTCTTCCTCTCGGTTTTGGAGTCACTGTGTTTGGATTAGCGTGAGATTGCACCAGATCTTGAGCGTTTCGTGAGGGTTGGAGAAGTCTGGCGAAATACAATAGTTTGGGAGAGGGAGTGGGAGTGATTCTGAGGCGTGTAATAGGCTTGATGACTTGGCCTGAAAAAGGAAGAAGTATCCCACCTCGGGCTAGTTCCGGAGAACGTGACTTTGACTTTTCACTCTCGATCCCTTGGGATGATTCGTTTTGACTAGCAGCCTTCGTCTCCACAAACGTAGATTTCGGCGCAGGTGTTGGGCCAGTATGTGTTGGCATGTCTTCCATCGTTTCTTTGTTGGTCGTCGGTGCAACAGTTGCTTCGTCACTGAGAGTCGCCTGAGCAGGTCTTGTTTCGGCATCTAAGGAGGCGGACTGCTGCCTTGCAAGGATTCTTTCTTGCTGCGCTTTAACATCGGGAATAGAGACAGCAGGAATGGCGACGTGTAACAGTTTTCGTCGCATGGCACTAGGTTCTTGTGAAGGAGTCCTGCTCAGACCAGAAAGACTAGGAGCAACGTTCTTGTCGGCTTTCGAAGCTCTCGAGGGTGTAGTACCTGGAGGCTGCTTTTGCGATGACATGCCATTTACAAGTCGACGTGCTGGAGTGGTCAAAGTTCGGCCTTTGACGGAAGCGTTTTTCAATATTCCTAGGGCGCTCGCTGGCTTAGGAGTTGGAAGGGTCGGCTTTTCTGAGATTTCAATGTCTGTTTGGAACGACACAGATCGTCTAGTAGAGCTTTGGAAAGAGGAGACCGAGCCCGATGGTGCACTCTCATTTACTTTCGCAGGATTTATTACAGGAGACCCTTCTTCGGGCTCTCCCAAAAATTGAGGTATGACTTCTTGAGTTGAAGCTGGAGTGGCAGTTGAAGCAGTCGGGTTGGGAGATTGATTGTCCGACTGAGACGCCTCGCGCTCGTTCAGGTAGTCACGCAGGTCCTTCGTGCTTCCCATTGTCTTTGATGGCCCCGCCTTGTTATTGTGCCGGTTGACTCGGTTGAGTGACTCGCTTGTTTCAATAGCCAGCTGTTCGGACTCGCGCCTTGAAGCAAGTGGGCTTGATTTTGCAACAAAACTCTTGTCCTGCGGCTGTGACATCTTTTTGCTCTTAGTCACGGCGGAGGAGGAAGCTCTGACAGCGTTGCTGAGCTCGTTGGTGGCATCGCGTGCTAAATTAGGGGAAGAATCAGCTAGCTTTCCCTTCCCCTTGTCGCGTGGAAAGGGGATAGTGGTTTGCCGATTTGGTACAGGGGTGATCGGTGTGACTGATCTTGAAAGCGCCTGTGACAGTGTGAATGACAACGCACTGCTATTAAGACATGGCCCTAGCCCGTTTTTTACACAGTAACTGCATGGTTCCTTTCCGTCGCACTCTTCCTTCCGTGCGTGACACGTGTCGCAAGACTTGCGTTTAGGTTCCATGACGCGGTTGTTGATAAACCTTGCGGATGATGGGGTAGCTCGACTACGGTTATCACCATCTTGCGATGCACGAACAGAATCATCTCTGGATAGACTGCGCTCTGCGTCCTCTTCTCTTTTCCTTTTGCCGTCATTTATCTTCTTCCCCGCCTCCTCTTTCTCCTTTAGCTTAGCTTTACTCTTCTCGGACATATCCTTCCGCTTCCGAGTTGTTGACGTCTTGCCGGCTCCTGGTTTTTTACCGTGCGGAGTCATCAGGTTGTAAGAAGTCTTCGATGGTTTCTTTAGGGTTGATACTTTTCCCGGGGTGGTTTGCCCACTTGTGACCGATAGTGGACTCTCTACTGAATATTCCGCAATTGGCGTCCGCCTCTGGATTTCAGGAGAGTTTTGACTACTATCCGTGCTTCGCCGTCGTTGCTTTTCCTTCACAGCGCTGACTAAATTAGACATCGACAATGATGGTCCAGTACGCGACGTCTGAGGAGACTGGGCTTCTGGGGCTTCCGCTGTCTGGTCTTCTCTCTGCATAGAAAACTCCGTCAAAGGCTTTGTAGAATTGTTACTTCTCAGCGCTGTTGACTGTGGCTTGGGCTTTGGAGTCTGCTTGGAAATAGCCCTTGGAGTGCGGGAAGCATGACCATATGTGGTTACGCGTTTATGTATACCCCCAAACAGTCTTTCTTCGTCCGGAGATACGATCCGGTCATACACACCCACACTATCCAAACGCCTACGATTTGAGACGAGCAATGGAGCTCGCTCAACGACTTCAGGGGTGGAGGCGTGGGACCCGTACGGGTTGGATGGAAGTTGACCTGCATGTTGATGCTGAGAATCATCGTGGTGTTCTTGGCTTCCAAATTCCATTTCTTGCATCGCGTCTTCACCCCCATCCATGGCATCAAGATCCTCAATCTCGTCATCCATCAGAGTTGAACCCCCAGCTTTCCTTTTCAGGGGAGCCTGCTGTCCGGACCTTGGCGGGTTGCCCCTCAGAAGCGATGCTGGAAGGGACGGCTTCAGGAATCGACTCTGCGGAGTTCCAGTCTCAATTCCATTAGTCCTTGGAGAGGAACTCGCGAGGTGTTCCATAATAGACCCTGGAACAGACTGTTGAGATAGGGCGTCCGGCTGCGGGGACTGGCTCTTTGAGGGCTTCTCAGCTATATGGTTTCCATGGCTTGCGAAGTCAACTTGGGAATCCTGGACAACGAAATTTGATGAAACTGAGCGCGACCTTCTTCCTCCAGCTGGGCGATGGCGATGGCGATGGTTGTGATTGTTCGATTTCCCTAGTCGTTCGGTCTGAGTATCTCCTTCAGAAGTCTGAACTGGCGTGTCTGGATGCAAATTCTCAAGGGGTGTCCCATAACGCTGCTCCTCAATGCGCCGTCGCTTGTTCGAGCTTGAATTCTGGAAATCTAGTAGCCTCTTGTGCGCCGATTGCGGTCGAAGATTGGAGGTCGGTAGGATGGAGATGTCCCTGTCAATGGCGGCTTGGATAACCTGGATCATGATCTTTTCCTGATCTTTCTCGCCCTCAAAGATTGCGCCCACCGTGTCTCCTAGGTCTAGATCGCAATTGTACGCATCTTGGATTTTCTTGATTGTGAACGTCCTGTAGAGATCGTTAGTCGCGTGTTCCTGGCAAACAACGTCGGAGCTTAGCAACATACGCAGCCTGCGCGTCCGTCAAGTAATTCCTCTTGTATCGGGTCTCTACTAGACCCCATATCTGCTCAAAAGTGTGGTCCGGGTTGACTGGTATCGTGAATTTGTCCGGCTTTTGAGGGAGACTCGGGACGCGGCCGCGCGCAACGAGAGATTTCGAAGGGCCCGCGGCCAGCGGGAGGACCTGCACGATCAGGCGCATGGTGAAGACGGCGTCAGGGCTTCATAGATTGTCGGATATTGCGCAGGAGGAGGACATGAGGCCAGGGTTGCATAGCGACGCAGTGGGTGAAGAGGACACGAGCGGGGGTGTTCAGTGATGGAGCTCGAAGCTTAAGAGAAGCTCTCTCACTAGCGGATATTTTCGACCACATCCCTGCAAGAAAAATATATAGAGATATTCTGGCTCGACTGGATGAAATTTACGACAGAGACTTCATTTGTGTCCCCAATGCTCATTCACATAAAAATCGCCAACAGGTAAGAGCCACTTCATTCCTCTCTAGACCCCTCACTTCATCAATTCCATCAGCACGTGGAGGCGCGAATCCGCAATCCGGGAATTTTACGCGTCGAATCCACAAAGGGCATAAGGGAGAGTGGCACTCTTGTGTTGAACACGCCGCGATGAGAGTATACGCGTGTATGTCACTGCTTCAATGCTTGTTCGCAAATCTAAATAGGATAGAATCTGTTCACCTCGATGCTTGAGCTATTCTATGTGAAACTTCTTGAAGCACTTGAAGCTGTGGCAGAAGACAAACAGGCTATCTTGCACACTAATTGCCATTTTACGATTCTGGGATTCATTTCCAAAGCTTCCTATGTTCTGTTATACATATGCCTACTTCAAACTGTCATTACACTTTCCTGGTACTGTTTGAAGTTCTCTGGTAGAATACATTACAAAAACCGGTGAAACGACATTTTTGGAAAGGCTGATATCTCACCAGACCACCTTAGACGGTGCCGGCCTACTACTTCAAGTGCAACGAAGCCTAACAGAGTGCTTAATGAGTGTGTCACTTTTTCACCCCCCACGTGTCACCGAGATCTCGTTTCACCCCTGGTACGCTAGACTTCTATGTAAGCGAATTTTGAGACAGCTTGGACCAACTTGACTGGAGTCAATGTCAACGTCCTCCCTCCAATTAACTTGACACTGCCTGACCTGCCTCAGCAATGGCAACCCCGGCGAGAGGGGGCTCGAAAACGCCCCTCAAGAACGGATCTCAGGTACGAAGCTTCTCTAGGCTCACATTGTCTTTACTGACACACAATCAAACAGACGCAGAACGGCAAGCGAAAACGAACGGTACGATATCCCGAAATCTGAGATCGGAGGTTACTGACTTATGAAGGAACAACCTGAACCCACAACTCACCCCAATATTCGAGCCAAACGAAACCTGGAAACTCCTAACGCCCCGAGCGATCCCGGCCGGTCTTCATTCGAGCGAGCAAAGTCCATTTTCCGAGGCGATGATGACCCCTACTGCCCTTCCAGCATTACTGCCCCAAAAGCTCTACCAGAGTCTGAGGAATGGTCTTTCCGTTTCGACGTCCTCTGTACAACGGACCCAAATCACACTATATTCAAGAGAGCGTTGCAAGGAATCTTACAAATGAGCTTCCCATCAGGCTTTGTGTCCGACGAGATTTCGGACATTGAAAGGAAAATGCGAGAAAAGGGCGCAAACGAAAAGAGGGTTGATTCTATGCGGAAATTAGCCGGAGAAGAGGTTATACACCGGCTGATCTGGGTTTTGGCTGAATATCTCGACACCCCTGATAAGGCGAGGGAGACTATCACCTCCATCGTTGACGCAAGCAACCACAGACACGGCCAGAAGAATGAGGAAAACGGATTTGGGAGCCTAGCTAAAGAACTCCGGAAGCTTCGGGGCCAGACTCTAGGGGATCGAGCTGGTCGCGTCGATGCGGAAGGGAGTACACAACTCCCAATTCGTTCTCGGTCCCCAGAACGACCTCCAACAAGACCCCGAACCAG
Source organism: Lophium mytilinum (assembly GCA_010093605.1). NCBI lineage: Eukaryota > Fungi > Ascomycota > Dothideomycetes > Mytilinidiales > Mytilinidiaceae > Lophium > Lophium mytilinum. The sequence continues at coordinate 2,028,402 of MU004184.1, read as the reverse complement.
CATAATCATTCCAGAAAATCAATACAAGAGGCGTCCATCCATTCAAGAGGAGATAGTCTCGTCTTCTGCCCAAACGCACAGCCTTCAGAACAGAAAGAAAGCCTGCTGGGACATTGAAACTCCTCTGGATCTCTCAAAGGAAGACATACCGAAGATATTCAAGAAAGATCGCCATCTCTACGCTTATCATGCTCTCCCTGTGGTTCGAGAGGATATGGAGGACAACACACCTTATGAAGATCTTACAGCTGAGATCCGTCGTCGGTGGAAAGGGTTGACCGAAAAAGAGCGCAAGAGCTGGATTCTCAGCTACAAACGGCTTCTAAGTGGTGATTCATCCATGCTCGTATTCTCCAAGGATTCAAGCAGCCCTCCAGCACCTAGTGATGGCGAAGCCGGAGTGCCCTCAGAACGTGGAAACAATGCCCATAATGGAAGAAAAGATGTTAAGATAAAGCGCGAGCCCAATATAGATGCCAACTCATCTACACTGCGTAGTACTGCATCGATAATTAAGCAGGACGGTACAACAAAATCCCACTCGAATGCGTCCACAGACGCGACAAGAGGTTCAGTAGTTGTGAATGTTCCTCTAAGTGCATCCAGAAAATCAGTCACAGTAAATCCTCATGCAGATGTACCAAGGGGACCGGCATCAGAGCGTCTCCAGAACACCGAACCCCCAGTCGTTGATCTTTTCTGGGGCACATCAGAGCTTCCTAGGGATCAACCAGAGGATGTTACGAGGGCACTGCTGCCGTGGCTGTCCCAGCGCATTCCGGAAGAGGTAACCCCTCAAATATTCCTCAAAGAGACGTTCGATGACTCACTCTTCGTAGACTGCATCTATCAGCTTTCCCGATAAAATCTGCTATCGGATGACAAAAGCAAGTGTGCGTCCCCGCACTATGAAAGCTTTGACTTCTACATACCTTGTCGATTCTAAGAAAGCTCGGAGTGACATCGAGCGGGACCTTCAATACTGGATCGCGGTCAACCCGAAGGCTTTCCCTGAGCTATGGCAACATCCCGTCATGTTTTCGGTCCTTCGGATGGTGAGTATAGCGTTCATCTTTATTGATGTGGCAAGCATTGATCCAAGATATCTTAGGACACGACCCCAGTAACAGACTTATTGTTCCTCAACGGTCCAGCTCTCACTCCAGCGACTGCTATCGCAGTAGGAGACTTCGTCTGTAACGCATTTCGGAATAGAATGCACCCAATGGTACGAAAAGTTTCTTAACGGTCTGTCACGCCTTTTGAAACTCACTTTTCTTCCTAGAATTACGAAGTCGAGTTCGGTGCTCGCAGCAAGATCAGGGACAGCATCTTCTCTGTGCTTCGCGACTGTGCTGGCAGTTCTTTAGGTTTCAGGCTTGAGATGAGAGTCAGGCCTATTGTGTTCAGGTACAGAGACAGATTCCTTGAGCTCAAGCAATGTGACTTGGTTCAAGAGTGGGAGGCCATTTCTGGTCTCAAGTGGTGAGTTTAAGCAAAAGGTGCCGGGCGTCAGCATACGGCATCCCTGTCTTTAGTCATCTTCCAAAACCTCGAGGATAGTCTGAGTGCGGATCCTCCTTGTCGAAGATCTTTATCGTATGACGCCAACTGGCTGGCGCGACTTGTGTTGTGTTTGGGAATACGTTGGATGGAAAGTATTTAAACAGCCACATCAACGACTCATAACATCCATGCACGTGGGGGAAGTATAAAAGCATGAAAATAGAGACTCGAAGTTTGGCCGAGAAGAACTTTAGACAGTCGATTACTGTGTCTACCGTGGCATAAGCCCACGCGCGAGGGTTTCCCACTCACGCTGAGCTTAGAAAAGTTGCACACTCAGTAAGCATGCTGTCTCGTTTAGAATACACGTGTCTAACACTGCTCAAGTGCTTCAACAACATTACAAATAGCCCAAAGTCACGAGCTCCCATCCCGCTCACATTCCTGAAAACCCTTCGAAGAACCTGAGTAATAACATACACACGCACACATCCATCGCGGCTTTCCAAGGATAAGATTGAGTGCCAACTTTTCCATGCCCGTCATAGTGAAGTGACGCACGTGAGCGCGTGTCGCGCTAACGAGCGGGATCTAAGCGAACGTTGATCTCGATAACCTTAAATCACGTCCTCGGACCCTGAATCTCTACACCTTCACAACATCAGCCAGACGCAGGATACTGTGCCTTTCTAGTCAAGATGGCGTCCTGGACGGCCCGCAGAGGTGGCTCCGGCGGATCAAAACCTGGACGCGGCAGGATGGAGGTACGCGTGTTCCGAAATCCAGTCAGGAGGCTACCGGCTAATCTAACCCCACACATAGGCCCAGGTCCCAGCAAAACGAAAGCGAGAAGTAAGCGCAGACACATCATCTCGATCCAAGCATTTCTGACCCTTGTAGGACCGTTCTCAGTCTTCAACTGCGAGAAATGTTGGCGCGAAGCGACTTCAAGAAGGCTCCGATGAGCAGTCAACGTTCGGAGCCGACGAGACAGTACCAGACTCCGACGATGAGTGGCAACATCGGCTCAAGTTCGTTTGCCAAGAAAATCCTAGGGATGACAAGTTCAAAGAGGCTATCCAAGGCCTGTTGAAGATATGTTTTCCAGCAAGGGTGCTGGATGAGATCGGAGTTAACGTAATCGAGAGCCAGATGTTGGCGAACGGCGCTACGTCAGACCAGACCAAAGCAATGCGCGAGGTAGCCAAGGAGGAAATGGTCCACAGGCTTACTTGGTTATTGGCTGAGCAGCTGGATACTCCGCAAAAGGCGCAGATAGCGATCCAGACAATTATCGCTCGGAGTCATCAGGTACACGGGACAGAACTCGCTCCAGCGATGTTCGATGCTGTGGTCTCGGACTTTGGCCATCCTCCGGACAATCATGCTGTAGTCAAGGGAGGTACTATGATCAAACCCTCGATGCGCTCTAAATCCCAAGAGCAAACTCCCCAAATCGATCCTATGGATATCGAGTTTTCTAACCGTGAAGAGCATAGTCGTAGTAAGACCGTCCAACCGAACAATCCTGTCGAAAGACCCGATACCGAGCAGAAAGCTATTTGGGATGTTGGCTATACCGCTAAATTAACATTGGCCAAGATTCTAGAGAGGATCCAGAAGCCTCGTCACCTATTTTCCCGCCATGCGTTGCCCTTAGTCAGACGGAGCATGAAGAAAGGAGCTACGTATCAAGAGCTCATCAATAAAATCGGAATATTGTGGAAGGAACTGTCAGAGGAAGACGTGGATGATTGGAATTCCCAGTATAGAGATCTCCTCTCTGGAGATTTGAGAATGCTGCTTCTAGCTAAGGAGGAGAACCCCCCCTTTGACGGTACCACGGAACAGAAGAGCGAGAGGGCCCTGACGGTGCAACGTGGAAGTCATCATCCTGAAAAAGAGCAGCAGTCTCATACAGGTGACGGGAAAATACGCGCGATGCAGCATGAAAATCACTGCTCCGACACAAAGCAAGGGCACCTGAGAGATGACAATATCGCCAACGAGCTAGAGCGTAGGAAGTACCAGTCTAAAAGGGAGCAAGAGTATTACACAGAAACTAGGCACGACACTCCAATGCGGGATTACACGCTGCAAGATGACAAGGCTTCTTTGAGCACCCACACAGATGTTAAGAGACAACTCAAGGCAACTACGCACCTTCTAAAGCCAAAGACAAGCATCAAAACCACACAGGTACTGGACCGCGGAAATGACGCGGAGAAGATGAAACTCGACCAGAAGTTAAGCATTGCAGGTTCGACTCCGGTACCAGACCGCACAAGACGAGAACGTGGTGTTGTGCAAAATGCTCAGACACATGTTGCAGACGCTCCCCGCAAGGGCGAGTCACTATTCGTTGGATCAGACACCACCAGCGAGGACTCCCCTGTGTGATCGAGTGGGAGGAAGTCTCAGGCCTTCTTTGGGCTCATTGAGCAGGCACTAGTGAAGTAGAGTGTGCATAGGATTGCCTTCTTCTGGGCTTTCTGGATGGACTTTTGTGGCCTCGCCCAAATTCTTCTGGATCCTTTGCCTTCTGCAGGGGCTGGATAATTCGTGGATAACCATGGTTGATAGCATTCTGTTGTCAATTTTGGAGTTTAGCGACACCCAGAAATCAATCTTTCTTTCTGCTCTGATATTGAACATGGTTATAATGCGTGATGTTTGTCCTATGTAAAAACATGCATACGGAAGAGTGTCAGGCTCACCGTCATAAAAAGTGAGACTCTGGAGCGCCTTGCGCCCAGCTAAGCGGAATCTCACTTCTTGTATCGGTTAAGATGGCCCTGAGTGTGATTGCAGTTAAGCACCTGCTCATGCGCCGGAGCGATCTTTTCTCCGACATCAAGAAACTTACGCGCCTGCAACAACCTCAAAACCACGTCGCCAGCCATCATCTGGAATAGCTCAAACCCAGACATCGGCTAAAAACAACTCTCACCTGGAGCATTGGCCCTCGCCCCTCCTCCGATTGAGTACACGGCTGCCGCATGTTGGTGTGCCCCTCCACGGATAGTTATGACACCCGCGACTGGAAAGAGAAGGGTATGTCGCGCTGTCTCCCCCAAATGCCTCACATGGATGCTGATAGAGCCAGGCCCGATCGCTCTCTCCGACGGAGGCCGGACCATCCCGCAATGTGCGAGCGAGACAACAGAGCTCCCATGAGCTAACACCCGGACGCCATGTCGACCTACCCACAAGAACCAGCACTGCACAAAGAAGCAGATCGGTTTTCAGAGGCGATGCGGATCCCTACTTCCCTCCCAATGCGATCAATTCCATAACGACCTCGTCAGCGGAAATGAGCTTTTATGTCAAATACCTATGTCGTGGATTCCCAGATGACGAGCTCTACAAGGAAGCGGTGCAGGGTCTCATCAACATAACACTTCCTCCGGACGTACTGAACCAGCTCAGTTTAGATACTATTATAGCCCAGATGGTAGCCCATGGAGCGTCGGAAGAGAGAATGCAGCGCGCTCGGGAAGTTATAGAGCGGGAGTTGATCGACAAGTCCGCTTGGCTTCTGGCCAAACAGTTAGACACTCCTGAAAAGGCTGAGGTTGGGTTGGCGGCTGTAACAGCCGCAACACATCGGCTCTATACGCAGCCGAACGAGTCCGACTACCACGCTTTTGATCGCATAGCCAAGGCTTTTGCAAGCCTTCGAGATGGCGTCGCTGATCAGAGCAACAACATCGCCACAGGGTCCGGTTTGTTTGCTCCTGCACTTGATGAGAGTAGCGATTTGCGTCGAATCAGGCGGGACACTACTCTCGAACCATCTCCGATTCATACTGCGATCAACGGGCAGGCTAAAAACAATGCTGCGCAGGTGAAAGAAGAAGCGATGACTGACGCGGGTGGACTAACCCCCAGGCCTGCCCCTGCTGCTCTCGAGATCTCGGACTCCAGCGATGACGACCAAAGCGACGCTGATAGCTCCAGCTCTGATAGCGAAAATGGCAACCACCATGGCAGCGGATCCGATAAGGCCTCTGACAGCGAACGTTACCACCCGGTTAAAGTCGAAGAGTTTGGGAACAAGGATTTAGCAGGAAAACCACCGACAGTCTGGAACCTAGCAACGGTTGTCTTCCCAGAAGATAGGAAGGAGGATATCCGCAAGGGTATAATCAATTACTTCCACGCCCACAAGTCAAATTGCCCTGGCTTCAAAGTTAAGAAGATCTGCCAAAAGCAAGGACAAGGCGCATTTTACGGAGCGGTCACCGTACGTTTCGAAGAGCCTGTTCGCTGGCATGGGAAGCAAATTCAGCTTGGGAACTCGGAGCATCTAATGATCACTGGGGGAACTCAGGAGTGCAGTGGATGTGGAGCGGCAGGGCATTCAATCTGGGATTGTACAACGGCGTCAGCAGCCTACTGTGCCCAAGGTATAGGTAAGAGTAAGAAACCTTGGATTAAGCAGGTGGCTCAAAAGTACGTACCGTCAGCGGACATTAAGAAAGGGGACGAGAAGGGTAAGAAAGTAAAGGAGGACAGCAAGCTGCAGTCTAAGAAGGACAAGAAAAAGAAGGGGAAGGCTAAGTTGAAGAAGTAGGTCGACTCTTTCTCTCTGTGTCTCTCTTGCTTCGTAGGTGCGCTAAATTGCGCTCTTGACCTAACTAAAGGTTGTCTAACACGGGTTGCGCTTAACGCACCCTTAAGATAGCTCTAATTTCAAAATCTCTACTAAACTAATTAATGAATTTTGCGTAACCTACATCTGCGTGAAATACTATTGCTAAAGCTAACTTGTAACTAAAATAACTAAAGGACTAATAAGTAATCTCCCGCAGCCATTAAATATAACAACATTATAAGAATTGCAACTTGGAACTGCTAAGGTAGTAGTAGCGATTAGTAGAGCGTGGGAGGCTATATTACCCTAGCACGAGACAGCAGAATTAATATACTGCTTCTTTAAGAAATTAGGCTTAAGAAAGAAGTTAAAGAAAGGCTCACTTACTACTATAGGGAATGAGGGCGCAAAAAGGTAACATTTATAACGAACTGCCTATACCTAGATAGGACTAGAGTAGCTATTCTACTACTAAGCAGCCGGACTAATTATAATTCTATTTCCGTGGAATTTAAAGATTCTAAGGGAAGATACCTAGGCATTAAAATTAAGGTAGAAGCATCTTCTTAGAAAGTAAGCATTCTAGGGGTATACGCTCCAAGTTTAAATAATAGAACGGGGTAAGTAGAATTTTTTAATTAAGTTAAAGACTATCCTTTTATAAAGTAGGTAGATATTCTAGCCGGAGATTTTAATATAGTTAAAATAGAATTTAATTAAAACCCCTAGTATAATATACTCTTAGTATAAGAAAGACTCTATAATTAGTACTAGATATAAGTAATCTAGTTAATAGATAGCGGAATGCTTACCCTAATAAGCTATAGTATATCTAGTACGGGGATAAAAGTTTAAGCTAAATAGATAGAATATATATAAAGCTATAAATACTAGATTAGTACTATAGATAGGTAATTAAAGATTTAAAAGGCTATAGTAACTATAAACTAGCTATAGTTAAATTCTATCTAGGTAATAAGATAAAGAGGGGAAAAGGCTAATAGTATATTAATAATACTCTTTTAAAGTATAAATTAGTAGTATCTAAACTAATAGAGGCTCTAGCACGTAATATACTAGCTATAATAGAAGGTTAGAAAATAGATAACCTAAAAATATAAACTTAAAAGCTTAGTATAACTAGAGACCCCTCTAGATCTCTTTAAGTAATAATAAATCTTAAGTAAAATATTACTAATATTATAAAGTAAGTCTAAAAAAACCTTACTAAAAAGTATAATAGTAAAGAAAGAAAGCTTAAAAGAAAAAGTAATTTACTTAAAATAACCGTGCCTAGAAAATCTAAGATACTAAAGCGTTTTTTAAGGTATAAAGCTTAATTAAGTAATATTATAGTATAAATCTAGAATTATAATAATTATATACTAAGGTTACATGCCGCCCCTTATATAATCTAAGCAAGACGCTAGCCTGAGGCGCTAGGCCGCGGCCTATACGCCGGCGTTAAACTACAACCTCTTAAGAGCTCCTAGCTCTCTCTCTCCTCCTTAGCTTAGATTTTTATAATAGTTAATATACCTTATTACTTATATTATATTAGCCCCCTATATAATCTAAGCTTACTCTTCTATACTTAGAATCTTATTAATTTTTTCTAGAACTCTATTATAAGATCTAGGTATTTTTACTAAAATAATTTAAATACTAGCCGGCCTAGCTATATAGCTACGCGCGGCACCTAAATCTAACCTAGTAGATAATCTAGCACCGCCTTCTTTAAATAAGCTAGTTAATTAAATAGCTAGGCTTTAAGATAATCTAAAGACTCTAGGTACTATAAATAGCGCTAACCTAAATACTTTAGAAGAACTACTAATTACCTATATTTCTATAACTCTATTAACTGCTAGTAATAAGAAAGCTTACTACGCTATATAACTTACTTATTTTTAAGGCGCAGCTAAGGGCTCTTCTACTCTAGCTATTATTTCTAGCTCCTAATATAAAACTAGAGAACTAATTCTAAATACTAATACCTAAGCCTTTTTATAGACTATAGATAATACCTAGCGTGCTAATATCTAGTATACTAATACCTAGCGCACTAATACCTAGCGCGCTAACACCTAGCGCTCTAAACGCTTAGTAGATAAATAAGTTAATGCTACTAGAACCTTAAACTAGAATATTACTAATAAACTTAACCTAGACTATAACTCTAATAATAAAGGCGGCTTTATAACGCCTAGCATAAATATTCTAGATAAGCGCGCTATTTAATTTATTATAGAAGATAATATATATAAACCTTAAGCTAGAGGCGGCTAGCTGCGCGCTACTTATTACTAAGTATCTATAGCGGACTAATAAGCCTCTATTCTAGTTACACGCTATAAGACTAAATAGATTCTAGATACTAAGCCTAAGTATATAGATATTCTAGAGAGACTATAAGAAACTAACCTATAGCGCTATATATAGCTACTAGTCTAGCTTCTTAACTATTATAGTAATAGTACTATAACTATTAATACTATAGTTACTAATAAGATAGAGTTTACTACTATAGTAAATAAGAATAACCTAGTATAGTAGAAATCCTTCTAGAAGCTCTATATAGAGTATAAAGTAGGCTTTAAGAAAGCTAATAAGAAAAATAAGCTCTATAATAACCTCTAGAATAAATACTAAAAGTATAAATAAGATACCTCTAATAATACTGCTATAGTAGAATAAGAATTAGAGGCTTATTACGCTAAGCAGCTTTAGTATATTACTAGTAGCTACTAGGCTAACTAAAAGCTTAACTAGATGCGCCTACGCTATAACTACTAGCGCGGTAAATATTATATAATTAAGAATATATATAAATAGCTTACTAACTATATTAAGAAGCTTAAATAATAGCTATATTAATAGGGGGCTATATGCCTACCGCCTCTAGACTCTAACTATAATTTAGATAATAATAGTACTTATTCTTCTATACTTATAGTTCTACTTTATTAATATTCTATTAGCTAGCCTCTATAGTTTAAACCTATTAAGAGCAAGTCTACTACTCTATTTACGCCTATTTCTAACCCCGGTATATACGCAGTAATATATTACTACCCTAATCTAGATAAGTTTAGTAGTAGTAATAAGAATAAGCTATTCTACTAGTAGTAGTATATATAGGTACTTAGTAAGCTAGATATCTATATACTATTATACGCTACTATATATTATTATATAGTATATATTTATAATAGACTTAAGAGTAAAGTATTTAATATAATCTTCTACCGCGCTAAATCTAATAGTAATAAGCTATACCTCTTTATAGAGAAATTAATTAATAACCTAAATAAGGTCTATAGACCCTTTAATAAAGTAGCTAATGCGCGTACTAACTTATATAATAGTAAGTTTATATAAGAGAAGAATAAGTATATTATAACCTAGGTAGGCTGCTTTAATACTAGCATAGCCTCCCTCTATCTTAAGAACTCTAAGAAGATCTACTATATATAGTGTAATCTTACTAATAGCCTTAAGTATAAAGCCGCTAATAGATAAAATAGTAATATAATAATATTTATTACTTTCCTTTAGACCCTAGAATTATAGCTAGATATTATTAAACTAAATAAGAATATCTATAAGGATAAGAAAACTTCTAAGTCTACGCGCGATATCTATAAACCTACGGGCGCTAGCTTAACTATACCTTGCCGCCCGCCGCTTACTAACGCTAAGTAAATATCTAAAAATAGTAATACTACTCTAACTACTACTACTATAAATAACTCTCTAGGCCTCTTTAGTTGCAATTACTATACTATTACTTACCTTAAATAGCTAGGCTACTACTAAAACTATTTTAAATATAAATATATAGCTAATATTATTATTAAATTCTATTATACTAGTATAGCTCCTATTAGGGTCTATATAGCTATTCTATCTAGGCTAATTTATAAGGGGAAAACTATTTGCTGCCGGGTAGTATTTAGGTAAAAACCTTATTCTCTATTATATCTAGTGTTAGGCGCCCTTCTTCTTTATATTTTACTATAGGGGATATATAGTAGGTCTATAAAAACTACTATAGAATAAGCTATTAAGATATATCTTTCTATATCTATCTAAAAAGGTTTATTATTATCCTCCTAGGTTTAGGCTAAGTAGAATCCGGATGCAAGGCTAGTATAGAATTAGCGTAAGGGCCCGCGTATAAGTAGTGCGCTTACAGGGCCTTTATCTAAGGTAATAAGGTAAAATAAATAGTAGCCGTATAGGCTATTAGAGATAGAAAGGCTGCGTAGTATATAGGTAGTATATAGTAGAGGTATATAGAAAGTATATAGTTTATAGGCAGGCTATAAGAGTAGAAGGGCTATAAGCGGCTATATAGGGTTTATAGCTATAGTAGTATATATAAGCCTCTATAGTATAGTTAATAGCTATAGAAGGGCTAAGAGTATAGAGTATATAGTTTATAGTCTATAATTAGAAAGTATATAGCCGCTTATAGTAAGTATAAGCCCTTATAGTATAACTAACTAATAGCGGGAGGGAGAAAGCCGCGTGTATATACTATTATAAAGTAGGTAGGCTATTTAAGAATAGAAGGGCTATAAGGGATAGAAAGTATATAGAAAGTATATATTATAGAGTATATAGTAGAGACCTAAAGCTAACTATCTATACTAAGTACTAGTTAAGAGGGGGCGCTAAGG